>JAUMJL010000044.1:470000-817500 GCA_033558185.1 Dromococcyx pavoninus | reverse complement strand
CATCTAATTCTGGCTAGATGTAAAGTAGGATTATGTTTCACAGTCCAAAACTCTGATCTGGGCTTGAATCACAGAGTGGCTGCGGTTGGAATGAAGATCTTATCCAGTCTTTCTGGGTTTCAGAAGCAGGATTGCCAGTACAATGTCCAGTTGAGTGCAGAGTTGTCCAGTTGAGTCTCCATAGGTGGAGCCTCCACAGTATCTCTGGGCAACCTACTCCAGTGCGCCATCATCCTTTTGAGTAAAAAAGTGTTTTCTGCTGTTCAGATGGAACCTACTGTGTTACAATTTGTCTGTTGTTTATTTGAAAAAGAGAGCAAGGCCTGCCCTTATCATAACAACTAAAACAAACAAAAACTAGTTGACAGGTATTCTGCAGTAGCTTGGTGCAGTGAATACTTATTTAGGACCTGTTTCATCACAAGGGTGTTCAAACTTATGTCTTCCACTTCCCAGAAGAATGGCACACCTACTTTAGAATACAGGTTTTCTGGAGTGAGCCATATTCTACTCCACTGTTTAACTACTCAAGTAATAGCAATAATGAGTATTACTGTCCAAGGCTCATTTGGCCAGAGAACCAGTGGAAGAAAGAGCATAATTCTGAAGCCCTTTCATGAGGGCACTCATCTGGGAAGGATTCTGATAGTTTTTGCAAGGACTGCTTATGCGTTTTTGAATGACTTTCAACATAACAGGCTCTCACTGGCTCACTTTCTTTCATCCAATGTATCCTGTTTTTTCTTCTTTATTTCAGAGAAACTCCTGTGTCCCTCACTTTAGAATAGTTGCTATCAAGCAGTCTTTGGAGCCAAGGGAGATGCACATTTGGACATCCTCTGCTAGAAAGGCATGGAGAGCCTGGTTCTCCTGTGTCCTTGCTGAAGCTGTGTGAAAACAGGCATCTCTTCTCATCTCGTGGCAAAAAAAAAAAAAAAAAGAGTTGGAGCAAGATGGAAAAGTTGGAGCATGGGTCAGCCAGTGTGATAGTGCACTGAAGATTTTGAGGCTTGAATTCACTTTGATGCAGGCATGTCTGGGTGACCCAAATCAAAGTGTTTGTTTCTCTCAGGCACAAACAGCATAGAGGAAACTCCTCTTCTGAAGGTCTTCTTTTCTAGCTTGCATGGTTCCCTGCAGATAGCGCTGGTGTTGCAAATCCCATTTTAAGAGATACTTAGATTTCCTCGTACGCTGTGTATGGTGCTTAGGCATCTAACTTTTAAAGGCCCTGGGTATCACAACAAATAACTCACTGGTGATGCCTTAATTGGTGAATGCAGGAATATCCCAGGATTTGGAAGTGTTTGGTCCAGCCTTCATCATGTAGCTCTCTCCTCCCTCTGGCTTTTGAGTTTCCATGGGCCCATAACAGTTCTGAGGCATGCTCAGACTAGGTTTTTAATTTAAGTGAGCAAGGAACCAGGGCTGTTAAGACATGAAATGGTGCACGCTTGATAGTCTATGTAGGTACAGTCTTATTGAGGAAGGTTCTCATTTTCCACAGTAGGTAACTTTCCATTTTCCTGTAAAGCTTGTCGATGGATAATAATACTGATTCTTTTTCCTAAAAACTCCACTCTCAAATTACTATTTAAACAAATATGTGATTCTAAAAAACAGGACTAGCTTAGAGCTATATAGACATAATACTGTAAAAATAATAATAAAAAATAATTCTATATTGACAAGAATATTTATTTTAAAAATTTCACAACCTAAAATTCTGCATTTTAAAAGTGTGCAAAATTTCTCAAATAATTTCTCAAATATTTTATATTTGCTCTAGTGAACTACCATTACATTAAAGGGGAAAAAGTTATTAATTTACGGAAGATACAAAAGGTTATGAAATGTGTTTTTATTCCAGAAATGAGGAAGGAAAAATAAAAAGAAAATTGGTGGCTACTGTTTTGTGTGCAATTCCCAAGTATATTTTAAAAACAACATTGAATTTTTATAGCCAAATTATATTTTCTGCTAATAGGGAGTTGGGGAAAGATGAATAATAGAATGATTGACAAATCTTTTAGGGCCTGATTTTACAAGATGCTGTGCACCTCCTGATTGCTGCCAATCACTTTCATTTTTTTAGTCGATCTGAGAACATATGGCATTATTCAGATGGTGCTGAGCACCTTCAGTCACAGTCCTCATAATGCCACAACATCCTAATTCTGTGCAAATGTGAGAATCGCTGTTGACATTTTGAATTGGAGGGTTATTTGGTCTTTGTCTGGGCAAACTCTCATCTGATATAAATGCATGGTCTGCCTGAGGAAGGATTGTAACAGTAAACAATAAATAATCAATTTTGTAAGCACTATTGTATATACTCAAACTATGTGAAGTATCAATTTGGTTCACAAAATTCTTTATCTCTTTCACTTTTATTTGATGGGGGGAGGGGGCGAAATACCATTCTTGTGGAGAACTGAAGTTTAGTTTACTCTCAGTGCAAATTTTGAAAAGTGGAAACACTGGATGTTATGTGCACAAGGCAGTTGATTTAAAGAGACTAGAAAGGTGTTTAATTTAAAAATAAAAGAAAAAAGATCAGTTTCAACATACTGATTTGTCCTGCATTACAGTTACCTGTAGAGAATCTCTAGTCATGTCTATCTGTTTTTGATGCCTCTACAGAATAACTGTCCAGCATCCTCTGCCCAACCAATCAGAATGTAGGAAAATCTACCGATATGACGGAATCTACTGTGAATCTACCTACCAGAAGTATGTTGAAATCTGTGTGAGTCTTGCCTCTAGCTCGTGCATTTAGTGCTCGTGCTCTCCTGCTATTCAGAAATTACATGTGTTGAAACCGTACACTTCTACTTGTGTGCAAAACCTCTACAGTAGGAACAGTAATATGTTAATTTTTTGGGATTGTGCTCTAAAAGCTAAAAAGCAAATAAAAACCCCTTTAACTTTACTAAATCTCTTAGATGTGCTTCCATACAGTGCAATAAACAAGAATGTATACACTAGAAAATCTAGGCGAAATGTATTGCACAGGTGCTTCACTTCTTAGGGATTTGAAAGGTGTGTTATGTATAAATTAGCTGTCACTTTTTTTCAGTCGTGTAATGGAATGATGAGTTGTAATTTGCATAATCCTTTAAGAAGTCAAATTATACTGTCATGTAGCAGACTTAACATGCTAGCTAGGATTTCATAGCTCTGCAGCTAATTAGTATGTACCTTACAGGACAGTTAAATTGAAGTTGAGTCCTCTTGCTTTGCAGTCATTTGCCTTTGTCCATTGCCCTAACAGAGCCTGCTTTTGTGTGCAATTCATGATCATTACTAGCGCTGCTTCTGAAAAAAGTGCTATTGCTGTGGGCAGGCAAATGCAACTTGCTTGACTTCTGTTACTTTTGCAGTCAGTGAAGTCAGTAAGGATTTAATAATCTATTGACAAGTTTATATTTGACAGGTGTATTGTAGATGCTTTTATATTAATATATTGCAAATGCATGGTGAATTTTCTGTTATCTTGTTGGATTTTGAAACTGCTTTCTGTCACTCAATGTTTACTTTTCATACTCCAACTGTATTCTTCTGTTACTATCATCTTGTATATAACAGATTTCGTTTTACGAAAACCTCTTAACTTCTAAAAATCAATTGTATTTGCTTTGCAACAAAATGTTTCTTTGGCAAGGATGTCATACTCATTACAAATTTTTAGCTCATATTCTCTCAGCCACTCTTTTTATTCCATATCATGCTGTTTCCTGAATCTTTTCTTCTAGTAATAGGTACAACCACATCAGTAGACGCTGATACTTTAGCATAAATTAGGAGTATCATTTTGGCTCATAGAAATGAGAGGAAAAGAGAAGTCTAGATCTATCGATTTAATTACAACATCAATGTAACTTGGTGAGCCAAAATGAAAATCTGACCTCTTAGTCAGCTTTTTTTCTGAACAAATACTTTTGGTGTGAGATATGATTTATTCATGATTTTATATTGACTTATAAATATTTCTTTTTTTTTATTTTTGATGGTTTTCATTTCTGTCGTTCCAAATAACGACCTGGGTAACTGAAGTAGTCTAGATTTATCATGGTTTTAAATGGTACCATAAAACTTCAGTGGTTTTACTTCTCTTGTAACTTCAGTTCAGTAAGCATAAAACCGTGTTCATTTGTTTAAACATTTGAAGCAGATTTGTTGGGCACTATTTATATCAGTTTTTAGAACAATTCGAGATTTTGAAAGTTTGTGGATATAAGAAAACTAGGCACTGTTTGTCATGAGTGTTAAATGCAGTGATGGCTTCACTCTGAACACTGCAAAATAGTTGATTTTCTTACTTTTTGAAATTAAGTAGCATTTATGGTCAGTAGTACGTGTTCACTTCTAAGTGGGTATAGATTTACAAATAGGCATTGGTTAAATAGCTTTTCAAAAAAAAGCAAAATCCAAGAATCAGACTGATGATGGTTTTGACATTTGTGTTGCCATATCTGAAATGTGAATCTTAAAGTACTGCAGCCCAATTCAACTCACTTGTTAAAAGCATGGATTATTTTGGAAAAACAACAGTGAGGTCTTTCTACAGAAAATATAGAGTGTTTTTTTGATTAGTGATTTTTTCCCTTGGTACTTCTTCCATACTATTGAAGTTCTTTGAAGCATTTTATCTGTCATCTTCACAATGGATATTTTTGGTACTTTTTCCCATAGCAACTTATTTCCAATGATATAACAACAAGTTACTGAAAACTTCTAACTAGTCAAGACCGAAAAAATTAACCTATTTTCAAGACACTTTTAAAGCTAATGCTTTAGTGCTACAGGATGTGAACATTTAGTACTTGATGTTCATGCTCAGCCTCTCCCCTGATTAGATTGGGAAAAGGAGGATGGATATAAAAAGGCCAATGGTGATCGACAGAAAGGACCCTCCTTTTTCCTGTAGGATAATTTCTGGGCTGGACACAAAACAGAAACCTGCTTATTCTGAAATTTAAAGGAATTTTAAGGTCTGCCAATACAGAATAGGAAATGACACAAAATCGTGGATTTGGGAGCTTGACTACTTTTTCTCCAACCCATTTTAAAATTTAAAGCAGTATTATGTAGAGAGCCTAGTCCTGAATTTATGCTTAATCATGTACTTACTAAAGGTATTTTGTGTAAAGCTACTTAACAGTTGAAATCAAGATATTCTGATCATTACTGTAAAAATTTGAAAGGGTCATACGATCATACCGTGACCTCCTACTTCAAAAATACTTCTTGGGAAGCATTTGGGGAAGTAATATTTTTAGTAAAATCTTAGTGCTAATATATACTCTAAATAACAGGGAAATAAAGCTTTTTGCAACACAAGTTCCAGAGGAGCTGGACTAGTGATTACATTAGCTTATATATAAACTAGGCAAAATAGTAAATATTTTAGTACATATCTCTCTAGGTTATTTATGATCCTCTTGCAATTGAATCTCATAGCTGCTGCTAGATACCTTGCTCAGAACAGATTGGAACACACAGTTTCAAAAGCTGTTGGCAAAATATATATTTTTTTTTTCACTCCCCCCTCATTGTCCTTCAGTTGTGGTTGCCATGGGTCTATGCTGTTTTAGGTGGCTGAGCATGTAAATATGCTTTTAAAAAAGCTCTAGAGCAGGGTTGTCAAACTGGCGGCCCGTGGGCCGAATCTAGCCCTCCACCTTGTTTTATCTGTCCCGGCACCTTGTTTCTACCCAGCGGCAGCGCCGAGCTCCTTGTCCCTGTGCTCCTCCTAGTGCCAGTCACGTGTGCAGCGTGTGACATGCGTTACACTGCGGGAGCAGGAGAACAGCGGGAGCCATGAGTTTGACAGCCCTGCTCTAAAGGAAGTTTGACAACAATTACAAATTGTTTCTGTGTTCACTAGTGGTGCAGACAAGCACAGCAAGCGTTCTTAAAAGATTTTACCATTGCGTTTTTTGAAGTAGATGGCATTTCTTGAGCTATGAAGGTAAAACGGAAGACCTGTCAGTTGCTGGTCTGGAATACAGCTGTCAATCAACTCCTGAATATTTCCCCTTTTCTTTTCCAGTCCCCACACCTGTAGCCAGGAATGTCCAGCTCCTCTTTAGTGATGTCAAACAAAATTGATAACAAAAAGAAATATTTCGTGTTCAGTTCTAGCTATTTCACTGTAATCAAACTGCCAAGGTTTTTCCCTCTTACTCGTGTTGAAAATCTTTTCCTCTGCTTGCTCAAACACCTGTAGTTTGCAAGGTTGTTCACCTTTATGGATTGTCAAACCCTGAACAAAGCCTCGGTAGACGATCTCCAGAGATAGCCCAAGAGGACTACAGCTCCTGCCCATGCTAGGGTTTTATTTGTTGCTAAATTACAAGAAGTAAAGGTGTGTCAAAAAGAGGATTTAGGTTTTGATTCTCTGTGGGGAGTCTCTATTGCGTAAAAGCACAAGATCTCTTTTTTTTTTCTTTTTTTCCCCCCTTAGCCTGGAAGTTATTCTGTTCATAAAGTGGCCCTACAGAGTATCACATGGGTCATGAGGGGAAATTCTCAATCTGGTGGCCGTTGTGTGCTGTCTCCAAAGGTGGAAGAACCATCTCTTCCTGCCCACATTAAGCAGACTTAAAAGTCATATCTCTCTTCAGGAGTATAGAGAATAGGGAAGAATTCTACAGCAAGGAATTTCTTCTGAAATCAAGAACATGGAATAATTATGTAAGGAAAAACCTTGCTTCTTTAAATCCCAGAAATACAGCTATAGTGTTAGAGTTCTCTTTCCTTAATTTCTCTGCAAGTTAGTGAAATGACAGCAGACTAGGAGGCTTGCTGAGTTCTGTCTAAGAAGTGAAGCTGTTTGTTGTGGAAGGTGTAGGTTGGTCATATATACGCTATCATCCTAAGCCTGTAAATGCTCAAAAAATCCAAACTTAACAGACCAAAATAAGTTCCCCTCAGACTATATGTTGACTCAAAACAATAAATATTTGTACTACTGAGAAAAGGAGGCACAAGGATTCTTATCATTCTCTAGGCTTAAATTAAGATTTATTTATCAAATGGATTAAAAAGGAAAAAAAAAAAAAGAGCTGGAATTGCTTTGTATGCCCAGGAAATCTTATGCCCTGATAGACAACACAACTGAGATTTAATAGGCCAGATGGCTCTCCCAGAGTTCCTAATGAGGGAATTCAACCAGATATAGAACACAGGAAGATGAAGGATTTATTGAGGTTGTTGAAGTGGTCTGCAGGGCTCATCACCATTTTAATGTGGACAAAGCTGTAAAAGACCTGCAGAGGAAAGAGGAATCTCCAAATGGAGATTCACAACTTCATGAAAGTGGGTTAAAAACCTCTGATGGTTCAGGTCAATGTAGTCATTTAAGCAGCAAAGAAGTTGATAATGGCTGAGAGGTCATTGTATTTTTTCATCTTTTTGCTTATTAGTGTTATGTTGCACATAAATTAACTTACATCTAACACTTTTCAGATGTGAAAAGGTGCAGTGATCTGAAACAAAAAACATGTAATGTAGGACAACAGAGCTCTCATTCAAGCTAATGCTGTAGGATACATGAGCTTTTTGCCAGCACTGACTTCAGAACATACTGAAGAAGCTGCTATTTAGTTTGTTCTACTCCAGTAAAACAGGAAGGATGGGCCTCGTTTTCTGGCTCAGTAGATATTTCTTTGAGGTAGTGTTCCCTTGCTTCAGATCTTGATTTTTCTCCTCAAAATGTGAATTTAGTACATTTATTTTAAGAAGATTCTGTGTATCTCCTTTTCATAAATTTGACCTCCTCTTAGAAAATATTGAACACTAATAAACTAGTTCATTTTATATCAGCAAATGGCAGAGAAACTACTGCTAACTCATATAACAGGCCTTTTGGTATAAATTACTTCATTCTTACAGTATGAGGCTACCTGGAAAAACTGTATACCTATTACAGTTGCCTATGTCTGCTCTAACCTTTGTGTGGCCTTGAGGATATCTGTGGATTCTCTGTGCTGGTGATCTGTTCAAGATGTCTTTTGTGGGAAGAAAAAGAGAAGTCTTTAACCAAGGTTAAAAGACATCCAAAAGTAAACCGACATCTCCTCACATGTAAGGTATGAGTGGGCTTTCTCTGGTTAAGAAATGAGATTAGCTGTGCCACTTTAAAATGATTAATGATGACTGGATAGCATTAAGTTGACTATCTAATTCTTGGCTGATTGGAGCATTTGAGAGAACAGTACTCAAAAAAATATAATTTTTCAATAACAGAAATTTTGTCATACTTATATTTCCGCTATGACACCATTAGATGTTGCATTAGGTGTTTAAAATTTTAGTTTGAGATTAATGGGGTGTTGCCTGAATAGAGAACAGGCGCAATGTATACGTTACCTGAAATTTTCTTCCACTGAGTAATAAAAACCCCATGTTTATGTTTATAAAATCCTATTCAGATTATAGTTCGATACAAATTTTGAAAATTCACTTAAGCTTTGCAGTATCTTATTGTAATATCTATTCAGAGTTAAATGCTGAAATTAATTTGGTATTGGTCAATTGAACCATTAGGCAGTTACTTTTTGCTGTCTTGCACTCAATCCATGTTAAACTGGCTGGGTCTTCAGATCCCTTATCCACATCCTTTCAACAGGATATTAGTCACGGTCTCCTAGTTCCTTGTTAAGAGAGGCTTTTTGATAATCTACAGAAACTGGTTTTGCATTTTGTTTTTACATCAGTTATGAAGGGTTCTTTTTGTGTTTTGTGTTTGTTTTGTGTTGGTGGTTTTGGTTTGTTTGGGGTTGTTTTCCTGGTTTCAGAAATGGAGAGATCAATTCAGATTATCTGTGACTGAGATACTCTGTGAATTCAGCAAAGTTTCAGTTTTCCCATGCTCTTTCAGTAACTCACTGCTTTGCACAAATACGGAAGTGTTAATACCAAGTATATCCAAAATATTACTTGGGTTAGCAGTGAGCAAGACAACAAGTTCATTTGGCTTACTAACAATTTGTATAATCATTCCACATCTTTTGAGGGAAATTGGAGAGGGGGAAGGGGAAATAATTATCCCCCAAATAAAAGGAGTTAGATAGATACCTTCCTTAAAGCTCATGTTAATAAGAGCTATGGGTTGCAGTAACAAAGCTATCCTTAGGTGTGCTTTTGAAAAGTAGAGTTGTAACACTTTGCCATCTCTTGATTCTAAAAGAACCGTATATGGTAGGAACACAGTCTTGTAACTTCTGGTTCTTTTGAGAAGAAGAATGCTGATTGTAAGATCTTCAGGTGAAAGAAAATTCTGACTTTCTTCAGATGAAACTTTACTGTTTAAAGTATTGTTATCTTATATTTAATCTGAATTTTTTAACTTTTATGCAGCAGAAATATACCAAATCCAGCATTAAGAAGCTGAAAAGTCCTCCTCCTTTAACATTCATAGTACCCTCAACCCCTCCTATTTAGATATTTGTAGACAGTAACCCAGTAATCATTTATCCTCCTGTTTGACACCGGTTTCTCATTCTTAGCAAGGGAAGTTTTCAAGAATTTGAATGCTGCTTATATGTGTTTGATGAAGCCTTCCTAGTTTGAATACTGATATAGTCCATTCGTTGTTCCTATGGTAGTGCTCAGGGATCACAGAAATAAACTAGAACCACATTGTTAAGTGCTACTTCAGCATCAGTAGTGATTTATATAATCCTTTCCTTTTGCTACTCTGTTTACTTCCTTGTACAGCAAAGGATCTGTTTTGCTGCTCTAGTCAGGGTATTGTGTAGGCTAATGTTAATTTGGTTATCCACCATCATCCATATGCCTCCTCCTAGGTTATTATATTGTCTTTGTTTGGAATCTGTGCTCTTACTTACTAGATAGACAGCTTTGTACTCAGCTGTGTTAAAATACATCTTATTCAGGTGAGCCCAGACTGCCATGCAATCTGTGGAACTGACAACTCTCTGGTATTTACCATTTTATTATCTTTTGTGTCATCTGCAAATTTTACTGGGAAGAATTTTATGTTTTCTTTCACATCACTGATTTATTCTCCTGCACAGGTACTCCATAGGGAATAAAGGGCTCAAGGAGTTCTTTCCCTGCACGGAGTACTTGGGGTAGACTTAATTCATATTTCAGAGCTGCTGGTCATAAGAGTTGGGAGCAGATTAGGGCTGCCGGTACTGATGAGTTGCAACCAAACAGGGGCAGTGAGTCATGATCACACTCTCTTTACTTGCAGCAGTACGAGATGGCTGCAGCCTTTCGTTAAAGTAATGTGAGGCTTGTTTTGCATAGTGATGCTTTTGAAGTACAGAAGACAATTCACTCTTGAAAATGTGTGTCCATAGTAATGGCTTGCTTATTGAATTCTACCCTTCCATGCCCCCCCCCCTTTTTTTTTTAAAAAAAGGCTGTTTCTGGAAACAAAGCTAGATTATTTGCAAAGTTTAAGAAATTTAGTGGATATGTTTATCCAAAAAAAAAGGCAAAGAGGTGGTTTTGGAAATTCTAAAATATTTCACATTATTTTTCTTCCTCAATTAATTAATTTTAATTTCACTTCCAAATGATGCTTTTATTTAGAACTAAATCTGTGACAAAACTGTTGAGTAATTGCTATCATAAAGGATAGCAAAATCTGTTGTCAGTTTAAAGTATTTATACCAATTTGCTTTCCCTGTAAGACAATTATTGCTCCAGTTAAAACATGGAACGATTTTGCAAAGTCTGCATCACCTCAAATTGACATACAGAAAACAAGACTTGCATTATATTTTGTAAAATTAATTTTTTTGTTGTGCAACATTTATGGTCTTAAAGTTCCATGTTCATATACAAATGTGTTCATGTGTGCACATACCTATGCACACACTTTTGAAAAGAAAGAAAATACAATAATTTTAGGGAAAAAGGCAATGGAATAGTAAATCATACTTCTACCTGAGTGCAATAGGAAGGTGACCATTTTTATTTATGTAATTGTTAGGTGTAAAACAATCCTGTGTTATTGTTTAAAAAACAATAATAGCAACATCCACAGCAAACCCACAATATCATATGAACCAAAGATTATACAATTAGAATTTACCCTGAATTTCTGGTAAATAAGAAGTGAATTTCTCATAAAAAAACAAACAAAAATTCTGATCAACAAGAGGGAGATGCACAATCTATCACACTTCAAATTTATCTGCTCATTGAGCAACAGGAGACTTACGAAAATAGATACATTTGCCCATTATAGTTACATTGCCTTGCAGTTCCATAAGCAACGTTGGGTCTGTGCCATCTTTGAGATTGCAGACTGTGATGCAGAGTTGTTTAAGATGCTGTATCATGTACCATTTAATCAGGCTGCACTATTTAGAGTATGTGTTGTGTACTGGGAATAATTTGTGTGTAAAGTCTTTCCAGCTGCATCTGTATAAAAGGTGAAATTCCCCTACCTCTGCACAAAAGTCAGTTAAATGGACTGGGGGGAACGGAGCAGCAGTTGAATGAATTAATTTCATGTAACTGTCCATAGCTGGCTGTGATACTGCAGTGTGCTTCCTCCACAGCTGACTTGCAGCCAGGGCCTGTACACATCTTTGTGGAGTTCTTGGGCTGCTGAATTTTTATGCATTGATCAATTGTTGCCTGGCATAGAAGTGTCCTGTATAGGTTTCCACCCCCCTTGCTAAATTCCAGTGACTCGTTACACCAGCTCTGTAAGCCTCATCACTGTGGTGGACTCTGCTGCTTATTATTATTACCTTTGCTACCACTAAGACTGGAGGTCATCACAGCATTAGGAGAGGGTGTGTTAGTACTGTCCCCTTCTTCTGCATATCTTTTCATGTAAACTACTGTATATGCTACTTCACATGGCTGGGGAGAGGGCATGCTATGCACTCCAACAATCCCTAGTGGAAGACTGCCATTCACAAGAGTACTCTAGGCTAGTGTGCATGTAGGCAGTCTAGGCAAAGGGAGGCAGAACAAACATTTTTTCAAGCTGTAAACTGGCTTGTGTAACAAGTCACACTTAAGAGTCCAGTGAGTTTGGCAGCCTGTTAGTCCTCGGGGTTCCTGGAAGCGCCCCAGTGTCGTGGATGCTCCCTGATTTAGGCTGTAGACTAGGCAGTCCATCGCTTTTATAATCAGTGACCAATACTGATCAGTGTATCATAACTACTTTGGTACAGCTGCTTTGTCTAGCAGTATTTTCTTTGGCTCAAGAATGCTGCTGTGCTCTGCATGTTGAGCTGGACATTATGCTAAAAAGGGCATTCATATTTGCTAACTTGGCAAGTTGAATGGAGAGGTCTTTGTTATCCAGTAGGGATGGAAAATGATGGAAATATTTTGAGTGAAATACTTAGTTAAGATTAAGAGCAGAATACAAGCCAAGTATGTTTTGGTATAGCTTGATCAATTGGAGGTATTTAAGTGGTGTAGTGTCACACTTGGACAAAGCTGCATCATCAGAAACCTCTATAGCAGCTACCATTTCACTTGCAAAACTGTTCTTTTACTGATATTGCTTGTTTTGCTAATAAGTGGTGATTTCCCTGTATGAGTCCAAAGCAGACCTTTGCTGATATAGCTGATTACATGCTTAGTGCTTTGCCACAGCAGTATACCAAGATTGCTCTATTGGCAAAATGCTTCTAATGCAGACCTCATCCGATTTTAGTCATTCACTTTTCTTGATTTCAAAGATCAACAAAATAGGACTCCTGTTGTAGAATTTGAAGGGACATTATTTGTTCCACGACTCTGTAGTGAATAATGACTGGGATAAAGAGCCCCAAGAGCTGTGCTGCATTTAAAAATCAATCCTGTTTTTCATAATTAAGGTTTTTTTTGTCATTTGAGATATTCTTGTTGTAGACTTGAATTAAGGGTGAGAAACCTAATCTTCTGAGTTGTGTCACATATTTCACTTTTGGTCTTCATAGAATCCTGCTGATGGTATGATTTGGCTGATTGTGACAGTGCTATCCATGCTAAGTCCCACATGGTTGAGTTCCTTTGCCTTGAAATCAAATGGTGTAAATGAAAGCTTTGCAAAAGTATTCTGAGCTTTTTCATCCCCTCAAAAATCTCTCAACCAAAATTGAAGTGAAAAGTCTGGTGACCATAACCTAGTCAGGCACAATGCCTTGCTGTGTGCTTTGGGCAACACATAGATCTTATGCCTAAGAGAGTTACTATAATAGGAGGCTTTTAGAATTGCTGCATTACTGCTTGATTACTAATGATGGTTATGTTACATGCTGGACCCAGTGTGACAAAGAGAGACGGTTCTGATTCATATCACCCTGGGGTGCATCAGGCATGTATCCAGACCAGCCATCAGCATTAATGGTAACTGTGCCATTGAAATTTCTAGACAAGGCATGGAATCAGATAATCATCCATAAAAGACTACTAGTGAATGGCTGTGAAGTTCACAGCTGGTAGATTCACGTCTTGTGGGAGCACAATACTGTAACAGGCAAAATCTGACCAGATTAAGGCAACTTCATTAGACAGTGTTTTGCCATTGTTGTTGTTGACTTATTTTTACCTCACCTCTTCCCTAAGATTACCTGCAAGTTATAAACAGATCTTTTGCGAGGTGTCAAAAGAAGAACAAATCAACTGCTTCAGACTTAGGTTGTCTCCTGGAGATTAAACTGAAATGTAGTTATCGACATTATGACTAAATGGAATGAATTACATTCCAGAATGTAAAAAAACCCCAAAACCTTAACTTTTCTGACTTTTGTATATTCCAAATACTTTAATTTCTCTTGCTTGGATATTTTGATGCATTCCTGCAGCAATGCCTACTGCGCAAGAGTAAAAATAGTCCAAGCAATGAACTATTCATCCCTCTACCTAGTTTATATCAGGCATCATCTATTTTAGGTTGAAAATTGGGAATAGATCTTCTGCCTCAATTTGATAAAGACTTTACTCAGAGAATCTTTTAAGAATTCATAAGAAATTTGAATAGATGTCATGTTTTAAGATGTTCAGATTATTTTTATATGAGCATTAGCTGAACCTTCAGTGCGCTGGCTTTTATTTAGGGTAAGTGCCCTTCTCAGCAACAGTTTAAGGAGGTGGAATGCTTCTCTGAGCTTCCAGGCTTTGTAGGGCCTCCTCACTTGGGTTCTTTTTAAGGGATAGTTAGCACTGGCCATATAGCTCTTGCAAGCATAGAAGTACAAGGTCTTGGTGGAATGGCAGCAGTATGCTCATGGTTGCAAGTGTGTTTTTTCTTGTCTTCTTGTTTTGTTTTACTTGCTACTGAAGAACATCACAGCATGTCGTCTCACTCCTGGCTGCTTATGAACACTCTTTATCCATGTGCTGTTAGGTTGTTTGCAATAAGCTGGAGTGTAGAAGAAAATTCTATTGAATATCAGACTCTGAAAAGGAGAAGTAGGGCTTTATAAGAGCTCCTCTGCTCTAGGAGTTGCTGTCCTGCACGTTCCAAGTGTGTTTACTCTAAAGCAAGGGTGTCGACCTTATTTCCACTGGGGGTCGCAGCAGCCAGCTCCTGCAGTGTAACACACGTGACTGGCGCTGACAGGAGCACAGGGGTAAGGAGCTTGGCGCTACCGCTGGGTAGCCTGGCCTTATGTTTGCTACCTGTCCTCTAAAGGCATGGTGTAAGGCTTATCTGTTTACAGATAAATATTTGATAAGAAATGATTTGGCAAAATATATTAAAATTCATTTTGGTACCTGTCTTCTTCTAGATTAACATTTGCATGATTTTTTAACTTTTTCCATGTGCTAACCAAAACTAGTTTGTAAATTTCAAAGCAAATAAATAAGTGATCAGTGATGGTCATCGTACCCTTCCTATTTGTACCAACTGTACCATTTTTGTGACTTTGCAAGCTGGCTTGGTTTGATGACTTTTAGTGTAGATATTTTTGATTGACAGATAACTAAATTCAGTTTGGATGACCCAATCCAATGTATGCAAATATCAACCATTTTTTGTTCTATTTAAACAAAATTTTACTTCTGCATTGGAATGAAAAACATAGTTTGAATTGATAAGGGTGTTTCATATTGCATAAAGGTAGCAAGATGACATCAAGAACCGAAAATTATTATATTTTGGGCCAAATGCAGTAGTAACTATAAACAGAAAATTACTGATTTCCCCCCTTCATGCTTTTGTTTTGATACTGAAAGTCTCTCCACTACTAACCCACATTCCTATTTAATAATTCCTATCCCCATAGCTTCCTCTGTCCCTGCTTGTTCTCCCTGTTCTTTAACCTCTGGCCCTAGAAATACTGGTACATTGTTCATTATGGCAGGTACACCAGCACTCTGTAGAGCTGTCAGGAGTGCTTGGATAGGCAGATCAGTGCCTGATACTGGTTTTAATGTGCCCATCTCTTCCATCGGTATTTCCTCTGGCTTGAGACTTGTATTTGGAAGAGCACAGTATACATTCCAGATGGCTCTGCAAACAGCGTCTGCCAGGGAAAAGCAGGTAAATACTAGTGAAGCAGAGAGGTAATTCAAAAACTGTACTGTGTAATTCGATTATGGCTGTAGATGCAAGGGACTCAAAAAATACTAGTTAGAACATGAATCCTGGTGTTACAATATTTGTTATATGGTAGTAAACAATCCACTCAATAAACATATGAAAATTTAGGTCAGAGCTGTAATTTACCACATTGGTGAAGAAAAATGTTGTGGTAGAATGAACTGTCATGCTGTTGCTTACAGATTTTTTTGGCATGTGGCTTTTTAATTGATGTATTTGAAAGCAGATTTAGAATATGAAAATCATGCTGTTTTTTAATCCTCATTTTAGTTAGATAAAAATCCTTGATTTGTATATTTGCAAGAACATTTTCTAAAAAAATATTCTACTATGTGATATCAATTTCTCAGTGAGCTGCAATTTTTAGAATTGAGCTGCACATGAGTGTGTTTTCTCTGAGCCTTTTTTTTTTAACGCCTTGCACATGTCTCCACATTCTTTCAAGAACTGTTAAGAAAAAGAGTCTGGATATTCTGAATAATTATTTTTGTCATTTAAAGCATTCTATGTCCTTAAAACGCAAAAAGCTACTTTCTGGCTCACTAGTATTTCTTGAAAAAGAAAAGTTTTGACAAAATTGACAAAAATTCTGTGTTCTTCCAAAGTACTGGTCATACTTCTGGTTTTCAGTTCCTGCCAGAATAATCAGATGGCTTTTTCCAGAATTTTTTTTCTGGATTGTCAGAAGAACATTGGATTTAATATAAATTCAGTAAGATCTACCTTCCTTGAGATGCATGCGTCTTTACTAGATAGTAGCTGTTATTAGTTTAATTATTTCAGTTGCCATAAGACTGGTCTCTCATTTACCTTGTACAGTCACTAATTCCTGGGTGCATTAAATCCTGTCTAATCATAACAGCAGTATTTTACTGCAGACTCTCTTTTCTTAGCTATATGTCACAATACCGTGTAAAATAAGTCATTTTAAATATCTGTAACACATGAAACAAAGAATATTTGTGACAGAAGGAAATTAAGTGTAAATACCTAATTATTTAGGACTATTACCCTCTGGTTGGTGGCTAGTATGAGAAGGAATGGGAGTGGATCACCATGTGAGTCTGTAGCTTTGCCCTAAGTAGCTGCACACAGACATGGGTTTTGTTGTCACCCCAGTGTGCATGTATGTATATTCAGAGACACACAAACATGTCCAAAAGGAAAATATTCAGGGACACACAAACACGTACAACAGGAAAGTTAAATCATTCCCATTTGATTCAGAGCATGACTGTAGGAAGAGTTCTCACAGCATAGAAAAAAGAGCACGTTAACTCCAAGTCTTTAAAACTGTGGAGTCAGAGGCACTCAATCACTGATCTTGGACTTGGGAGGGATGAATGGATATAAAAATCAGAGAAATCATGAAAGGCAGCGGTATGATTTCCTCAAACTAGAGGAGGCTTAAAAACTCATGGATGCAGTGAAGCCCAAACGTAACAGCTAGATGATTGTAAAGGATTCTTGCATGGCTGCTATGGTGTTATGTATCAGATGGAAGATCTATTGTGTGACAGCTTACTGTTCAGATTTTACTAATCAATCAGATACACAAGACGTGTGATGACTGTGGTTGTAACAATTCTGGAAAAGAAAACAAGGCCTTCGAGTTCCATATCCATCTAGAAAATACATATGGAGAGATTTAACTGTTCTGTGCAAGTAGCTAATTGCATTATCAGTTGCAGAGTCAATCAGGACACAGCAGAGCAACACTTAATTAAAACACTTCAGTGCCCCTTCCATAATCACAAGTGTAACACTGTTTTGTGACTTCTTGGGGGTTTGGGAGTTTTTGCGGTGCTTTTTTTCCTGGTGTTCTTCTGGATGAAGAAGGATTTCCTCATTGTGTAGTGCAGTTTTCTTCCTTCCCTGGATGGCAAAAATGTAGGCCTTTGAATGACAAAAATGTTTAAATCTGACCCAAGACTATCACTTCTTATCAGTCAGATTTAAACACTAGGCTTACCTATGTTTACTGCTGAGTGCTTGTGATATTTTTTGGTTAAATATATCAGGATTTTGGTAAAACTCCATTGTCAGGTTAGAGGCTAGAATCAACGATCTTTAAAAACTAGAATATCTTATTTTAAAAATTGGGATCTCAGAGACACAAAGACAGGGAAAACATCTTTATGTGACTGCAAAAGTGGTACCCCAGATACTCCAGTAGACTGGAAGATGTAGAGAGTTTTCAGATATAGAAGGTGGACTTGCTGCTTGTCCACTGAAGCATTTTAGGAAAGCAGGATGGAATCTTAAGCCTTTTTTTTTTTGTTTTTATCTATTTTGTGTTTCTAGACTTTCATTTTAATGTCATGTCTATTATTGCATCATTAGTGTTCTTTCATTATTTTGTCTCAGAAATGTGTCCTGAATGTGTTTTTATGTCTCTCTTATTACTTGTAAACCTCATATTGCTTCATCACTGTGGCACAGCTAATGCTCTTTTCCCTTACTTAAGCCTACTGCAGTCTCTCTGGCCCTGCCGTCAATCACCAGCTGGATGCTGAGACAAATTTTTTATAGCAGCTTCTGTCAGTAAAGAGAAAATATTTTGAAAAATACAGTATAAAAGCTGAATGTCAGCCTGCTGAGTGGCCCAGTTAAATAAGAGAATTGACTCTGCCAAGTTTTTAGTGTTTAGCTTTTTCCTTAGTTTAAAAAAAAGAAAAAGTGGTTCGGGGTCTAGCCCAAATAATAAACAAAATAAGACTTTCTTGGCAAGGACTCACAATTGACTAGCTTACTAGAATTCTCAAGCGTGTCCATGACCGTTTCTGTCTCTACCTTTCCGGTCCCTGCAATGTGGAATTTTTCAGTCTGTTTTGGGTATCACGCAGGAGTTGCAAAGAACCCATAAACTCCAGTGGCTCTGTCAGACCCCCTGTAGTCTGCTGTTATGTTTTGTGTTTTGTTTTTCCTTTTTCAGCAAAAGCAAATTATTGTCAAAGTGTGTTGTTTCCTAGCTTCAAAATCCTACAGCAAGCATTACCACCTTTGCAAGAAGTATTCCAAAAGAGATCCTGGATGTCCTGAACAATTGTGTTTAGTCTTTATGACCAGGGCAAAGCACATTCAAAAGATTTAGATAGGCAAGAAGCTGCATAATTTTTTTTTAAAACCACTTTGAAAAAGGATGGTGGAAGCACACAATATAATGCATAGTAAATCTTGTATTAGAAAGCCTCAAACCTCTCGTTGAGAAGTTGCATTGGTCTCTTGAGCCAGAGAATATTGCTGTCCTACAGATATATTATTGGAAGCTGCTTTGAGAAGTGCAGCCTACTTGTTAGTTGATAAATAGAGATTAGGATCATCTACTAGGCTATTTTATGGTGCTTGTTAACAATATTTACCCTCCTAAATTGATTCAGTATAATCCTTGCTATGGGTTTACCTCATTTCTGGAAGACATATAGATAATGTGGTACTTATATGAAGTCTTGCACGGCACTGAAAACCTGCTGTGATTCCTTAGTTGAATTGTGCAGCCGGATTATATTAACATAGATTTTGGAATATTTGAGCTCCCATAGGGTATGGTGTGTGGTTGATATGACATGACTTGCCTTCAACAGTTGTTTTAAAAAGATATCCTTCATATGAGATATACCAGGCTGAAAGGCATAACTGAGTGAGTTTAGTAAGAAACACTGTTGGCAAAATTCTCCACTTTCATCTTTATCTGATTAATTCAAGGCTGAATCTTACAGAGAAAGTATTTTTAACCTAGCATAGTATTTGGTATGTTTATTAAAAAAAAACAGAACCCAAACCCCCGAACAGAAACCCCCACCCTCTAGAAACCCCCCCTTATATTATTTAGTACAAGATAATTTTTAATAAATTGTTAATATTATTGCAAATTTATGTGCATTTACTATAGTTGAAACCCATACTACTTAAAATATCTTCTCGCTCCTCTTAAAAACTGCTTTAAGAATACATTAATTAACAATTCTGTTGTACTTGGCATATTTAACACACAAGATAATTTACAGTTCCTAATATTTTAAACTGTGTATTAAAAAGACTAGTGAACAGAAAATACACTGTCTGTGAATATAGCATTAAATACTAAACATATAATTTACACATAGGATGGTCTTTGTTAAAAATATACTTTAATGTCTTGATAATACTGCTAATGCTGTTTGAATTAGTATTAACAATTTTCAAGTTCCTGCTGATGTTTTATTCTTTTTATTATTATCATGCAGGGACTTCATATCTAATAATACCAATAATTAACTTTTTGTTTATATAAACAATTTCAGATTTTATGGTAAAATATTGTATTTTAATTTTTATCTATTTTCTCCTTGTCCGAGGCTTTTTTTTATTGACTGAAAAATATTCAGCCAAATTAACATCTGAAAATTCTTATCGTACGTAAGAAAGCTTTAACTGACCATGAACTTGAGAACAGATTTCAGATACAGACACAGTGTTACTGTCTCTTGACTTTATGCAGCAGGGAAAAGCTTACTACCCGAGTATACTAAATGGCTTGAGGGTTTCGTAATGGGGATGTGGAGACCTTCACCTTAGGTCACTGGTTTGAATTGTAGCCCAGGTGGGTGGAAGCTGAAACCTATTATAATCTGATGGCTCCTGGATGGCCTGTGTGAAATGAGTTGGTGGTCCCAGTCAATTTCCTAGTAGAAAGATGTCAATATTGCAGAGTTGTCATCGCAGTGCTCGCAGATTAGGACCCTTGCCGGAACTCTTTGCAGAAAAATTGGTGGCCGGGTGGTTTTGGGCACTGAATTGCCTTCTGTGCTTCAAGTGGTTCATGGAGAATAGGCAAGAAGCATGACTGTGTAACAGTTTGGAGAAACCATTGGCAGTTGTTATGCCAGGTCCGGCTTGTAAAAACATTTTCAGAACCCTTTAGCTATTTTTGTCCCTCACTACTTAGAAGATACTACAGAGAAATGTTGCATGCTCCTTAAAAATAAGTGCAAGGTCTGGCAAAACAAACCAACAAAACCCCAAAGAACTTTCAATGTCAGTTAACACAGTGTCTGGAGAGGCTATAATCCTGGTTGAATTTTCCTAGCTGACTATCAAACTAGCCAGTTGAATCCCTTGACTTTTCTGCCTGTAATTTTGCCACCTGTCTCTAGTTGGTTTAGTGATCCTGGTACTAAAGGAGGAAAGTAATATAAGCTATATTATTGCCAGAGGCAGTGAGAAACTCTTAATTGTAATCGCTGTATAAAATCAATGTTCAAAATCTAATTGTTGTGAGGGGATGGCAAGGCACATAAGTTTTCCCAGCTCTCAGAGAATTTCTCTCTTCTTACTGGACAGTGGCTTGTGTGTCTGTCTCGAACATGAAGCAGCCCCTTTTCCTGATCCTAATTATTTAATGAAGCTCACCTGGCAGGATAAGTGCAGCCTTATCAGGCACTCTGGGTTTTTTTTTCAGGAAATAGAAAGAGGTCCCCCTTTGTCCTTAGAGTCTTATGGAGAGCCAGCCTTGGGGATTACTGGTCCCTATTACTACCCTACCTTCCCAACCAAAAACTAATTCTTACTTTTTATACATGAGGAAGGAGGCCACATCACTGATGACAATGATCTTGTTCCCGTGAAGTTACGGATACCTCCGGCCACACTTACATCCGCTGGCCATAACGTCGTCAGTCACAGGTGGCGTCTCATCCTAGAAAAGTCATGGGAGCAGAGCAGCTGCGATATTGCACCATTTATACTGAAATCCACTTCACTCCCTTAAATTTTTGTTGTCCCATGATTATGACAAGATGATGCTGGTGTTCCACCTTCATTCGCATGCCTCTAAGATGGGCTGGGTACAAGTGCACACTGGTGCTTGGGTGGAATTACTTTAGAATACAGACAGAGGCATGTGTCATGTTTCTCAAATTTCAAGCAAGTATTTATTTCTCCTTAAAATACAGTAGCCCCTTCTCAGATAAGTTAAACAGTGAATTAACTAATATTAAGATGCTGGGCAGCTTTCCACTGGATGTGTTAAATTTTGTGTTTCTAAATAAAGGGTTTATAGTCAGTATCCCAAAAGCCTGTATAACAGCATATTCTGCATGCATCCTCCCTAACAAGCATAATACTGGGCTACTTGAATACACTCAGTTCCTCAAATATTGAGTGAGAATTTATGGATATTCAGTTATTTCACTTTATTTGTTAAGATAGTAATGCATTCTCCTTTGAAGTGAACATTGCTTACAGAATTGCTGGAGGATTTTTTTTTTCATTGAGAATAGTTAACAAAATAAAAAGTTGTAAATGGAGTAAATGTTACTGTTTTAAAAGAATGTTTGCCTAAAACAGGCAAATAAGGTTTATTATACCTGCATCTGTTTTGAGATCACTAAGTATCAATGTTTAATACAAGCATTCAGAAATCCTGTGTATCGTGCAATACAAGACACTAAACAATTTGAATGTTCTGTTAAAATATTATAATGTAAATAAACTTGCAGGAGGCTTGAACTGAATATTATCTTCTCAACAATAATGGGAAAAAAAATTGGATTCGTTTTTTATATAGCAATCTTTATTAGCTCAATTTCTAAATAATGGCATATTTAACCAGATCTGGCTTGATAGTCACAGAGATTTTTGTTTGGTTTTTTTTATGAAATAAAAAGTTACATGTGACAAAAGGAATTCTCTGACAGATTTTAATATTTAATATTATCTATTAATTCTAAATTAAATGTTTGTGCATATTTACACTGTGGCTTTGTTTTTAAGCATGGGCAGTTCCAATTTTTAGTTAACAGAAATCTTGTTTTTCCTACCATGTCTTTTTAAAACACCTAAACCTTGTGCTATAACTGTGGATGATGATCTAGGGACTGCAGGAGTTAGACAAGTCACAGTAGAGGTTTGTAACTTCTTTTAATTTGCTAATCCATGCATGGAACAACATTTCCAGTGTTACCCAGAGATTAAGCCCCAGGGCCAAGGGCAGGGCCTCAATTTTAGTTTGCTAGTGATAGGCATACTGTGGTTAGAAATAGGTCTCTGCTGTGGACAATACCAAGCCTTTTCAATTTAAATTTCAATAACATTAGCAAAATATTAAACATGGAGAACATGAATTAAAAAAACCCAAACACTACCCTGTCTTTGCATTCAGTCATTTCCCTACATAAACTATATGCTGCAATACTAAAAGAGACTAAAAAATTTTTACATTTTTTCCAAAATTTAAAGAAATATAAAATTATACAGTATGTTAATTTTATGAAAAAATAATTATTTCTGAGGCTGTAAGTATTAATGAGTAAAGAACAAAAAAGATGATTTCTGTGTAGATGGTTGTATTTATGTTTAGCAATGTATATAAGTGCTGCACTTCAATGCAATTTTTTAATACATTTTTGTTTATTCTGATGATTAACTGGTAATTTGTTCACATTAAGTTGGCTGTTTTTAATTTAGGTCACAAGAATGGTAATCACTTTATTTGCTGATAGTAACTTTATGACAGTGGAAATATTTTGGAGCTATAGATCCAAACTGTAAATATTTTATGTAATAAATAGACATTTATTATAACACATCATAAAACCTCTTTGAACTGGAGAAAACATACCTGGTTAGCATTCAGATTTCTTTTTAAATTGCTTTCCATTTTAAATTTTTTTTTAAAAGAATGTATATACACATACAGATTTTTCTGAATTCAGAACTTTTAGAAGAAACTTATTGCTTACATTTGTTTTTATAAGCTAGGAGGAGCAATACATAGCTCAGACTAAATACAAGTAGAAGAGCCATCTGTAGTCACCGTCTTTAGTATTTATTGGAATAACATTCATTTTGTAGTCAATATTACTGCTGTATGTGTTATGAATGTAATTGTGTAGTTAATTTCCCTCCTATTAAATTCCCTCCAATGCCAGTTTTTAAGAAGGTACTAAAAATATTACAATGTGCTTAAATAACACGAAGCTGCCATTGTAGTAGTATCTACATCCAAATAGATGATACGGGGATGATGAGTCTTGTATGAACTCCAGAAGCTTAACTAATAGGAAAGGCAAATCTAAGATCAGATTAATGAGTCCAGAGGGTCTTGAATACTCACTGTTCTGTAGAAATGTTGCATCCCAGGACAGAAGAGTCAAACGAGGAACATACTGTCTGCCTTACTACAGTGATGCTTCTATGCTTCTCTTTTCAAGAAGAAAGTCCTGGTCCTGCATGTTATATATACCCGTGACTCCCATTGCCTTTGCTGTGGGTACTGTACACAGAAGGCTTGCATAATCTGCCAGGATGTAGGCTTTGAATTAGTTATGTAGTTGGAATTCCTGTAGCAAGGTAAAGGTAGATATGGGATACCTTTGCTATAGTTCTCTTTTTTGTGAAATCTCTTTCGCATAGGCTCTTCTTGTCCTACTCATTCACACCCTAAGAATGTAGCTTGTGTGTGTGTTTGTTTCGTTTCCTCTCCTTTGAGTTTTGGAACAGTGACTGCAGGTTTCCTTGTGGACTTCTCCAGCTTATTTGGGATTGTTGTCTTTTTGTGATAGTGAAATAGTAGAGGCTTATGACAAACTACATAGTATTGCTGCATAACCATCAGTACATTGAGGAATGGGAGTTCAGAAGGGGTGTCCTGGAATCTGTAAATCTCAATCCTTTGTCCACTCAGATTCTTTCTTAGAGAATATGGTTATATAGTGTTATAGGATATATCATATGAAATCACCATGCACTTAGAATTTTTATAAAGCATAGAGTAAAAGGATGTTTTCCATCATCTTTGTCAGTAATCGATCATATTTTTCATCGCAAATATATCCCAGTCTTTAACAGGCCTCAGATTTTGTGGCAAGTGTTATTCTATGTCATAGAAAAAATAAGGTAATGAGATACTGTGTTATTTATTGGTCCTTGGCACCAATATACATGCTATTGCATGCTGCAGTTATCATCTCCGTGTCTGTTTTTAAGAAACCTATAGTAAATACTTCAAGTTCAAAAAACCCGCACTGTTTTCACACATTAGTTTTCTCTATGACTATCTCAGTATTTTGGAAATAGAAAGGTATTAAGCAGTGAAGAGTGTTCAAAGGCAGTTTTATTTAAAAAGCTTCTTCTCGTGTTAACTGAAAAGAGTTCCATGCTGGTTGGATGCATTAGTTGTATGTTAAAAATTGCCTGACCACTTCATTCTGATTATGAAGTCATACCTATAATAAATAAATTTCAGGTCAGACTCAGTTGCAAGCATAATAAAACTTCTTTCCTTGCTTTTTAACGTTTGAAAGGTAGTAGTGCAGTATGTGTGTGGTCTGAGTATTTTGCAGACGTGATCTGCATTTAATCTGGGAAAATTAATTCCCTAAGCTGCTGGCAGGCAGCATGTACTTGTTAATTATTCAGGTGGATGACAAATGCAGAGCAGAGGTTCTCGCAAAGACAAAGTTTGTATGATGCGTGTTTAGTAACTGATAGGCTTGACATTCTGTGGTGTCTTATTCAGTGCTAATCCTAATAAGCTGCCTGATGAGATGAACGCCTATCCTCCTGTCCTTTAGAAAGAGAAAACAGAGATTTGAAAGAACTTCATTATAGCAATAAATCCTATACTTTCTGTTATTTCTGGTGAAAAGAGATGTTGTCCAGATGAATAGCGCACACACACACAGAAGTCAGAATAGTAGTGTAATATGGAGCATTATTATTGGTAGGCCAAGTTTATGCAGTTTAATGCACTTCAAATTCTTTGGCTTTGATCTACAAGTGATATAATCCTATGGATGTATGATTTTGCAAAGGCTTGCAATTTGCCAAGGAAGTAACTTGAAAACATTGTATTTACTGTAGTTGTCATTTTCCTTCTCTCCATTTTTTGTAGTGAAATACTATGCTATGAGTATTCTATCAGTCAGTTGCATTGGACAACAGCGAGGGCCAAAGTTACCCTTGGACACTGGAAGCATTAATAACCAAGAAGGCTGCCAGTGCAAGTGGCTCCTGGATTTTGCCAAATGTTTTTATGCTCAGTTGATTTCTCCTGGTTTCTTTTACTCTTTTCATATTTTTATTACTGTAGGAAGAACACTAAGATGTTTAACTCCATCAATGCACTACAGAGTACCCAGCACCAATCCTGAGTGACATTTCTTAAGTTATTCTAGGGCATAACGACCAAAGGTGCCTCTTTTGGCTGTTCACTCCTCTTTCACATGTGACGGGCTTTTCTTGTGGCTGACAAAGAATAGAAGCTGAGTTTTTTTGAACTGGAAATTTTTCTATAAACCATAGGTACAAAAAATTCAGTTTCAAACACTAACTTTTATACAAAGAGCAAACTTTCTACTGTATCACTTATTTTTTCTAAATTTGGGGTTCATGGTTGTTGATGGAGCTTTCCTGTGTTTTATACTTCTGTGAAACATTTCTGTCTGTATTTTCACCTGTATTTACACCTAGCATCTAGCTCAAATGAATGTGAAGCTGGGAGAGAAGAGTCACTAGATTTCTGTTGAGGTGGTAGTGCTTTAAATTCTATCATAATCCTCGCCATTCCGTGTGTGGTGGGGGGAAAGGAGGGACAGCATAATAAGGTACCGTAGGTCCAGGTTCTGGTACATTGGCAGAGGCCTCTGATAAAAACAGAGCTGTCCCTGATTTCCAGACTTTCCTGAAGTACTCTGGGTGCCTAATAGCAATCAGAGACCAAGATTTAAATATTTTGAGAGGAATACTTTGTGGCTGATGGAGGTTAAAGAATAACGGTAACATAATGCACTTGTTTATCTTTATAGAACACGTGGTGCATTGAATCCTCGCTCTGAGCAATCCTCCTGTCTTGAGGTGAAAGAAAATGTTAACTTAATTTACAAACCAGCAGAGTCCTGGGCCTCTCCAGATTAGGAGCTTTTAATCAAATGAAATTGTAGCTAATAATTAAAACTGGTTTTCTGATGCTAACTGTGAAATTCATTTGGAATCACCAAGCTCACTTCCACAAGATTTTAAAAGCTGGTTGAAATTTAAATGTAGTGGGAAAGGGATTTTATTTGTTCCACCAATTTATGTATGCTCTTTTCTTTTTCTCTTGCACAAATATTTGGGCATGGTGATTTCAGTTCTGAGACCACTGAACTCACTTCCACTAAGATTTAAGTTTTGGCTGAAATGGGAGCATATAGGGATAACGCTTGCGTTTGTTCCACTAATTTACCTATCTTCTTTCCTTTTTTTTTTTTGCGGCAAACTGTTGGACATGGTGATTTCATTGCAGAGACCTAATTTTACCTAGCAGAAAAATGCATTGTGTACTTTGTAAGTAATTGGTGTCTACAGAGAAATTTCATAAGGTATTTGATGCTTAATAGGATGTACTGAGCTATTCATAACAGTAAAGTTATTTTAGATAGTTTAGCCCCTATAGTTGAGCTGATATACCAAAGGATAGCCCTTGGTTTTTCTGTCATTATCTCTTTCCTTTATATTTGCAAACAAAACCAACATTGAGTATATCTAAATTAGAAATAAATAGAAGAATTTTTAAGTGTACATTTAATGCAGTGTGCATTTTAATGAGTATGTGCAGAAACTGTTACTTATTCTTTGAACAAAAAAGCAAAACCCTGGTCACAATTCATTAGTATAAAGAATCACTACTAATCTCAGGCAAATCTTGAAAATATTGTATGTTAGCAAAACCTCATTAAACTGTCATATACACACTTCGATAAACTTTACAAAATGTAATATTTTAAGAATGTCCTATTAAACTGTCATGGACTTTTTCTGCATTTCCTTTGCTATTATTGCTTGATTACCAAGATATTTGCATGCTAATTGAAGCTTTTTTCTTCTTCTTCTAATTGGCCTTCTTCCCTCAGTCATTTAGGGAAGAATCTGAGATGTGCAAGAGAAACAAAGGTTTACTTGGTTTCTCTGAGGAAACTGCTCTTATCTATGGGCTTCCAGAAACAATTTGCACTGCCTCTATACAACACATGCATCAGACCTTCTATTTCCAGAGAGGCATGAATTTTACCCACAGGAAGTATTTTGCCCCCAGTGGATGCACAAATCTGTGACTTCATCCTATTTGCACCTTGATACTAATATCAGATGCAGTGGCAGCGGAATGACCCATGCCCTGCTGTTCCCTCCCTTTTTATGTTTGCACTCACAGCTTCTTATCAAATGAAATTTTTGGCAGCATTTTTATGTGGGATATTCTAAAATATTTAACTGTTCTCTAGATCAGCACCTTAGGACAGTGTTTTGTCCAGTTCCCAATTGCACCCTAGAATTGTGTTTGACTCTAGGAGGTGGATTCTTTGCTTCTTCTTCCCTTCGCAATGACGTGATTACAGCGCTGGTGCTCTGAAGTTTTTGGTGGGGAAAAATGAGAGTGGAAAGAGGCAAGAGAGGTAAAAGAAAATATAATTTGTTTTTGCTCTTCTGATGTTTCAGCTGGAAGCTCAGCTACTTCTGTACACTGAGTATAGTTTCTTTTGCTGGCCATTCTGGGTAGGAACATAGCTGAACACTTTTCCCTGACAGGAGAGGAATGAAACAGAGCTGAATTAGACCTGATGTTGCTACTTTGAATCTTTGTTCCTTGACCTGGAACAAAAATAATTTGAAGAAAGCAGCATTATTCTATCCACAAATGAAAAGAAAGTAGAGTCCCATGGAAAGAAACACTGCACCTCTATTGCTCCACCAGCTCTATCTTTGATTGCATAACTTCTCTACGTCTTCTGCTTTTCAAGCTGTGGCTCTTGCCAAGGCTAGAGAATGAAACTGGTGCCTACAGACAGTGTTATTTTTAGAAGTGAGGCAAGATTTGGTGACCAGCTATCCCAAAGGGGCATACATTAATAGATTTGTGAAATGCACACCTATTTCCCTCTTACCCTTCTGAAATGCAGCTGTGGTGATGATCTTTAGTGCCCTGTTCCCCTACTCCTCTCAGCAGAGTGCAGCGTGAAAGATCAGAACTGAGAAGAATGGACCATAAATGTGGCTTGGACTTGTAGGGCATGCAGCCATATGCACAGGGATTTCCTAATTCCTTTGCAGAGGAATATTAGCAGATCCCAACCCTAAAACCAACACCCATGCAAACCTGACCACATACTTTTTGCCTATGTGTGCATATAACTGTAAAACCATGCAAACATCTCTATGCCAATAGGTTTCTTTCTCTCCCCAGACTGCCTGAAGGAGAACAATAGTAAGATACTCTTTTTGTTGCACACAAGTAATGGAGGAAGTACACAGCTGTTGTCACAGACTGCTGCTGTTGGTTGTTGTGGCTTCATGACTGAGTTTTCTTTTCCAGTTACTACTGCAGAATGCCCAGGTCATCACTTCCAGGTGTTGTGGCAGCTTTAAGGAGTGTCTGGAAAGGAATTCTGGAAAGAAATCAGCAGATGATAAAGAACTTCTTAGATAAACGTTTTCTAATTTTATTTGTGCCAAACCTTCACTCAGCATTTATAAAGCCAGAAATTCCTTGCCGTGGACCTCCAGCCTCTGTCACTACTGGAGTTAAACATGCCTTTTCTACCAGGAAATCTACATTTTTTTACTGAGCGACACCTTTACTCAACAGAATTGTCTTTTGACTTTGCCAGTCATTACCACCTTCCCAGTTTAGGTAAACAAGAATGCAGCCACCTTGCGTCTTTTATGAGGGCAATGAAAACAATAAGATAACAAGAAAACCTAAAAACTGATGATCATTCTAATAGCCTTCACTTGTTTTTCAAAAACTTCTTGCCAGCAATGGCTCCTGTCAGGCTAATGTACCTCATGAGCTTTCTCATGGGAAAAGTGGGAGGAATCAAGATCCAAATCCATTGAAAGCAAACTCTGAAATCAGATACTCAGTTGGATCAATTCTGAACTTGCAGTCAGATATTGAAAATATTTGAACAGGAAATTAAAATCTCATAGCAAAGAATAAAAATCGTGGTGCACTGAAAAGAGTTAAGGAAAAGTATATCTTTGCATGTGTTGGACAGAATAAGTGAGAGGCTCCAATTGCACCAAACCTCTTGGTATGTCAGCCATTCTTCCTGGTATAGTAGACGGAAGGACTTCAATACAGAGGCATGTAGAGTATCAGTGACTTTCAGTTATCAGTCATTGAGCCTACATTATTAACATGGAAAGGAATTTCTAGGTTATCTCCTGGTTTCAGATACCCTATATGGCCACATGTGGAATTACGGTACAGCTCAACCTGTTCCTATTGTTAAGGGACTGTGGATGTGAGGAAAGCAAGAATCTGCTTGTGGCTTCCAAATAAGCTTGTAAAAATGTCTTGTCTTCACAAGAATATAATTTACCATCTTCAGATAATTTTTAGGTTTTGTAGGTAGATGGGACCAGTTTTCCTTTGCTGACTTTGATCCCAAGTAGACTTTAAGACAAGACTTTCCTATGGTGTGTCTCTTGGGATCGTGATAGCAATAGTGCCTTTGTGGAACAAGGAAATGCACTTATCTCTTTCTAGTTAATCTTTCTGATCAGGTTTCTATACAAATGTAGAATCTAAACAAATACAGAACAATAGATTCATATAGACAGGGCCATATGGTGCTAAAATAACCCAACAATAATAGATGTTTTATGTATGATATCACTTTGAAGAAGCTCTTGTCTAAGATGTTTGGGAAGACCATGAGGATAAACCGATAGTGTCAAAAAACCCAAACAACCCCTCCCTACTTTTTGGGGGCCTGTGTTGGGGAAGTCTTATTCCATGTATCCATTTACAATCAAGATGTCATGCAATAACTACTCAGTAATTTGAGCTTGTCTTTCCATATAATGCTCAGTCTCATTTATAATCTAGGTATAACAGCATATTGTGTGATTCTACTCCACATTTTTTAAATGAAGTAAATCAGGGCTGTTCTTTCATTATCTCTCTCAGCTATTTTTCATTCTGAAGATTTCTTCCACTTCTCAGATTAACGTCCAAATGGCAGACAGAAGGGTTATGGCTGCGATTCAGTGCTATCTCTGAGATACGGTCTTATCAATAGGAGGCCTGTGTTGGGTATGACAGGCAAATGTGTGAGAGTTCTTTCGTAATAACTGTTAAGAGAAGGATTGGTCCCACTCAGGAAGTTCTCCTGTGTCAATCAAAATGAACTTCCTGTCTCAGTACACCCAAGGTGAGGGGAAAAAAAACGCGTAAACATTCTCAGGGCTTCACATAATGGCTGCAGTGCTCACAAGTATTTCATTCATTTGCAATAAATTTGTGCAGGGAAAAAGGAGCATAAGATCTTTCTCCCCCAAATCCCCCTAACTGATATGTAATCTTTCAGTATTTACTAGGCCATAATTCCCATGTCATAGACTTCTGGCCATACAATGACCTTTGATTTTTCTAAGTCTTTTGTCAAATTCACATGCATACTCCCAAATACTTCTGTTTTGTCCAGTTCTGATTACTTCTGCAGCCAAAAGGAAGCCTCTGTGTCCCTAGCATTAAAACTCTTTTGATTCCTTACTTGTGTTGTCTTTTTTTGACTCCCAGCTTATGTGCAAATAAAGTCAGTAAATTTCTAAGATGGCTGTATGGATTCTCTAATGCTTCACAGAATACCACTCACCTTCTCAACATTCACCTTTGGGAAAATCAGGGGGTATAATCTATCTGGACTTCTGTAAAGCCTTTGGCACCGTCCTTCACAACATCCTTCTCTCTAAATTGGAGAGATATGGGTTTGATGGGTGGACTGTTCAGAGGGTAAGGAATTGGTTGGATGGTCGCATCCAGAGAGTAGTGGTCAGTGGAGGAATGTCCAGATGGAGACCCACGACAAGTGATGTCCCTCTAGGGTCCGTACAGGGACCAGTGCTCTTTAATATTTTCATTGATGATATAGACAGAGAGATCGAGTGTACCCTCAGCAAGTTTGCAGATGACAGGCTGAGTGGTGCAGCTGTCACACCAGAAGAACAAGATCTCATCTGGAGGTACCTGGACAAGCTGCAGAAGTGGGTCTATGTGAACCTCTTGAGTTCAACAAGGCCACATGCAAGGTCCTACACCTAGGTCAGGGCAGTCCACGATTTCAATACAGAATGGGGACAGTGTGATTGAGAGCAGCCCTGCAGAGAAGGATTTGGGGCTGCTGGTTGAGGAGAAGCTTGAGAGGAGCTGGCAATGTGCACTCACAGCCCAGAAGGCCAACCGTGTCCTGGGCTGCATCAAAAGAAGCGTGGCCAGCGGGGCCAGGGAGGTCATTCTCCTCATCTCCTCCACTTTTGTGAGACCCCATCTGGAGTATCGTGCCAAGCTCTGGAATCTCCAACATAAGAAGGATATGGAACTGTTGGAATGGGTCCAGAGGAGGGCCAAGAAGATGATCAGAGGGCTGGAGCACCTCTGCTATGAGGACAGGCTGAGAGAGATTGGGTTGTTCAGCCTGGAGAAGAGAAGGCTCTGGGGAAACCTTGTAGCAGCCTTCCAGTACCTGAATGGGGCCTACAAGAGGGCTGGGGAGGGACTTTTTACAAGGGCATCTAGTGATAGGATGAGGGGGAATGGCTTTAAATTGGAAGGGGGAAGATTTAGATTAGACTTCAGGAAGAAATTCTTCATGATGCAGGTGGTGAGACACTGGCACAGGTTACCCAGAGAAGTTGTGGGTGCCCCCTCCCTGGAAGTGTTCAAGGCCAGATTGGATGAGGCCTTGAGCAGCCTGGTCTGGTGGGAGGTGTCCTTGCCCATGACAGGGAGGGTGGAACTGTATGATCTTTAGGGTCTGTTCCAACACATACCATTCTATGATACTTAGATGCAAAGGTGTATCTCTGGCTCATGTTCAACTTAGCGTTCCCCAGGACACCCAAGTTGTTTTCTGCCAAGCTGCTTTCCAGCTGGGTGACTCCCAGTATAATATTGGTGCAGAACTTTGCGCTTCTTGTTGAATTTGATGAGGTTCCTGTCAGACTATTTCTCCAGCCTTTTGAGGCCCCTCTGGATGGCAGCATGACACTCTGGCATATCAGCCACTCTTCCCAGTTGTGGAGAGTGTCATTAGTCTGTGTCATCAACATATTTGTTGAGGGTACACTCTGCCTTATCATCCAGATCATTAATGAAGAGTTAAAGTCCTTATATTCCTTGTCTCTTCTATTAGCCACATATCCTTTCCCTTTGAATCCATTTCCCTTTAATCTAGTTTTTCAATTGAATTGAGATCAAAGTTTTAATCTCTGTCTTTAAGGATCATCTCAGTTCTTCATCCCTGTACCTATCTGCTCTCCTAGCAGTGCTGCCTTTCCTCTTGCCACTGGCATAAGCTCAGAACACTTCCTTGTCTCCTCACACAAACGCCTCTTGCATGAGAAATTCAGTTCAACGAGTAAGTGCCAAAAAGAGCTGGCACACAGCTGGGATACGGTGATTTACTGACATCTCAGAAAATTGTTGCTGTCATGGGTAATAGACTGGTGTTGTTTATAACAGTCAAACATGCCTGATAGGGTTTCCATAATAACTGGAAACAGCGTGATTAACCTTACCAGAGAAATTATGCTGTAGTGAGTAGAGTCTCCTGTGTCTGAGCTGGCTTGTGCTAGAGGTGACCACCACAGACAGCATTCTTCTTGAACCAATCTGAAAAACTCACCTCTTGGAATTTACCTGCAGGTTCTTTTTTTAGTACCAACAGATGCTAAGTACATTTATCCATAAAACATTATGACTATTTAGGCCTTCCAAGAATTCCATGAGTTAATGGGTATAAGTATCTGATAACAGTCTTTTTGCTGTATTTATCTTCTGTTCCTTGCCCTTCAGACCCATGGTGAGCTATATTTGAAATGTAGGCATTCATGCTTCAATACTGTTATCACAAGAGTTATATGTGCCTGATAATAGAAATGATAATGACTGCACCTTGTAATTCAGCAAGAACATTGCCATAATAAAGTTCCCTGCTTTGGGGCAGGAGAGTGTCAGAAGTGACACTGCTTCTGTTGAGCTAGAATTAATGCCATTTAGTTGAACATAAGTGCCAGGGCTCTCCGTGGGGTGGAGTTTCATTGTTGGGACTCTTTTTTTGGTCATTTTTCTGGCGTTGTTCGGAAGGAGTTCAAGCCACCTACAGCATTAGTTCTTTGGGAGAGAATTTCCAGAGTGAAGGCAGGCATGAAAATAAACCTATCAGTACTGCTAAATTCTGATGGCTCCCATTGTAATGAATTTAGCAGGGAACTGAGCCTTCCCTTGACTTGTATCTTTTTGATTTGGGATTCTGCGTTCTAAAGGATACCACTTGACACACACTGTTTATTTCTGCATGTCAAAGAAATTATGATTAAAATTCTGAATGCTCACAAATACAAGAATTTTCACAACAAACAAACATTTGTGGAGAAATGAGCATACAGGATGTTATTTGTTTGGTGGGTATTTTATGCAGAAGCTCTTTGCGTTCAGAAAAAACTTCAAAGGCAGCTAGGGACAAAATGTGACTGGACAAAGGGAAGGTTTTTTTTCCCCATAAAAGCAGGGAGAAAGTGGAGATGAGAAAGGTTTGGGATTTCTTTTTCTGTAAATGAAGGGTATTCATGGCTTTTGTATGTCATGGCAGTGGGAGCTGGACAGCCCTTGGTGGTATGGCAAAGCAGCAGGCAATAGAGAAGGATGCAGGACTTGGGAGAACACTGACAGTGTCATGTTTTGTTGTGGCAGTAAAAGTTTAGCACCCAAAACCACAACGGTGTCATAAAAGCAGACTATGAGAGAATGCATTTTCTTCTTTTGTCGTAAATGAAAACCGTCAAAATGAGAGGCATGTAGATGAGGGCATATAGCAGCCACTGAGGGCAGCTAGGAGTGGAAATGCTGAAGAAGGAGCCTGTAGAAAGTAATTGCAAAACCTGAGAGAGAAATTACATTTGAACAGTACTCAGTGTTAAATATGAGGTTCAGTCTCAGTTGTTTTAAGGTTATGAAATGTTTCAGCAATAAGAAACATTTCCTGGAATACCTTTTCCTTAGTAAACAGTGTTTGTTTACAACAAGATAGGTTTTTGTCAGTTGTTGTAACACCAATTAAGACAGCGACTTCTAAACCAAAATAAGATAATTCCAACAAGTAATATCTAGAATGAATAGTAAAAAGCAGTTGTTCTTTACTTATCAGAAAAAAGAAACCTCACTGTAGAGAAATACCTCTTTTGTCCCATTGACTTATATTTAGATTATGCTGTATTATAAAGTAATTGAAATCAAAGTTTTAAGACTTAACTTTGATAAGAAGGAAGAGTCCTTTGAAAGCCTGCAGTCACACATTATCTCTCTGAGCTGGGCAGAGCAGTGGCCATGATTCATGCCTGCATGTCCTACCCTGCTGACCAGACACCTCCATGTTCTCAAGCCAGCCAGGTGCCTGGATGTTAAACATCACAATACTTAAATTCCTTAGTAAACAGCCTATCTTTTGGTTCTCTGACAGTAACTCATATGCCATCCTGCAGGCAACTCCTCTGCAGGATGAATTTAATTTTGTGTCTGTTTGAAAATTGATTTTATTTCAGGATAGAATGCTGTCAAAGCAAAGTGCTTCCAGGTGGCATCCAAATACGGCTTAACTCTTGAGTGCAGAGTGGTCTGAGCACTCTCACAAGACTTGGAAGTCTCTCATCTGCCCAGCCATGTTTTAGTGTGCATACTTCCAATTTTACCACAAAGGAATATTTTCCAGCTGGTGTTGAAAAATATTTACTTCACCTTTTATAAACCCCATTTGCTCTGTCAAACAAATGTGTTTGATTTTTCTCTTGTCACTTATGTTGGTGTATATGTTCAGCAAATGGATGGAGAAAAGAATGCACCATATTGCAAAGATCTTTTTCTCATCCACTTTTTCTTGTCTCTATCTTTTTAACAGAGATCACTAGCAGCAAAAAAATGCTTTCTGAGATGTAAGGAAATAATGCATTACACGTTGTGGGTTTTTTTTTTGTGTGTTTTATGTCATTTTAGCTATCTTTTTTCCAGTTCTGAGTGGGACGCATTGGTTTGAGTGCTAGCTTGACTACTTTTGGTTTGAACACGCTCACAAATTTTTTGGTAAACTGAAAACTTGGAAATGTAAACTTGAAATCGGTAAATGTTCTGCTTGTTAAACATGCAAGTAATTGTGTGCGTGAAGAGTATAGAATATAAATAATGGAATATATTTTGTGAAATCTATTCCTTTTAAATGCAAGTGGATTTATAATCATGGTGTCTACATTCGACTATGCAAAACGTAAGATAGTTGGGTATTTTGTAGTCAGTTTTTTTCCCTCAAGAAGAAACAAAGAAGCAAACAACAGAAACCACCTCTGTAAACCTTTCAAGAAGATCTAGCAGGATGAAGTACTCTTGCAACTTTTCCTAGTTCTTTTCCTAGTGCTGAAAAGTTAATGGGTATACTAAATTGAGTTTATTTTTGCCAGTCACAGTTAAGACATCTTGCTAAGGTGCTGTGGCTAAATTTCATTTACTTGTATTGTATGACAGTGTTTCTAAGTCCTGTCCAATGTATATAGGGAGGCAATGTCCATCACTAAATTCAGAACACTGAACAATATTAACTTTCAGGTTTCTATTCAGGAAAACAGGGTGAGCTCACACAAGAATTTTTCCACATAATATACAAAGTCTGAATGAGTTGTCAAACTATAACCTCTTTTTCTTCCAAAAAAATTTCTAGAAGACTTTTCTAAAGTTAAAAGATTGTGTCACTTAAGCCATAAAATAAGAAGTGACTGCATTGTCTCCTGACTACATTATATCTGTGCTAATTTCAAGTCCCTGTCATCAAGGAGTTCAAAAGAGAGTGACATTATTTAATTTCATTTTTACTTGAACAACAATTACAAAGGCAATCCTTTGGGTTTTTTGTTTTTTTTGTTGTTTTTTGTCTTCCAAAACAATACTTAAGTACAGCAAAACAGGGCAGTTGCTTTTACAGTTTGGGGAATGCTAGATAGTAACTAGGTACATTACCAGATTTAGCAAGAGCTAATTTTCATTAGCTTTCAATTATTAGACAAGTTGTAAGTTGCTACCATTGACAAAATGCCAATAATGTAGTCATATATCAGGCATCCTTTGTTTAGAGGAAAGTCGATCAGAACCCACTCTGGAAATTACAAAGTGGATGAGAGAGGTTGCTTTTGGATATAATTTGATAAAAATATAACATAGTAATAAGTATTGATTACCTAATCTAATTTTTATTCATTAAAACCTTTAAAAAGTATTTTATTAAAGGGTCAGATTGTTCTTTTATGTAGAAATCCTTGATCAGGGGCAAGAACCTTCCTAATGCATCCTTCAGAGACTTAATGCAGTTTGTTTGCATCAGGAGCCTTTTGAATCATTCCACACCCTTTTTTTCACCCTATCCACCCAAGCCTCCGGTCCTGTTGACAGAGATTTGTAACATTCATTCCCCCTTCATTCCCCTTCTTAGATGACTGATATGTTCTCAAATTACCTGGCAGCAAACCCTATAGAAGACCAAGCAGGCAGTGTGTTACTGGTTATACAGTATTACTGGCTCAGTCAGTGTTTTCTCTTTGAACCTTATTTCACCTAGGTATTTAGTTAAAAAAGGAAAATATGTGTGTACTGAGTGGATTCACAGGAAATGATCAAGGATGTGGCCATTAACAGAGATAGGCTTAATTGTTTTCTCAAAAATATGGTGCTGGCCATTTGTCTTCCCAGAAGTTTAGTCACCTTAACTTCAGGCAAATACAAATATTAGAAGGGGAATATATCTAGCATTTTTCCTGTTTTGCAGGTTTATTTGTTTGGGTTTGGGTTTTTTCTTTTCTTGACTGCATCCTTTTGTTCACAATTTAGGAAGCTTCCTATTTCAGTGGACTTGGGCCACAAAACTAGTTAAGCCTCTAATTTAATAAATCTTAACTCAGTTTCTAATTGGCTCAATAATGCATTGACTAGAGAAGAGCAGCTGCGTGATTATGGTTAAACAAGCGAAACATGTTTAAAATCAAGGATTTAGTTGTATTTTGTTTGATAATCGATACCATAGCCTGTAGAGGTCCAATCATTTTAAAAGGCCTCGATTTTGCTGCTTGCTCAACAAACCCTTTCTATAGAATGAAATGTTTTGGGCTGCTAGTCCCAGATGGGGTCTTTGCCACACTAGACTCCAGCATGGTCACAGAACTGCAAAAATGGCCCTAATCATCATCTTCAAACGCTACATCTGTATTCAATAACTTCTCCACATTTCTGTCACTCATGTTTTGAAATTATGAAAGTTACAACCAGCATGTCAGTTACTTCAGTCCTTTTTGGGAATTGATGTGGGGTTGGATTTTTTTGTTTGCATATGAAACAACTATTTAATCTACATCTTTAGTTATTTAAAATGTTTAATCTATTTTCCCTTTGTTAATGTTTATTTAAATAACCCAGAGTCAGTATGCTTCAGATACCTTGCACTTGCTTGATGTCTTTAAACTAACAAACTCCTTATGTGTTATCTGGAAATCAAGTATTTCTACCTCTGTGAAAGAGCGAAATTCATCCTGCATACTGATGGATTTCCAATGGCCTACATATCTTTAAAATCCTGCTTAAGCCCTCAATAAACAGTTAAGTATATTAAGTGTAGGCACAAACTGTTTTCTGGCCCTCAAACATGATGATTTTAACCTAGACATAGATAGACTTAATGCTATCTGGAGGCTTCTGTAGTTCAGTCCCTAAATTAATCTTTTCAGACAAACAGAATAACTATAAATGTTTCTGAGCTGTTGGTACCATGTGCATTCAACTTCAGTGTAGTTTACTGAGCTTGCACTTAAGCTTTGTTTTAAACTGCTACATCAATAAAGTCGGGGAAACTGTGCTGGCCAGAGGAAGGAGGTAAATTGGTTAATGAGAATCAAGTCAATCTCTATCTGTTTTCCCAATTAATTTTTGTAGGTAGTCAGACCAAGTCATCAGAAGCGTCTGAGTGGAAAGAAAGTTTTCAAGTAGGCTTGATTCCTTTCTAATTGAGGCTAGTTTGGCTTTGGTGCTGATAATTCATACTGATACAAGAGTTAAGTAACTAATGACAAGAAAGGCCAAGATAGATGTCCAAGTGTTGATCCTCTGCAGCTGTAAGGAGAACTTCATTAATGTGAGTCATAGGGGTTGGGCAAAGCATCCTCACTGCATGCCACCCTATTCTTAAAAGCTTTGAGATACATGTTTCATAGGAAGTAAACTATGTTGTTTCTCTGAAAAGTTTGAGTTATTCCAAGCTCTTGATTTGTTCTCTTTCTTGCTGTGTTTTTCACTAGCAGGTCATGGGGCATAATTGGCTGTTGCTTCCCTTGTGAGCTTCACAGGCAGTTGTGCTGACAGCTCTCAAGTTGCCTCTGGGTCTGTCATACTGCAAAGCTGCTGATTGGCTTTCTGTGTTGCTTTCCAAGCTATTTTGGACTTAACCATGCCTCCTCCTGAGCTGTGATGTACAATTGAATTCCCTTATTTAAGTGAAGCATACGAAGATCTTGCAACTTCTGTACTTCTATCACATCAGTGGATACAAGAGCAAAGATACTGCTATGCTTAGTGCTATTGCTTTACTTCCAGCATCGCATAACAGTAGGCATGTAACTGAAAGAAGTGGTTGGAATTATTAGTGAGCCAGTAAATGGGAAGCTTAACTCTTAGATTTTTTACATTATTAGTAAGAATAGTAAAACGCTAGAGCCGAAGATGTCTTAAAAGCAAGGTAATAAAAAGTTGATTACTTGAGAAGCAGGGGTGGGAAGGAGAAAAGAAATACTGCCCTTGAATTTCATTACACAGAAAGAGCATTGGGTTAAACAAAAGGAAAAAGGAGTTTAGTGGTTTGCAAATGCAACTGGGTTTAGAGAATTCTTAAGAGAATTTTGTGATATGCCAGATTATAGGAGTCTTGAAACATCAGAGCTTTGAAATAGGTATAAACATGTGTACTGTCCTGTGATGGTAAAAATTTTTGTTTATTTAAAAATAGTTTCCAACTGTATCAAATTTACAACAAAGCTGTTGAATCACCAAATGTAGCCTCTGACTATTTTTTGAAGAAGAAGGTCCATTTTAAGAATGCTGTGATAAATCAATATAAAAATGTATCTAAAATTGCAAGTACAAATAGAATGTTGTTCTTGACTTGTTTGCTTATATTGAAACTATATTATTTTATGTGAAGCATGTGTAATAGAGCATTAGATTCGAAAATTCTGTGTTGGATATTATTTCTGACAGCCTTTTTTAAGGTCACTAAAATTCCAATAATTCAGTACAAAATTGAAGTCGATTCCAGAGAAAAATTTAATATAGTCTGCTTGCTTGCCAGCTTCAACATAGTTCCTTAGTATTGAAATGGTTTGACACATTGAAATATAAAGTGCATTTGTCATATCTATTGTGGAGTATTTTATGTGATCATATCTAACAAAACTCAAGCCAGAGTAAAACTTAATGTTAGTCTTCTATTTTTACTCTCTTCTTCTAAAAAGAAAAAAAAATGAGGGGATATAAACAGTTGTTTTTAATAAAAATACAAAGTTTTATCTGGTAATGTCATGCTGACCCACAAATAATTTCTATTGAATACTGTTTGTTTTAGTGGTTTTATATAATACAGATGTTGTTATGTTACAGTGATGTGCAAGTGTTCTATATATGTTCATTTATAAAACTTATGCATCCTCTTTCCCTGTCCTTGCACAATCAATTCTGCATTTTACATGCAAGTTCTTTATGAATATCCCAAGGAGAGATTAAATTGTGGGACTTGTCAACATAAGTTCATGAAAGTTATTATTTTTTTCCTTTGCTAAAACACTAGGTTTACTGATTACTTGATCAAACAGGGGCAAAGAGAGTAAAAGGCAATAGGAATTTATGGTATTCTAACACTTACCAAAATTTAATGCAGGGCTTGATTTAACTTCTGTGTATTTTGGGGCAAGCTCATGGTTCATATGGAGCTGAAGCAAGGTCTAAGGTAGGGATGTAAATAAACAACTCTAAAACATATGAGCCCTAATAGTAAGACTGCAGGAAGCCTTTGTTAATGGCTTGTCTGTTTAATCCATGTGTGCAAGGTTTAGGAAGATAACATGAAGGTGTTCCGTAAGTGTAGGTGCCCAATTTCATGATGCTGTGGCTGCCTAATGGTAAGCGTGGACTTAGTGGTTTGATTAGATTTGCAAACTACCTGTTCACACACTACTGCTCCTATTGCTATGAGGCAAGCAGTACTGCTGCTTTAAAATGCCACAGGGCTTTCCCAGGGAGGAGAGCAGAGCAAAGAAGTATCCTTTGAAGGCTCATTGCAAAGGACAGACTTGATTGTAAAATACAGTTCCTTAATTTTTTTTACTTACACTGGCAAAAATAGCAAGGAAAACACCATAAACGTTCTGCATTTTCACATATACTCTGGTCCTTTGATAACTTGGTGGCATTATTTGTAGTAATTTTGCCTATTGCTTGCTGGGTGATTATGTGTCTCCTACTAGGTATTTTAATGGCCTTTAGTCTTCTGAATATAATATTCCAACTTAAAGCATTCTCAAGCAATGCCTCTCTGTTAGCACTGTAGTCTGGTGAAGATGTTGTGCATTGGGTTTTTTTTTTGTTTTGTTTTGAGTTTTTTTCCTGGATATGAAGGCAGGTCTTTTTGATCAATAATCTGTTTGTTGCATAGAAAGATACTACATGAATGATCTGATCCACATATTTTTCCTTATAATATTACAAAATGAATGCTTTTTTGTCGGGTTTTAAAACTATGCACGGTTTAATAGTGCATCTCGGTACAACTTGGCATGCACAAAACTGCATAGATTTGAGGATTGAGGTTGCTTGCCCACTTTGGCTGGGAGTTTGAGATTTACAAATTACAGGTAGAAATACACTTATTTATTATTAAACTTCTCTGATGCAATATAGGAAGCATACTGAAGAGTGAACTATGTATTTTGGAGGGGCCAGGAACATGATAAGGAACTTTCAAATAAAACTTGGTGGACCTTTTTGCTGTAGATTTGAAAATAAGTCCAGAAGGCTGAGCTTAATATAACATGTGGCAGGTGGCCTGCATTTGCCTGGAGAATTCCTCTAGGCCAAGACAGCTCAGCAAACACATAAATCCTTTTTTCTCTGTTATCTAGTAGCGCGTTTAGTTGCCATGGGAATTTTATTTATGCAGCAGATCCTCTGCAGTTCAGTTTGTGCCTAAAGTTTAACTGTACAGCTGTTACCGTAAATACTACATGGCAATATTTTCAAAACACAGCACCTTTGAAGAAAAAGAACGTCTTTTCTATTATTGATTTTGTTATGTTATCAAAATACCATTTTGATTATTCTAGCGTACTGTTTCCCAAAAGCTTCGTAAGTTGATCTAATGTGTACACCTCCTGTACAGCTCTTCCTAATAATTACTTACTTACTTAGAAAAATGCATCCAGCATTCTATCTGAAGAGTATATTACAGCAAGTGAAATTCGGTAACTTGCGGGAGAGAACTTCATATGAATACAAAGTGCATCTATAGCTCTCTGCTTACTTTGAGGCTATTGGTTTTCCTTTTTTGCTACATGTAATAAAATATTAACATAGATCTTGCGTTAGATTTTTTTTTTTGTTTATTTGTAGCTCTGCTTTACTAGACAGAGACATGTGAAGAGTTTTAAGTTCATTTGCTCTGGTACGATTATCAGAAACAAATTTGTTTCAATACTGATTTCTGCAACAACAAATAAATCACTGAAGTTTTCTTTGTGAAAACCAGCATGGGTTTATGAATAAAAAGTAGATCTTGTGCTTTTCCCAGTAGTGAACAGATTATCTAATACTGTCTGTATCCTGACCCATTCTCTGTGATCTCTAGATTGCAGAGTGTACTAACTAAAGGAATTAAAAATAAATATAGTTACGAAATTCAGCAGTATCGTACTATTGATTGGAAAGCTTTCCCTGTATATAAGTGAAATACTCTTTACAAAACACTGGTGACAACTTATTCTGTGGTACTGCTTTACATAAGTACAACTGTGATCAAAATACAAAATTAAGGCTTCAAGACAAACTTTTCATATTAGATTTTAGTGCCTTTTTCTTTGGCACAAATCATACCAATTTAACAGTGTTCCTGCAGTAGCAGTTGTTTAACGATTCCTGGTATGAGCACACAACTGACAGGTATTTCCTCTTTAAGGTATAAACTTTAAGGAATATTGAGAAAATAAAGTCCAGGAAGACAAAGAGAATAAATTAAATGCTTTTAACATCAGCAGTTTGAAGATCTTGACGTCTGTTGTTCAGGTGGTTGCTTGGGTCCCTTCAGATTGCTTGCTGCTAATCTTGATGCTGTAGAACAAAAAGCTGCCTCTACCTGCACAAATTTCTGATTGTGTGTTAAGCTAGGCTGAATGGCAAACGCATGTAACATGATGGAGCACTTCTATTCCCTTTTCACTGGTAGTCATTTAAAAGTAGATGAGAGGAGGAAAAAGTGCATGTATTTGCTGGCAGCTTTACTCATTGCCTGTGACAAAAGGAGTTTATTGTCTGGCTGATTGACGAATGCTACCTGGACAAAGTCTGGTCAGGAATTTTTCCTGTCCAGGACTAGAGACCTGCTCAGTTTTTATTCCCCTGCAGTACTATTGATCACCAGAAATCTGGTATCGAGGACTAGGTCGACAGTCTTAAAGGCCTGGAGCTGCAGCTTTCATATCATTTGGTGGACTTCATAGGTTTAATACAATATTGCCTGTTTAAGAGCTCACTAAGCTGAAATGCAACGACATACACTGCACCCACATTGGCAGATACCAATCTTACTTTCTGCTATGACACGAGGTCATGTGGGGGTATGGGCATAGGCTCTTCTTGCTTTGATGCTGACAGAAAAGTCATCTGTGACCTTGCTCGTATCTGAGGTGCTCTTCAGAACTGTCCATGAAACAATAATCATGGGTGTTTTTCAGGAGCAGCAGTCATAGTGGGCTGGAGAGTGAAAAATCATGAACATCTGGATCTGAGATACTGTTTTTCTGAAGGAATCCCACTAGTCACTGGCAGTTTCATTCCTTTTAAATAGTGGTTATTTTTCATAAAATTTCTTACATCCAGTGGCAAATCGCTATTTTTTTTTAATTTTGGCATTTTCTTTTTTTCTTTTCTTTGAGTAGTCTTGCATTCTTGAACTCTTCACTTTTGACGTCGTACTCAAGGAGTTTGACTTAGAAGCTGGTTTGGTTTTGAGGATGTGGCATCAAAGACGTGAAGCTTCTATACTATTTGAAGATTGAGCACTTTATGGAGTGTGTAAGACAGTGGGTGGCACACTGGGACACCAAGGAGGCTACAGTGCACAGTTCCTCATGGTAAAATCCCTAGCAGGGGTCTGTGTTTACATGTGACTGACATATATACAACTTTTCTTGGTTTCATATGATATTAATTAATAACGTTTCAGCACATACATTTTATAAATATATGCTGAGTAACTACTATATATATATATATATAAATCATATACTTAACTCTGTAATGTTTAGAAATATCAAATATTCTTGCTCATAGCATTCATGTCTTCCTGCTACCCAGTATCATGCTAAATTAAAATGATACATCAGAAACAGAGAGAACAAAAAAGATTTCTTCTGTATGATTTTTATCTGCCTGATTTCTTCACGTTCTTAGTTGTACATAAAATGTCTTGAGGCTGTGGACTTGTATTATTGGTGTGTAGAGAAACTTACTGAATCATTTGATTAAGGAATTATTAACCATTTATTCTGAAGATACAAAAGTGTTATCAGACATTTTTAGAAGAGAGCTTCTTGGTTTTGTGTTTTTATTTCTGAGCGCAACTTAAACTTATTGGAGAAACAAGGCTCACTTTTATCCCACTTAACTCATCCACTGAATCTCACATTTTGATATGAAGAGAGTGTGTCTGATTAAGTATGAAGGAATTTAGGTGACTTTAAAATTAGTACTTAAAGTATCATTCTGATATTCCTTACTAAGTGTTTTGTGCTGAATGCTTATATTTTATTGTTGATTGCATGGCTGATAGAGCATGATAGGACAGAATATGGAACAATATGTTGTCTCGTTACTGTTTCATAGGTCTCGGTGGAGTCTGAAGTTTCTTAGGTTTGGATCTTATATTTGTTCTGTTTTCTCACTTGTACAGCTGTTTCTAGCTGCTTCCTTTTCATTTGGAAAAGCAGAGATTTAGAGATTTACATAATCTGATCTACAGGCTATACAAACAGAATCTCAGATGCTAATTTTCACTTGTTTGTTAATCAAAGGTTTTGAAAAGGCAATGTTAGTGTATTATTAATAACTTTAAAGTACATCCTGTTTATGAGGTAATAACCTTTTGTCGCGGACTGAGATTAATTAGCTCAGAATTTGTTTGATACAGAGTTAATCAACCTTACAGTGGCTATGGAGGAGTTCTGGTTTGGTTTGGTTTTTCACTGAGGCAAGCTTCAAAAGATGCAAAGTAACAAATGATGGAGGTGCCCTAAGAAAACAGATATGTGATACATGTTTTTTAAAAAAACAAAACTATGAAATCAAAATTCATTGTAAAAATCAGAAACCTTTAAAATAGATTATTTGCTTTTTTTATAAAAACCCATATTACTGTACAGTTTCACATAGTTTTATTGCTCAGCATAAGAACTGAGAAAAGGAAATGACATTATGTAGACATATGTATATGTCTGTATGTCCATAGACATTATAGAACTTATTTGATTGGAACTCTTATAAAGAATAAGTTAATACAAATATAATAACTTTATGGAACAGAAATGCTTCTATCAGCTTTGAAACTGGAGTGGTGGTTATAAAATGCCAAGAGAGTATATCCTTGTCTGTTTAGAGCAAGAAGATTTGGCTGTAGTTTCTTAATAACAAAGTAGTACAAATGATAGTGACTTAATACATGGAAATTCGTTATGTAAATTTAAACTAACAATAGAACTAACCCTTTTAATATTAATCTTTGGAACAACTTCAGGTATTGGGTGATTTTTCTCCAGCAACTAAAAAAAGATTAAACCAGTTTTGAAGATTTTCTAAGGAGTGTGCAATAGTTAGAACAGAATCAGTCTGAGAGTGCCATTATCTGTGTTATATAGGAATTTTCTGGGTTTGGAATACGGATGTCTACAGAGCTTATTTCTAAATTAACCTGTTACTCTGTACTTAAACGTAATAGGAAAATTCAATGCAGTGTATTTTTGTTTCTAACAGACATTGGATCATGGTATCACAGGACAACTCAGGCTGGAAGGAACCTTTGGAGGTCTCTAGTCCAACCTTGTGTTCAAGCAGGGTCAGCTGCCAGGCTGCTTAGGTATTTTTCCAGTCTGGTCTTGAAAACTTTTAAGGATACAACTACCCTGTGCAGCCTTTGGCACTGCTTGACTATCTTTGCAGTGAAACAGTTTTCTCTTTTGAAAAGTTTGAAACTCTTTCATTTGCACTTCTGCCTGTTGTCCCTCATCACCTGTCATGTACCAGTGCAAAGTGCCTGTCTTTGTCTTCTCTGTGCCCTCCCCATAGGTGCTGGAAGGCTGCTCTTGAGTACCCACCACAAATCCACCTCTTTTTCCAGGCTCCTCTCCTGCAGTCCTATTCCTGCAGCCTCTGCTCATAAGACAAGCTCTCTGGTCCTTAACCTTTTTGGATAATCCTTTGCTGAGCATCTTGAGCTGACCAGAATCTTTCCTGAATTGGTGAACACAAAAATGGACACAGCATCTAGATGTTGTCTCCCAGGGCTGAGAATGGATAGGTAAACTCTCCCCTCGACATACTGACTGTGTTCCTGTCAGTGTTGCTCAGGATGCTGTGTTGCAGGGACGCACTGTGAGCTCATGTTCAGCTCACTGCCCACCAAGACCCATAGTGCCAGGCTTTGTCCATGCACAATTTCACAAGGTTCCTGTTGGTCCAGTCCTCCAGCCTGTCTGGCTTCCTATGGGTGGCATCCCTGTCACAAGTGCATTAACTGGACCCCCTTAGTTTGCTGTTATCTCCACAGTTGACAAGAGACCACTCTGACACTTCCTCAAGTCACTGAACAGGCAGGTCCTATGATAGACCCCTGTGCTACTTCAGTTGTTCCAGCTTTGGTAGACAATTTTCAGTTTGTTATCTTGTCATGGTTACTTCTAATGAAGTGCCTTATGAAATCAAGAACAGTATCCTGGAATAGCTTATAAATACTGTAAAGTCCACAGGAATTTTTGGCAAGTTTCATAAGCGATATGAACAGGACACTTAAGGATTACAAAGTTCTTTTTTCTTTTCATTCTGTTGAACATCAAGTGTGTTCAAGATATTTTAGGATGTTCTAAGTATGACACTTGAGAAGTTCAAGGCCAAGCAATTGGGTAGGGAAGCTCCGTTTAGTTTTTACCAAGATGTTAATCTGACAACGGATACATTTTATAACAGGTTTACAATTTCTATTTTGTATCTGTTTAAACATAACCCTATCATGCTATCTCCAGCTAAGGCCTACTGTATTATAATTAAGAAATTTCATGGATAAAGCTGCTATTGTTGGATCCTGATGTCCTGGTAATCATCATTCAGTTCAGTGAGTATTTCCCTTGCCAAGTTATAAGCCCTGAACTACAGGTATTCAGTTACAAACTTGGATTGTGTATGTGCACAGTCTCAGTGATTTCAGTCAGACCTTTGTCCAGTATTACATAGAAAACCTAAATAACGAGCCGAATTTATGGTTTTGGGAGGTATCATATCGACAAACTAAAATTCTGTGAGCAAGAAGGAAAGGGGAATGTTGAAAATTATCTCTTGTTTCAATTCTCATTTCATTTTTTTCACTGTGGCTTCCAATGCTGTCAACTGTGTTGTCCTTCTGAAGTTGCTAAAGGAATTTTCATCTTGTAAACAGTAAACATCTTGTAAATATGAATAAAACTTACAGGTCTGTAGACAAATGTTTTGGCTAAATGCTCATTTTTAAAATGTTCCATGTAGCTGAAGTGTTTCTCTGCAGAATTTTGTTTCTTGCATTTTATTCAGGCTGCAGAAATATACTAAACTTTCTGACATGCACCATCTCAAACTGGTCCAAAGCCCATGGGTTTGTCAGGCAGTGTTGTGTTTGTGAGGGTAATTTCACATCTTCCAATAAGACAGTTGGGTCTGATGTTCCATTTTTTGCTAGTTGCAGTTAACACTTGCATGCTGCCTTTAGGCCAGATTAATCATTGAGTTGATATTGAGTTTGACTTCTGTGCTGAGGACGTGCTAATTCATTTGTAAGTTAAAGTAGCAAATACAAACTGTGCTTTTGTGTCTGGATCAGTCTGGAAAACATTAAAACATAAATTATACTGATTTTCTTTAGTTAAATTGAAGTTAAATGAATGTTTTTCATTCTGTGGCTCTAGCTATAAGCTTAACGCCACCTCAATTTTTGATGTAGCTTTTATGTATATATATTATTCACTGTGCAGGATTACCACTTCAACATCTATATTCCTGTTGGAATCTGAAGTGTCCTTTAAACATCACATTGGGCAGATTATTAAGACTTCCTACTGTCATTTGAAAAATGAAAACATACTTTCTCTGTATTTATCCTTGTCTGTTTATGAGAAGCTGGCTCAGGGTTTTATCTCCTCCAAGCTAGACAACTATAATGCTTTGCTCACTGGCCTGCCAAGTGGTGTCATTACCAAGCTTGAGCAAAACTCTTTTGCCAGAAGTATATCTTGGAAAAAAAGACAGCATATCTCCCTAATCCTAGCATCGCTGCATTGGCTACTCAGAAACAAAGGATTGATTGTGAAGTTGACCTGTCAGCCCCTTTGTGGTCAAGGTCCTGAATATATCTCCCAATTTAATTTTGAGATATATCGCTTCCAGGCCTCTCTGCTCTTCAGTGCCCTCTTAGTGTAAGTTCCAATTATGAAACTACAAACCTTGCCTGATGGAGGATTTTACCATTATGCCCAACAGCTAAGGAATAAGCTGCCTTTCTCAATTTAGGAAGCTCATGCTCTTTGCTTAAATCTCCTCTTCTGAAGGTTCGCTTGTCTATCTTTTTCCTTTTTTTAGTGAGTAACATTTTACACACCATAACTCAGTCATTTGGGGACTGTAATATATTCTGTGCTACTATGCAGAATGAAGCGGTAGTTGTAGTTTTGAGTAGAGCTACTTAACTTTTTTTTATAGTTGGTTTGAAAGAAATCTTTTAAAATAATTATTATTTTTGTCATATGAGAAGCAGTTAATAGGTAAGGAAGGGAGCAAAGAGGAGGACCTCAAGATTACTGCACCCTCCAATTTCCAATAATCGTTTTCTTATTTGTAATTGAAAAGCTCAGAGCCAAACTTAGCTATCTTCCCTTTACTGAAATATTTTGATTATCAAGCTGTTGGCTACTCTGGAGTGAGGCTTTCTAAATCACTTCTGTGATGAATGTGTTGTTCATATAACTAAGGTTAATTGATGCTTGGATCTGAAATTAGATCTGATACATCATGCTATAGACCATATGCTGTTCTACAGTAAACACCTGTATCTTACCTCTACATTTTGTTATACTATTGGAAAAAACTGAAAAAAAATTCTCAGCAGGGAAGGAGCAAAAATTTTTAATTGCTTATTGAAAGTTACAGATACTACATTTTCATATACAGAGACTGATTTCCTTTTATTTGCTAGAGGTCCTTTGCAGAAAAAGTGTATTTTTTAATCTTTACATTAAATTCTAGAAGTTAAATTGTTAATGTTAGAGTATTTTAAGTCCTCCAAATGATCTTTGTAGCAGCCTTCCAAATGGAGAGAAAGAGAGTAAGATGCCATTTCTTAGAGACAGGTGCAATAAGTGACCATTTGGGCAATCCAGGTCATATTATAACTTTATTTTAAGCCAAAAAAGGTGGTGCTGATTCTTTTGTTTAACTGTAGCTAGAATGGAAACATTCATTCTGTTACCTCAAAGGAATGGTTGTAGAGAAAGGGGTTGAACTCATTCTCGGTCCTGTTGTATGTGATATGTTGAAGAACTGACCTTTTGCAGCTCGTTCACAAGGCTTCATCTTTCATTCTAAAACTGACTTTTTCCAATAGATTTCTTTACCTTTTTGCCTTTACCCAAGTAGATGTTCATGCAATGCTTTGGTTTTTTTGCATACCCAGAACTTCAAGCTAGAAATTTTCCTACAAGCTTTCCCCCCTGCCCCCATGATTTCCTAAGCTGTGTGATACATTTTCAGGAATGTGTTTGTAATGCAGAATTAAAACCAAACAAAACGCCCAAAATGCCAACCTGAACACATAGCCTATGTAATGTCTTGGAGACAATATCTTCACCACTCTTCACATCTTTATTTGTCTTTGACCACATGCTTCATGGTTTTCATTCATTTCTCTATCATTGGACAGCAATCAAATAAATGAAGCCTATTGAGCAAAAATGCCAATTTAATTTAAAGGAAAGAGTTTTTAGATGCTAATACTTTATTCAGATGTTAGCAAATGACTTACACACATGTAGGCAGCAACAAAGAAGAACTGTGCATGATTTTGGAAATACGTGATCTGGGCAGCACTAAAGAGAAAGAAAGCTTGGAAACTGTAGTTTCATGTTTTTGGCAATAACTTGCTCCACACAGTGCTGCCAGAGCAAGAACAGTAGCGGACATTGTCTAAAGCATCTCTGACCATCCTCTGAACTCTTGGACCACCCTATGGATGGATGGCTGCCCCGGAACATTTCTTTTGGGGGAAGTCTTTTCCTCTGCTGTTACATTTTGGCTGCTTTGTCCTTAATTGGAGTATGCTTCTTTCTGAGGTGTTAATCTCTCTGCTTTTCCCACAAATGTTATTTGCACTGTAGGCATTCACTGAATTCCTGTGTCCTTCAGGGTGCAGCTTCCAGTTCAGATTTCAGTCTTATTTTTACTTGGCTTACAAAAATAAGGCAGAATGAATTTGCAAATTCAGGAAAACTTCTGAACAGTCTTACAGGCACCAAGCACCCAGCAGGAATTAAAACCTTTCTCTTTCTGGATAGCGTAGTTATTTCACTTCCTGTTTTGCAGGAGCAGAGAAATGAGGAGGTCCAGGGAAGCCAAGCAGAGCAGGGAACAAAAGTGCTAAGGAGAGCAAGACACCTTAAAAGCTGTTAGGGGCAGCTGCGTTTTGAAGTTGATGAAGGAAATAGAAAAAGCTATTGACTAAGGCCAAATGTGGCCTGCAATTCCAGAAGTGACCTGCTGAAAAAACACTCAGCAAGCTGGTGATCTCTGGGTGTTTAGTGCAGACATGCTCTGGGGTGTATGAAGAGCAGCCAAGCAGCATGATAGCTGTAAGCTAACAAAATAAGCAAGCTCTCATGTGGGTTTGTGGTTATTTTTGCGCTTTCACATGTCAGTGAAGTATAGCCATAGTGGTAAAGGATGTGACTCTACAGTGCTGCTGAAACTGTAGTTAGATAACTGCTTCCACTGATAGCAACTTGCTATTTCTAGAAGTAAGGGTGTGAATCAGATGTTTAAAACAATTCAGGGTTTTGGTTTTTTTATTGAAAGATGTCATAAAATGGTTCATGTAATGCTAAAGGCTGTCGTCGTTGACAGATGGTATGTACTCCAAAGGCCTTTGCCTTCATATCATCATTTTTGTTGTGTCGATGGTAGCTGATGAATGTTCCTGAATTTATAAATGGTCTGCAAAATACTCCCTGCTTACAGAAAGTAGCAAACAAGTGGTGATTTTATCGTATTTCTAACTTTCACAACTGCATGCATATAAGCCCAGCCCACTGGTATTCTGCCTAACAATTACAAATTCCAATGCATGGTCTATATAGCAACCAGAATATGTATTTTAATATTTTTTTCTTTAAATGAATAGCAAATAACACTAAATCTTTTTTTTAAGAAATAGGTTAAAATAATGCAGACAAAAAAAATGAAGATTTGGTTCATAAGTGCATTATACCATACTATAGTTTTCCGGCTAAGGTAGAGGGAGTGCTTTTGCAGACAGTTTGCATGGTGTTACATAAGACTAAGGATTTAATTCTGTCCTTTTATTGGATTAAACTGATGAGAAAGAAGGGCTTTCTTCGGCAGAGCTTGGTAGGAAGGAGTAGTGGCCTTTGAAACTTAAAGAAGTATTCTTTGGTTCCTTCAAAACTGCAGCTGTGTGATGGTTTAAAAAAAAGAGTTATGTAATATGTTTTCCGTGACATAAGTAAACTTGTTTGCTTTTAGCCTCAGAATAAGTAATAGATTCCCAGTCTTACATTTTCTTTAACAAAGTGAAATGTGAATAGCAATATAAAATCCCAAACATTTTGATTCCTTTATATTTTTTCCTGCCTTTATTAGTGCTTTCTTGGTGCTCTGAGATTGATACCAAGTGGAATTGAACACCTGTAGCTCTCACTTCGAGTTATGCTGTGTATTGAAGATGAAGGGAATTGCAAGTGTTCTGTATTTCCCAGAACTTAGCCCACGTACAATTGCCTCTCTGAAAGGACTTACTGTTCAAGCAATCTCAGACCGAGTTCTTTGTTGCTGGATGTACTTAAGGCTTTGAATATATGACAGTTTGTGCCTATTCTGGTTTATTTCTTCCCCAAATGATACGTTCGTTTCTCTCAGTTTTGAAGTTCTTCAGATGCTTTCAATTTATCTATTCAAGATGGTCTTATATTGGAACGTTCTGTAACTTCTTTGCAGGGAATGAGTATTCAGTAGCCATCAGCTATATCCTTTCTGTATCACCTGTTATCACTTATCACCTGACTTCTTTACTTCTCTTGTACATGATTCTAGATTGCTGCATGAAGAATTGGCATCTTTTTCAGATGAGGAAATAGTGTTGTTATTCCTTGCACATCCATGCAAGGAATCAATTTTGATTCTTGAGGAATAGTGATACCAACTGTCCTGTTATTATAAATCCGTTATTAATAACAAACAGCAAAGAGTAGAAAGCATTCTGGTTAACGTTCTCTGAATCTGAGTTGCATTTCAGGTGTGAGTACTCCTTTCTCATTTTCCCAGAGCTATTTTCTGTTTGATTCCATTGAGCCAGACATTTTTTCTAATATTTTTACCTTCAAGGAAAAGAATCATCTATTTTTGCCATTTAAGAATTTGTGCGTTTCACTGGAACCTTTCCCCATATGTGGGTCCAAGGAATATAATTTCAACCATGCAGTGTAAATACAGAATTAATATATATTAATATAAAACAGAAACAGGGCATATGGGTTTTGGTGCATAATTTAGGTTACTTGTATTATCATTAAAAAAGGAATTGCATAATCTTGCAGTTGGTATTATTGGTAAATTGTGGGAGAAAATGGGACAATCCTCAGCTCTTCCAGCCAGCCCTTCCATTGCTGAGGCCGCTGAAAGTACCTATATCACCATTTAAACAAGATAAATTAACCCCAGATTACTCAGCATCTAAAAATCTTTGCAAACAATTAATGAATTTTCACAGTTCCCTTTTTGAGAATTTAATGATCAAAAATGTTTATAAAATTAGGTGAAAAGCCAAGTAGAAGTACAGGCCCTAACTTTGAATCAGACACTTATTATTTTCCCATGTCCATGGTAATGGGCACATTATGTTGTTGCATTTGATCTTCTTTACTCTAGTGGTTATCAGAAATAGCACACAGAAGTCAGAGGAGTTACACAGCTGTACAACTGGTAAATATCTTTAGCCTGTGAATCACGCTCTGAATATTACGGACTCTTGTTAGAAGTGTGTAGGTTTAACTAAGAGTACACTGGAATGGTATTTCATAGTTAAGTTTCAGTGTCTTTTGGTTTTGATATCATTGGAAAGTAATCTATCAAGTTTGCCTTGCAGGCCTTTTTCATGTGTTTTATAACCTTTTCAATCAGAATGTGAATCAACTTTAGTCAAGTTACAGTGAATATATTTAGAATTGTTGGAGATCCTTGGGGTTTTTTCTTTTAAATTTCTCCTTACACCACATCACTATGCAAAATAGACAGAAAGCCCTAGTCTGTATGTAATATGTATAATTACTGATAAATACAGATTGGCAAGACACAATACAGTCACATACCACATTTTCTTGCTTGCCTTTTTAAAATCTCCTTAATTATTTACAAGAAGATAAATCATTTAACATTTTAAATTTTAATTATCTGCAGAAATCAGCACTTAATATTCTATGCCAAACTTTTAAACTCTGCATAGATGCTGAATTTCTTTTAAGGAAATTTCAATTAGGCTTCTCGCTCTCTTTTTTTTTGCTGGGGAATAATTTGAAGTATAAAAGACCCATTTAAATCACCATCTCTTCTCCAAAAAGGCGCAAGATGATATACTCGGCAGCCTTTGAATTCTTGATATGCCTACAGAAGTTTTCATATATTTGTTCTAATAATTTTTAAGAATTTATTACGATGCATTAATTGTGTTCTCTCTAAGTTATTAAATAATAAGTTCAATACATTAATCTTTCATGTTATTGTTGTTAATGCTATATTTAGGAATGAAACATTAATTAAAATATTCCTTTAAACATTTTTTAAAAAGAAAGCGGTATATATACTTATCAAGATACATATTTAATCTATGGGGAAATGATTGCAAGCACAGTTTTGATACAGCATATGCATTTTGGTTATGTAGAGTTCAAATTACCTTTGACATGTTTTTGCAGGTTAGTTACAAAATTTTCAGCTAAACATAAAGCTCTTCTTTATCGTAGAGCCTAACATCAGATTTTAATCATATTTTGTACCCACAGGGTTTTAGGTTTCCAACAGGCCACCTGTTTCAGACATTAAAAAATTCACAGGACAGATGGGAAGGTGAAAGTAGTTGTCCTTGGATTAAGAAATTTTTACACTGCAGGAACAGTCACAGTCAAAGCTGGCCAATATATCACATATACCCCTTTCTTCTAGCACTGCTGTATCATGATCGCATTTTCCTTTAGTAGTATAAATATAGAATTCATCACTTATCCTTTTTCAATAGCACGATTTGCAAAACCTGTCTCTTCTCCACACAACTTATAAATCACTGAGGGATAACATGACATGCATAGTACTTGAGCAAATACAGTGTCTTGTATGCATACCACAGCTCCTAGAATTCCTATGTTGTTTATTAATGACATGAGCATATGACTATTCATTTGTGCAGACCTCTGGCGCTTGTTTGATAGGTATTAAAATACATATCTTAATATTACAACTGTACCAACCTAAAGAAAAGTGGTTATTAGAAAGAAGTGTAAAAATATGATGCTTCCTCCCCTGTATTGTCACTGTTTCCTGCAGAGATAATAGTTTTTCAACATCACTGACCAGTCCGATGTTATGAACGAACTCTCAATGTTGTGTAGCAAACGCTATATGTTTTAAAACACAAGGGGCAAAGTAAAACCTCCAGTATATATATCCAGTTTTCATTGCCTCAGTATTTAAAAGCCAAGAAATCAATTGAAATAATCAATTTATGTTTGTGATGAACAAAAGAGAAGGCCAAAGAGCAGACCCTCCTGTGTTTGGTTCCTGTGAGGATCCCCTTCTTCTTTGGGCTCTTTCTACTCTTCACTCACGCTATAGGTGAAAAAACATTAATATATATACTGTTCCACGTGATTTAGGTAGTTAAATGTGCACAGGTTCAGTAACAGTTTTTAATCCTGTGAGGTTTAATCCTGTGAGGTTTCACCTGACCTACATGACAGAGGGATGCTAGCATGTAGCCTGGACAAAGGTCTGAGCAAGTACCCTGAAACTGGTATCTAGCCTGTGGCACTGGGAAAGCTGGGTGTCCATGCCTCACAATTCATGTTTCTAGATAGAAGTTTCAGAAGTCCAAGAGAATCCAAGTACAGAAAGAAGATAATCTCGTAGTAGCTTTTGGAGGTTGCAGGTTCATACTGTAGATTGCTTTTTCAGTGTATCTTTTGTTGTATACCAGCTGCTAATTTAATCATTGAACAGGGAAGAATTGGAGTTCCTCTCCTTGCTTTCCAAGCGTATGTCCTGATGATTAGGTAGGGAGGCTGTGGATGTCTACATGTTCTTTCTCTCTGGCCCAATTAATGCTGATTCTTTTGTAGAGTGCAGGAGGGATTAAGAGTGCCTACTCGCTCTGAAAAGGGTGATGCTGGTGGTTAATGTGGACCCTCAGGGTTTGATCCCTCAGGCAGGGAAGGAAAATGAACCTGCTATCTCTATTTTTCATCACTGTTGTAACCAATAAGTTGCTGTGTGAATAGAAGCATGTCATCTCTTCTAGCTTGTGGTTTTCAATAAAGTCATAACTGCAGTGGTATTTTGTGCAAAACCTAGCCACAGAGGCATGATTTAGGCAGGATCTGAGGACATAGATCAGGGCATGTTCCTGGAGATAGGTGTCAGGGAGCTGCATAATGATTGTGCCCATGCCTGTCTTGGGCACCAGCGAGGATGTTTCAGGCATGAACAGAAGGAGAATTGAAGAAGCCTGGGGAGCCTGTGGGAACTAAACAGTCTCTGTTATTTAGAAGCTCTCAAGATTTATATGGAGCAGAAGGAATTCAGTATTGATCGTAGGTGCCTTCCAAATTTCCAACTTTTTGTGCCTCAGTCCTGTAGCACATATTTGTTAATTAATGCTTGCAAAGAGTTTTACATGGAAAGCCCTCTGGTTATTTGTTTAAACAGCTATATAGGTCGTTTCACTTGCCCCAATCATGATGTGTCTTAGTCTAGGTCTTTTTCGTGAAGTTATGGATCTGTATATGTGTCTGAAAAATATGATTGTAAGGGACTAGAGTTTGGACAAAAATACCAAAAACCGTAACAAAGCACACCTCTTTGCTTTTATATACAATCATAATCCTTGTAACAAATTTGCTTGGAGAATGCTTGACTTTCTCTTAACTGGTGTCTGGCCTGAATTGTTACTCTTTTGGTACATAAGAGATCAGTGTGTGAATGAACCCAACACAGGGAGATGGATGGCAAAATGCTGGTCCTCTTAAAAAATGTGGCGAGTTTCCTTTATAGTCACTCGGTTGTTTGTTAGTGTGTTTGTGAGATACATCTGGGTCATACAATCATAGAATGGTTTAGGTGGGAAGGGACCTTAAACATCATGTAGTTGCAACTCCCCTGTCACAGACAGGGTTGACTTCCACTAGATCAGCTTGCTCAAAGCCTCATCCAGCCTGGCCCTGAACACCTCCAGGGATGGAGCTTTCACAACCTCTCTGGGCAAGCTGTTCCAGTGCCTCAGTACCCTCACAGTAAAAAATTTCTTCGTAATACCTAATCTAAACCTACTGTCTTTCAGCTTAAAACCATTGTTCCTCCTCCTGTCACTACACTCCATAAAAAAAAGAGCCCCTCCCCAGCTTTCCTGTAGTACTAGAAGGCTGCTATAAGGTCTCCCCCAGAGCCTTCTCTTCTGGGCTGAACAACCCCAACTCTCTCAGCTCCAGCCCGCTGATCATCTTTGTGGCCCTCCTCTGGACTCACTCTAACAGATCCATGTCCTTCCTGTACTGAGGACTCCGAAACTGAATGGAGTTCCTCCTCAGGTGAGGTCTCACAAGAGCAGAGTAGAGGGGCAGAATCACCTACCTCGACGTGCTGATCACATTTCTTTTGATGCAGCCCAGGGTATGGTTGGCTTTCTGGGCTGCAAGTGCACATTACTGGGTCTTGTTGAGCTTCTCATCCACCAGCACTCCCAAGTCCTTCTCTTCAGGGCCACTCTCAATCCATTCTCCACTTACTGGTCACCAATAAGCTTAACTTGTTCGTTTTTATCCAGTGGTTTCTCTGATTTTTTTTTCTCAGAAGTTTGGATGCATTAAATCTTCTGTAAGCAGGGCTTACTGAGACTTATTCTGTGTTCTGAAATCTTTAAGAAAGTCTAGTCTGACAAACAGTTTTGGCTGTATGGACTACAACAGATTTGTTCATTCCTGTATTGTGCATATTTGCATAGAATATGTTTTATTTCTCTCTTTTTCTCTCTTTATTTTTTTCCTCTCCTGTGCTTTGTCCTTAATAAACACATTTGACTAGAAATAAGAATGTGGAAAGACAAGCATGCCTAATATTGAAGGACAGTATGCTTGTGCCTAATACATTAGAGCAATTGTTCAAGAATAATTCATCTTATGTAAAGATTACCCCTGTAAGGCTTTGAAGGTCACAGGGACTTTAGTTTATCAGCTGCATAAATGCTGCTTGTGTGTTCTAAAGGGATAGCCTCGACACTCATTACAGTTCTTTGAAGCAATTACTTTTATTTATATATGTTTAAGTATTGAATTCCCTATTTAAACATTAATACTTTTTAAAAGTTTTGTTGTTCGTATCATTGTGGAATTACTTCTGGGGTGCTGACTCCAGAGGTGAGTTTTGAATTAAACCCCTGGATCTGCTGCTTTAGAGTGTGTAGATGTACTGTGGGATACTTATCCAACAACCTTATACAGAAAATATGAGGAATGAGGAAAGATCTGAACCTACTAGAATTGCAGGAGGGATTTTTTAATTCAGTGTTCGTAAAAGAAGCCACTTTTATACATTTCAAGTAAAAGACCCGTAAGTAAGTCTTAAGATTCAGGCATTTCAGAGACATGACAAAAGTTTAAACCAGAAAAATGAAATGTTTTGACAAATTGTGCCCTGCACCTCTTTTAGTGGAGGCAGCTTCCCTAAAGATAAAGGGCAAGACCTTTTTTTCTGTAAATCTAGGAAACTCTACTTAGATTACTAGAGCTAAGGTGCTTTATACCAGCTGAAAGCTGGCCTATAAACCTTTTAAATTTATTCCCGCTTTCTTCCTTTCAAACTTTTCTTCTCCCTGGAATTCCTAGTGTTTGTGGGTTTTGTAACGAGCTTTGGGTCTCACAACAAAATGCAATAAATTTGCTTTTTTTAGAAAACAAATCTGCTGCAGACTGCCTGTAACCCACTGGTCTCATTGGTGTATCTGACTAGTTTTAAACTGCTCGATCATATTAAAAGAGGCTTTGCAAACTAATTTTAGTATCTTACACTGCTACTTATATGGGTAATAAAGCTGTAGTTTTAACAGGGATTTATGTAATTGTGAACTGTGTGTGAGATGGCCTGAAGCATCATATTTAGGACGGAGAATTTCTGCACAAGGCTGTCAACTAGAATGTTAGTCTGCAGATGGAAGATGTTTTAGAAACGCTTGCCAGCATTGAAGAAAAAATATTGAATATGAATCCCTACATTTTAAGTACTGTGAATAAATCCTTTGAGTGTGTTATCGGTATAATCCCGTTAGTGAAGAGTGTGCATATTATATTCGTGAATCAATTAATGAATTGATGCCAGTTTTCTAGATGTTTGCTAACTGTGTGGTCAAAATCTTGATATGTTCATTCGTTTCAAAATTGAGATGGAGAATGGGCATTTGATGAACTCTTGACATGGTTACATTATCACATAGGCTGCCTGCATAATCTTGCACGGGGAAGCGAAGCACTGAGTTTGTAACATCATCACCAAAAAGAACACAGACCTCGGAGACAGTTACTGTTGACAAGGAAAGAGACTGGCCCCATGACACCAGCATGAAATCATGAAAGCATCTCAACTCATGAACAACTTGCACTTAAAAAAATCATGTAGAATTAGTTTGGTTAGAGAACCTCTGCACCATTCATTTATTATTTAATCTTATTTTACTTTGTACAGACAAGCTATCTGGCCTAGTGTGAGGCTTCACACAGCCAATTACTTCAAGGTGTTTAGTTCATTTATTATTTAAAGCATAAAGCTTGTACAGGTTGTCTATTGATGACCCTGTGAGGAGTTTATAGTAAATGTCTTTCATCATTGCTGACTGACTCATGCACAAGGACGTACCTGCTGAGGTAAATAGGCCAGGAGAACTGATGGATTTGTAAGATATGGGATTTAATAGCCTTTTTTATATGCTTAAGTGATGGAAGTTAGTACACATAGTTGAAGCCCAGTGTCGGGATTTAAAAAGAAATTAAATTTTATATAGTATTATAAATTGTATTTGGTTCTGCTAACTGGAAACATTGCACAATTTGTTTTGTATGCTTCCTACCTTAAAATGTATTTTCAAAGCAATTGCTTGTGTATTTGAATAAATAAAATGTTACCATAATAAGCTACCTAGTGCATTTAAGAGACTATTAATAGAACTTCCCCTTTTAAGACAATCGCTTCTGTGGTTCTGTTTGTTCTCCCCTCTCCTTCTTCAAATCATTCCTCTCAGGCTGATATTAAGTCTGATGCAGCGATACCAGCAAGATGCTCTCTGAATGGCTTGGACAAGGACTTGCTCAAGTAATGTGCCTATTGCATCTGATGGGTTTATGTGCCATTAAGAGTGTCTGTCCCACACTGAATGTGCCAGGTATTTAACTGGGGACTGGTACTAATTTCAGAGCTAATACTAAGCCGTTCCACATCAATGCTTACAGCAGGTGGTTTGAATTGACAGTGTAAAAGAAGAAAAAAAAATGAGAGAAAATTACCATTGTACTATAGAATTTCTCTGATTGAATTGACTGATTATACTGTCAAAAGAGCATTGGGAAACTGGCAGTTTTTATGAGGAGGAAAGAAATGACAGGATTCTTTTTAGAAAAAGGTTCTCTGATTTTGTGCAGTCAAATATTTCAAAATGATCATAAGATTTGATGATTAATCTAGCACTTAAGAAGTCTGTGTATTCTCCAATTTATGACTTTAAAAGCTAGTATCCTGTGTAAACTGATCCTGCAGTTTTCTTACTCTTTTTTACTTTTTTTTGCCTTACTCTCTTGCTGTCCGCTTTCAATACTTACCAGGTGATTCAACATGAATCGTCATGACGATTTAACATAGTAAATGCTACCTTTTTGTACTACCTTTGCCTTTGAGTTTAAATAACAAAATGAAACAAAAAAAACCCAAAACCCTAAACCAACCCCCCACCCCAACCTGCTCTTTTGTATTTGAAAAACAAGTTATGTAAGGCACCTGGAGAATGTGTATGAAAGTGTATTCAGTGGTTTATAGTGTTGCAAAGTTACCCATGATAAAAATAATGTCTTAAGTGAATCTTCTTAACTGCATTAATACCTAATTCCACTTGCAATTGAATTACTCTTTTAACGCTTGATTTCAGTGGAACAGGACCAGACACAAATCAGAGAACTAGTCTGAATGGGTTTTTTAGTAACGTAAATTAAATTGTTCAGTAATGTCCTATTATCCTGTTCATTTTATGTTATTAACTATGTCTTGTTACAGCACTGGGATTTTTTTACTTGAATTCATGTCTGATGGGACAGTTTTTTTCTGATTGTATAAACCCACTGATTTTACCTGCTGGAGTTTCAGTTATCATCTGCTCCCCTTACGCATCTCTTTGGTGATAGCACCAGTGACCAGGAGACTTTTCTCTCTACATAAGCTCCAAAACTGGATGTTAACAAAGGCAGCTTTAGAAAGGCCTCCAATCTGTCCTTGCATGGGTTGCATAGAATTTCATGAATGTAAATAAAGTACATATTTCCCAATTCTTTCTGAAATTACAAAACTGAGATGACATAATAATTTTCTTCTAGTTTGTCTAAAAAGAAAGTTGGCTCATGAAAAATTAGAAATAAATAGAAACAAAAGTTAATTTTCCTGTCAGATAGATCTTATGAATCAATCCAGAGACTTACCTTTGGTTTTGGAAATCATGAATGTTAAACTTATTAGGGAAAATGTGTTCAACCTGTGAAAAGAGGACGTAGTGTAGGCTGCCAGAATAGATACCCTCATTTTTTGTACAAACATGAGTGTATTTTCCTGGGTATCACTGAAAGATAAGCTACAATGGAAGGGGATGGAGGATGGGAGTGGAGAGCAAACAGTTAATCTCTTCAATCATAGGATAGAATATAACATCTATATGATGATGTGATATACATAAATATAATCACATTTCTATGGAACATGTAAATATGTTAGTAGGAAGTTTAATCATGCAAAGAAAGGAGAAAGTCTCTATTTGAAAGCGTATTGGAACATGTATGTTTTTGATGCATTTTTTATAATGTTGAAGGCTATGACTACATTATAGTTGTTCCAAAATGTCATTGCAAAGCAGCAGGAAACTACATTGCATTGGATTTCTATGTTGACTCCAGAGAGTTTGTTCCATTGCATCCAGAGCAACTAGTTGTAGCTTTTAGTAGCTTTAGGGCTAATACATGGAGCTATGCCATTCCACTTGCCTTTGAACTGTAGCGCTGAAAGCAAGTGCAACGTAAATACACAGGCAATATGTGTTGATGATCTGCAGACTTTATCAAGCCATTTATAGTTTGACAAACGTAGTAGTAGGATCTGGAAAAAATACAATATCCTTAAATTTTTTTGTTATGTCAATCGATTTGTACAATCGTTACTTCTCTTTGCATTTGAAAGAAATCAAATCCTTGCTTCTTTGGGATTTTACTAGTCATAAACATTGATATTACAAGGGGAAAAGTATTTTGTTTTGACCACATTTGTCTAGGAGGCATATTTGCTTTAAGTTGATGCTCGGGCTCTTTGCCAATTTGGAAGGGAAAAATAGTGTGAGAGAATGACTAGCCTTACTGCTGGATTCATAACTTTAACTTCCCTTTGTATATGGAATGAAAGAGGTATATCTTACTGTTTCATAGGTGACACTATGAGTGTTGTAGATTGTCATATTTATAATGTGAGGGGAAAAAAGTTAATACAATGTAGCATGTAAAACAAAAATAAAATGGCCACTGCACCGTATACAAGGAAGAGAGGTTTAACTGATTACTGTTCATTGCTCTGTATGTATTGCTAGGTAGAGATTAAGGATCGATTCTTCTTTTACTGTCACTCTCCTTACCTAGGATTAGGTTTTGGCATAACTTAAACTGGGGTTTCAATAAATTTTATTTGGCTGTCAGCTTAGTTAGATGCAAGCTGATGGAAGTTAAGTCCAGTTCTACAAAAGAAAAATCAGTGGTGTGTATTAAGCTTTGCTGAAAAATTTACTCATGTCTTCATTCTTTTTTCATACAAGAGAAAAACAATTGCAAATAAATGGAAACTTTTTTTACTCGGATGATGTGTATGGTGCAGCTCTGTGTAGTGGATGTGCAAACTAGAGGAAAATTAGAAAGTAGAAGGTATTAAGTCTCCATTTTTTTAAGACAGAATATGGAAACATGGGCCATGAACAATGCCTCAAGCATGTTGAAAACATTCTTTAAATCGTCCTGATCTCAGATTTTACTCTGAAAGTGCCAATTGCAAAGTGATAAAAAGCTTCACTGATTTTTTTTGACTTATCTCTAAATATCAGTTCAAAACTATGCTCATAGCAAATTGGAAATGATATGCTGAACATAGTTTACTTTGGAAAGGTTGGAAACTTTGGTTTTCAGTGTTTTGGGATTTCTGTAACCCTCTGGTGGAACATAGGGAGAAACTACAAATGAAATATTTGATAATCAGTTAATGTTCAACCATATTTTACTTAGATACCCAAGCAATATATTTTTTCCCTGGCTGTTTATACAGGGGTGGTGCAGTCAACCATAAAGCCTAAGTTTGTAAGCCTTGCTTGAAAAGGGTAGATTGTCTTTTGTTAAAGTTTTCTATCTTGCAACAGTGCATGACAGAAGAAGTAAACTTAACTGGACTGGCTGGAAAAAAACTGCTTGATGAGAGGAGTAACAAGAATTGTTTCTGTGTCCTGACCAGAAAAATTTAACCTTCCTGGTCAGTGATATTCAGTCTGTGTCCCTGAAATATGCCTCTGTTAAGAACAACCCTTATGTTTGGTCAGGAGTTTATACTTAGTTCTGACAAAGAATTTTTTTTCTTTTCCTTGCTGAGAGCGTGAGTGAAAACCAAAATGTCTTTCAGGGTGCTGCTCTGGTAACAGGAGAGATATAAATAGTGACATATTAGTAGTGTAGAGTCATGCAGTCTTCATAAGAGGAAGCAGAAGCCAGTTTCCTTGTAGCTAGTGTAGCAGAGGTGAAGGAAGAAGAGTACAGCAACAGCAGGCATTTTTAGGGTTAGAGGTAGGAGAACAGCAGTAGCAGAGGTCCTGCAAGAAGTGCTAGGGCATTAGCAACGTACTTTTCAGGTGGTATATCTTCATTGCAGTTGATTTTTAGAGAAGGTACTGGGGCACTCATTGATGTATGTGGAAGAGGTCACATCAGCGTAAATAGACAGATAAAAAAATTAAGATAAAGGTAGGGAAAAATAGAAATTTTGAGGTTTGGAAGTGAGGAGATCTGATGAATACCTATATGAGGACGAAAGGAAGATGGGGATAGTCAGTTCCAGAGGGAAGAAGCAAGTAATTCCTTTGGGACTGGGCACTGAACTCTGATTTTACAAGAGCTGTGTTTGGAAAGAATGGAAATGTGGGTGCGATTTGGGGAACAGAGATTCTGAAAGCGAGACTTGAAAAGTGCTCTATTCTTGCTGTATGGCCTAACTGGTAGAATCAAAAACAAAACCTCTAACAAACAGCTGACAAATCCGAATTTTTAAGAACTGGAAGTAGAAATTGGCTACAGGATGTCATGGAAGTTGGTGGTGGCCAGGAAGAGAAGTAAATGGCAGTTCTGAGTAGTCCAACCCTTCTCATTGTGAACCTGACAAATTTTAAAATAGTTTTGCTACTTAGCTGAAAAAAAAATCATGATGGATCTATAGGCATGTAGGATGTTTACTCATGTTCCTGGTCTCTTAAATAAATTAGTCACCTCTTTTAGACAGTAGGAGCAAATTCTATGCTGTGGGGAGACAGATGGTAGACCAACACAACAAGGTAGGAGTTTCCATATACTCCATTCTTCTGCTACCAACTCACTTTCTGCAAGAGGAACTTACGTTTCTTACAGAATATATCTATTTAAAGCAGTTTCAGAGCACCAGAAAAATCTTGAAATAGTTATCAGGATTTCTTGTATGAACATTACCTACATGAAGTTTATTCTATATGACTCCAATCCCAATCTAGTTAAGATAAAACAATCAGAACAGGGAGGTCAGTGAAGTTGCAAATAAAACATGACCACTTAAATTGAAGCTTATCATGATATTGCTAAGAGGGAAGAACACTTCTAAGTTAATGCACTTCCGGAAAATTTCCATTCTGGTATTTGAAGTCACATGCAGAATGTATCCTTGTTGAATTTCCAGGTGCTACAGATGTTGCTGAGATGCCTTGTTGTATTTGTTTGACTGTTTGAAATACACAAAGCTGAGTTGCTTGAGGTAGTAGTTTGTCTCTACCCTCCCCGGCTCACCAGCACTCCCCACTTCCCCCAGCATGTTCTTTGGCTTTATTAATTTCTGCGCAAAACAAGTTCTAAGTTCTCCTAGAAGAATTTTGTATCTTAAAACCATGAACATGTTTCTTTCTCTTTTGCATGATTTTAAGACAAAATCCCTTGTTAGACTTTTCAGAAAGGAATGTAACGGTTCCCAGGCCAGGATGCTTTATGCCAGGTTTCAGCCTTTAGCCGCTTCTTGCTGCCAAGTTCTGAACCCCTGAAAATAACGGCTTATAGAACTGCTGACACAACCTTAACTATAATAATGCGAATGACACCACCATAACACTAATGATAAATGGCATACATTTAAAAACATTTAGAATGATCATAGCCTTAAAGTCAAACACATCTGGGAAATATTAATGGTATATGAACTGCCCTATGTGGACCTGAATTATGAACAGCACAGAGATGGAAAGAGATAAATTGCATAATAAATCACTTTACTTATTGTATTGTTTACTTAAAAAATATATATATACTTTCTGTTTATGCAGCATGTCAGCTGTTTGAAAAAAGATGAATAGTTCTAAATTCATCTTTATTCCAAAGAATGAATATTTAGCACTCTGTGGTGTCACACTGACTTCAGAGAAATAATTGCAGTATATGGTTTTACCAGCGATGATGCTCAGAGGCCATTGAGTTTATATATATTTAGTATGGTTTTATCCTCTGATCAGTTTGTTCATTTCATGAATTTATAGAAGTTGGGTGTTTTTCTAAGCCTCCTTTCTAATTTGGCAGAAATAGCATACACAGCATTGTCTGATGGTGCTATCTGGATAATTGAAGAAAGTGTTTCACAGTGTTTCATCATTTTTTGTGTTATAACACCCTAATTCTGGAATTATTACATATGTTTTGAAATTTTATTTTTTCCAAATGCCACTTTGCCAGATTGATTAAGCACAAGGGATTCAGGGAGCTTTCCCAATCTGCTTTATCTATAAGAATGTTTGTTCTGTGCAAATAAGTCAGATGGCCTTGTTTTGAAATGCTTCACTGGGTACTGAAATAATCATAATTCATGGCAAAATTTAGAGGTGATCCTGAGGCATGAAGATTTTTTAAGGGCCTGTCTATGGGCCAAAAGTCCCCCAGTCAAGTTAGACCCATCAAAATCACAAACTTCTCTCCCATCCTGTTCGTGCATGGTTAAGAATTGGTGGACCACAATCCAATCCATCTCCTTCCTTTTCTTCATCTTTCCTTTTTTGTTTCTTTCTTCTCTCCTCAAGTCTCTTTACAGAAGAACACTGATGCTTCACCCCACACTTCTTCTTCAGTTTTTCCCCAAGATCAGTGGCTTTTCCTAAGCCTTGGGATGGGCTCTCATCTCTTTGCTTCAGGTGTTGAGGAGTCCAATACAGAAGCTTTCCTTAGCTACAATAGATTTAAAAGTGACATGCAACCTGAAATCTCTCAGGCATAAATTTTGACAGCTATTGCAACTGCATACTTGGAGGAGCAATGATGTAGCTGTGGTGAACATTGAGCACTGAACAGTATTTTAGTATGTTCAACATACTAATTATGTTTTCCTTCTTAAAAGCATGATTTTTTATGTGTTGTGTTTGCTTTTTGTTTTGTCTGCTTCTGATGTCATTTGTCCTTTTGTCCACAAGCCCCAGCACTTTTTGCTCTTTTACTTGTTTGGGTGCTTCTCTCAGAAGTAATGCTTTTTTCTCTGGTCTTTCCTGTCTTATTTTTGTTTTCAGTTGGTTGGCAACATTTAGTTCTCCCCCCTGCTGACAACTCAGTTCTGTAAATTTTGTTTCTAGCCTATCATTTATTAAATCTGCTGTATAGACAAGCCAGGCAGCCTCCTCCTCTTTGTTTCCCACTGTCTTTAGAAAATGCTTCATTTCTTATGGACGATAATATTCTCGGTCACCGTTTTCCATACAGTCTTAGAACAATAACAGAATGGTAGGAAATGTAAGAAAAATCAAAGCTAATAAATATGAGGCTATGGGTTTAAAACTTGGTATTTTCTTGAAGAGATCTGAAAACATGTTCATACCTTAAATTATGTTGGTTGTAATATTTAAAGGCACTGAAACACTGAGCTGGTATACTCCAAGTTCTGTATAATTTCCTCTATTTTCTATACAGATCATAGTATACTGCCAACATATTATGTGTGTGAAATGTACCATTCCTGCATAGGATCCCAATGAGTCTCTGAGTACATTTATTAAGATATCTATACCAAAGCCAAAAGACTTTGACATGATTCACAATATCCCTTAAGATGGTTGTCTTCTATTTTATTAAATGGGTCACTGTAGTTTTGTATAAAATGGAAGTTAATATGGGCTGTGGTCCAGAAAAGCACTTAGATGTGTACATAATGTTAAACATAATAGTTTCATTGACCTCAGTGACACTGCTCAGTAGCTTATGATTATTTATATATTTATTTCTGTATTTAAACATCCTATGGAATCAAGCCCAGAGGCAATGCATCCGCTGAAGGGAGCCAGAATGGAGGGTAGATACTGGCAAATTTAATTTCTTTTTTGTTGCATCCTACCTGCTACTTGTAACCCGCTAGTAGTTTTGACATTTCTTGTAGTGAATGGAAAGGAGCTACTGCTTGGTACTTACCTGTGTATTAGGAAAGACCCAATTCTGGTTTTTATTTAAGAAACATTAATATAGAACTAATCTGTCCAATGTTACATGACTCAGAGCTTTGACTTTTTGGAACTCTTAAAACCCTTCAGGAGACTTTTTTCTTTAATATTTTCTTTGTATTTAATCCCATCTTCTAGATGTGAGACTTATACTGAGAGAGAAATCAGTTTAAAAGTTAGTAGTATCTTGCCTCAATTCCATAAAGCCTCTTGTGCTAAAAAGCTGTCTGTGTTTATGGCACCTACGTGTGCATATTGTTTGTTTCATGTTTTCTGTATGTGCTTCTGATTGAGAAGATGTCCTCTAAACCCAATTGTGGACTTTGTATTCAAAGACTACAGAAATAAGCAGAAAAAACTTCTGTTGACTGTAGTCTTTGAATTCATGGTATAAATCAATCAACCACTGATTGATATAAATGTGTTTTGACACCCAAAGAGTCTATAATCTGAGCACCTGGGAGTGATAGAAATGCACGTGGGCAGATGGTGTCACCACTCCCAAGATCTACTTTCCGCATTTGAGTTGCTATTTAATACACTCATATACTATGTGCATAGTTGTTTCTCAAATGACACATAAGAAGCAAGCATCTAAAATGATCCCTAAAACTCCACTGTGGCTTTTTTCTTTCTAAATTGAGAGCAAAAAGACTGATTATATGTGTGCATGGGAAGTGTGCTAGGCACATACACCTATTTGTCAGTGAACTGTTGCCTAAGAAAACAGTTCCTAACCACTTGTCACAGGCTACTTCTGCTCTGCCATTACAGGTGTGACTGTAGCACCCATAGGCATACCCAGTCTAGCTTCAACCAAAGGCAGTCAAGCTGTAGCAGCATGGATTTCAGTGCTTTCTAAGTGCCCAAATATGCAAATAGCCTGCTGGCTGCCTCTCTGCTGCACGCTGTGGGGCCAGTGATACGCGGCTTTACCATCATTCATACCACAGCTAGCTCTGGTCTGCCTGCACTTGCACATTCACACCTCTGCTTGCTGCAGAGACAAAGCCCTGGTGGATTCATTGCAAGGCAGCGTCTTGTTACAATTTTCTGTAAATGTGAAAAAAGTCTTTTTCTAAAGCTTTTCTAAAGGGAAGAAAACACGTAAGACTGTATTGTGAGCTCTAATACAATTTCTGTGCACCCTCTGATGTTGGGAAAAGCACAGGAACCACGTGGATTAATTGAATACGGGTCAAAGAGCTGTATCCAAAGAGTCTACCTGTGCTCCTGCTTCTGTCATTTCTGATGCCTGAAAAGCTGTTGCCTCCACATGTTCTGCTTCAGATGCCAATGCATGCTCCAGGGAGAAGGACATACTTTGCATCTGTGTGAGAATAGTCAATCATTTTTTATCCCACCCAAATAAAAATTATTTGGAACACTGAAGTTTCATTTTTTCTGCATATGAATTATTATGTGTTAATTATTTTCTAAGGACTCCTGCTTCAAAAAAATAATAACAGAAAATCAAAGGCAGAATAAAATCCTGTTTTATAAAATCCAGTCCTATAACAATGGAAATAGGATATGGTATAATTCAATAAGATTACAGAATCCATTGCACTGAAATAGTTCAGAATCAAAGACCGGCCCCCTCAGTACAGAAGGAGAAAACCAAACCAGGTTGTACTAAAAATGTGAATAGTAAAGAATTTGACCGTGTAATTCTTTATAGCAGTAGTGAAATGTGTTCTCTAGATCCTGATGTTTAAACTTCAGCAGTTTTCATGCAGATTAGGTAATTGTTTGCCTAACTGCCAGCTGTGAATTCAACTGCGGGTTAACTAGCCAAAATCGAGACTTTGTAGGTGGATAGAAATGCTTACACATTTTAGTTATGGTGGCAACTGCACTGAATTGAGATTTAAACTTGCTGAATATTATTTAAAAGTCATGCTGTTAAGTATATTGCACAAATTTTCACCTGTCTTTTCATATTTCATCAAGCTATAGTTTCAAAGACATGCTTTGAAGATCCTTAGAAATGAATGGTTCTAGAAACTGTTAAAACTCCCTTTTAAACTTGCTTTTTTTTAGATAATAAAATTTTACACTTGCACAGCTTATAATATTCTAAATTAGTGTTTGATATTGCTCTATGACCATTGCTATTGATTTTGTGACCATTTTACTAAATCATCCTTGTATGTTTGAAGAAAAAAATTATTACTTTGAAATGAAATAACAGGAATGGGATGGTAACAAACGTTTGGCTAGACACACTTTAAGCAAGCAAAAATTTGCTAGTTTATCCCATGCTGGAATAAGTGTATTTGCTGAAAGGGCAAAGAGTATGGAAATTAAAATCACAGCCCTTGATAATACCTCTCTGGCAGCGAAACTGGAATGGAAATGGAAGAGTACCAGAATAAAGGCCTAATAGTTTATTCTATTTAGGGAACAAATGCAACGTAATTATTTTTTTTTGTTTTTTTCCGTGGTAATGTAGGCAAATTACACAGAGTGTGGGGGCAGGGGAGGAAAATGACCCTAGTAAAGATCTAATGATCTAACTATTCTAAATCTTAAAGCATATCTATGCTTAAGTTCTCATATTAGAGTTTTGGGAGTAGAAGGGCTTGGCTTGTTTTTTTAGAAAGTGCTGATTTGGGGATGTCTATAAAATAATTCAAAGATCATCTATAAAATGGGATCAGAGACAGGTTAGAATTCAGGTTGGACTGAATATGGAAACTTTCTTCTTTTAAGCCTATTCTGATTTTTGCATTCAAGTAATGAGAAACTGAGCTGTAAAAAAGACTGCAAATTCTTTCGATTTTGTCTTACAGTCTCTATTTTTTCACGTTTTCTGCATCTTCTTTTGCCATTTTGCATTCTCTCCAATTAAGTAACATTTTCAGTACAATGTATTTTGAATATTCTGTATGTTCTCAGTTTTTCAAGAAAAAAGTTTATACATTGTGACATAAAACAAAAGCAGAAAAGACACAAGAATGCAGCTGTTTATTACTAGCTGATGAAGAATGAAATAACTTTTTTGGACCATCTGCAAAGCTTACTCATACGGCCCATGCTTTTTGCTGTTGTAAAACATATCTTTTGAATTAGTGGCGAATTGGAGCTCTGAAATTATCACTACTAATCATGTATTGTGAAAGAATGGAAAATATACTATTCACATAATCACTAACTATCGCTTGATTTTATAGCTACTGTATTCACTTTCTATAACAGTGGCATATTCTGACATGTCTTATCTCTTCTTAATTTAAAGTGCTTGTTATGAGGGAAGAGTATGCCCCTAATCCAAGGTGAGGAGGTGTGAAAGATTAATCTAAATGGGGTCACGAGGTTTTCACCTCTCCCTTCACTATGAACTTACAGCATAAAGCCCTTCATGGGGTAAGGGGGAGTCATACAAATCAGAGCCTTTGGAAGCAGTATCAAGGTGGAGCAGGGATGCATATCTGGCTTTTTGTTCTGAATGCTACTGTTCTGTAGCTGAGAAACAAATTATAGGGAGCCATGGTTAAATTTTGCGTCTGTGTGGGATAGCAGTAAAGGGGAAGAAGCATCTGTCTGATTATGCAGCAGCCCAGCTGCAAAAGGTCAGTTCAGTATTGCAGGGTTGTGGGAGAATCAATTAATCTATGAAACATGTAGGGGGAAGGGAAGGACATGGGGGATACCTCTATTGGTGTTCCCCCAGTTTGGTATTACTTAGGAACTTGCTAAGTATGCACTTCATTCAATCATCCAGGTCATTAGAGAGACATTAATTGGTATTTGCTCCAATATTCATCTCTGAAGGACACAAGTAGTTGCCAGCTGGGCTTCATACAGATACTCTGATCACAGCCTTTTGAATCCGATGGTTCAGATAGTTTTCAACGCACCTCATTGTACAGTTTTCCAGTCTATATCTCACCAATTTGGCTAAATGGACCTATTAGGAGACTATGTTGAAGATGTAAAGTCGAGGTAAACAATAACACTGCCTTCCCTGTACCTATCTTAATCATTTCTTAAAAGGCAGTTGAGTGGGTCAGGCATTATTTGCCCTTGCTAATTCATGTTTGGTGTTCCAGATCACCTCTAGTATTTTGTGTGCTTGGAACTGCCTTTGGAAAGGATTTACTTCCTATCCTTATCAATGGCTACCAGGGCTGTGATTGTGAAGCTTCCTCCAACTCTGTAAAGCAAGTTTTATCTACTTCCTTTTCCTGATCAGGTGGTCTGCAGCAGCCACCTACCATGACGTCACCCATGCTTTGTCCTCTGATCCATATCTATAGCCTCTCAACTGACTTTCTTCTGTTGTTCTCTTTTCTCCCTATTAGCTCTGAGCTTCCCTCCCTGCTGTCCCTGAGCATGAAGGGCTGGAGCATGCCAGGCTGCTCAAACTAGACAGCAATTGAATAGAGCAAAGGCATAGAGGGCAAAAAAGACATGCCATTGACAAAGGGGAGAGGTGCATCTTTTCTGAGATCTGCCAACTTAGCTGCCCTCCCAACTCTTTGCTGCCAAATATATTAAAGCCCTTCCCATGAGATTGCTCTCCCTTTACCGTGTCTGAAGGTCTTAGAGTCAAAAGGCCAGATATCACCCCTCATTATCTAAAGCCCAGGCAGGAATTTGAAAGCAGAAAAGCAGGACATATCTGCAAAAACTCCTAAACGTATGTTAACTCAAGCTTTATAGGAACCCAAAATAGAAGGGAGCAGAGGCAAATCTGTGTATATAATCAGTGTGTGTAGAACTCTTCAGAAATGTGATTGCTATCTTTGAATGCAGTATTTCTGGAAGCAGTGTACCTCCCCACCCAGACTAAAGAGCAGGTCAAAGCAGAACACACAGGAGTGGTGGAGGCGAATGGAGAGGGTGTGATCCATTCTAGAGAGAAGAAATCAGCCAAGAGAGTTAGTCAGTACTCTTGGAAAGACATTCTGACCGCAGCCAGCTACTCTGACAATGATTGGTTGTAATGAGGAATACATCTTGTATAGGATGTATTTGTTTTGAGGGAAAGGGAGTAAAAGGCACTGAAAGGTGGATAGTGAAGAATATTACTTGTCTGCTGAGTGAATTTTTGTCTCCTGAGGGTTGAAGTACTCAGTGATCCATAGAAAGGGAATCCCTGCTTACGTGTGAGGGCTGCTAAACATATTGAAGGGACACTTGCCAACAGCCTGATAGATAATTCTGATAGAGGGGATGGGCCTGTGTATGTAGGTAGAGAGCCAAATAATAGAGGTGAATTATACCTTTCTTTCAAGCAGCGATCCTAAGAGCTGTGGATTTTTCTACTTGCACCTTCAATATCTGGGCTGGGGTGTTTAAAATAAGATCTTTGCTTTTGTTTGTCACCAAAAGATACCATCCTCAAAGATCTTGTGAGACTGATCATGTTGTCTGGTAACCTGCTTTTAGTCAGACATAATTTGAGGCAGGAAAAGAGAATTTCCGATTTCAGTAGCGGGTTGAGTAGAGAAGGCAAAGGGGTCCAGAACAATCCCTATATTCGGACTTCGTGTATTTTTTTCAAACTAAGCTTTTGAAATATTCTTGATTGTGGAGTTCCATGCTTTAAGGAAAAAAATGTGTATATTTCTGGATGTGCTTCACTCAGAGGTGTTCACATTTAGAAAAAATTGAGTATTGCAGGAAACCAGACAATGTGACAATCCCCAGCTGGCTTTTCGTCAATCTAATGGATGTAGTCACCTGGTATGAGCTAGAGCAAAACACACTATGCTTGCCTCTAGAAGTGGGACGAGTTCTGCCCAGGGTAGTTGAGGTTAAGCTTTCATCATTTGTGGTTAAGTTGTATTTAAGTTGCATAGACATGGATTCTAATATAACTGACAGAACTAAGAATAGCATGTTTGAAATTGGTGGAGTTACTAAATTGTGAAGAGGTGTAAGAGATCATAAGTGGCTCTGCTATTATAAAATAGTTAAATAGAACCAACTATAAAATATTGTTAAATATTAAAATGAACATTATTATATTCTAACACAAAATGAAAAAATGAATTTGAATACATGGATTAAAATAATGCTTTTATTAATTTAAGTCTCCATGGTTCTCCAAGGAGGTCACGGAGTCACAAAATATGATAAAAAGCTGACTTTACTATTGGGACCTCTGGTGGCTGCTTAAGGATATATAAACAGTTCAAAAGGCTAGCTGGCTACACAGCTGAACAGCCTCCTGTGAAAATGTTATTTCAGGTAACATCTAACTGTTTTTCAGGATTTGACATTAGTCAAAGTTTAGTTTAATTCAGATACTTTGCTGTGTAGTTTAAGAAAGAAAAGCAAAGCATTCCATTGGAAAAGTTAGACTAGTATGGTATGAAAAAAGCTTTCAGAACAAGAAGGTGTTTCTGAACATGGAAAGCAGAAGTAACTAGTAAGTGAGTTTTGCTGTCTTTGTTACAAACCACTATGAAGGGAAAGAAATCAAGTAAAAAGAGGCTCTGAGAAACCTGGCATAGATCCATTCTAAGATCCTATTAGAATGCAATTCAGGATGTTGGCTGACATTATATTTGCCGTAGTTATCACTGGCACACTGTGTATTATTTCTATCAGCTACTGAATAGAGATATAGAAACATATGCTGTCAATTATATTGAAATTTATTTTCTTCTGTGTCTGTGGCTTTGGTATATGGTTCAGTTCCACCAAAGTTTAAACCAGTGCACCAGCCCAGCCTTAGGTTACTGATGGAGCTGACGGAGAATTCAGGGTATTGACTGGCTGGTTTTTTTTATATTTAGCACTTTTCCTGCTTCTAAGTAAGCATTTCTAGAGGAATGATAATTTTGGCCAGATTCCAAGTGGGCAGTTTCATTCTGACAACCGTTATTGTTCTGACAGCTTCAGCTGAGCATGTAGTCTTGCTCCGATCATCGCCTTTCCTTCATGAATATGTTAAACTGGTACTACTTAGAGATGTGTTCTCACTCATTCTGTATCACTCTGGCTTATACAGGCATTTATACATCCACGTGGTAAACTGAATTAAGGAACCTCTAATCTAACCAGGGAAAAATCACTTACTAATTTTAACCATACCTATTCCCAAGGCAGGCAATGGTGCGGGGTGGGAATGGAGTAGCGGTGTTGAAAATGATTTTTTTTCACTGTAGTGCTAGACTATGCCAATTTAACGTTTGCGTAGCTAGGATCTTGTTATTTATTCCTGTACACAGCTCCCAAATTGGACATATTTTCAGTGGTATATGAAATGATACCTATATTGACTGATGTCCAGCTGTTTCAAGTGAAGGGCTAAACATATTTCAGAGAAGTCAAGGGGATGCAGTCTGTGCTCTGAAACAGACTCCTACATCTGTTCTGGTTGCTTTGGACAGTTCCTTTTGCTCTTGTTCTTTTTCAGGAGAAAACAAGAAAAAAGATATTCACCCCTCCTGAGCGTTGTGTGCAGAGTGCACTTGCTAACAGAGGGGGAACTTCTACACCTCATCCCTAATGTCTGTGTATGTGTGCGCCGTGGAGACCGAGACTGATGCGTGCTCAGTATGCACCAGCAATTCCCAGTTGTCTATTGTGATTTGGGTACCAGGGCTGACCCCTCATCTGTCTTTTCAGCCTCCAACAGGAAAGCTGAATGCACTTTCTTTTATTAGATTTTTGTTCTTTTTAGGTTTGTTTGTGCTCCCCCTATCCCCTTTTCTTTTCTTTGGCTATTTTACCTATGTTGGGAGAAGGAGAGCATCCTTGAGGAAATACTGCCTAAGAACAGATCAGCTCAGATTTCCTTAGGCTAACTGAGAGACAAGATGAACAGCAACCGTTTTCTGTGTCATGATGTGGTGTGATATAGGGCTAGTTAGAAAGCTGATAAGCAGTCATAGCAAAGAAAGGAAACCAGCTTTTTGGAACATTCCCAGCTCATATGAGCATTGCTCCAGCAGCTGCAGTAAGAGCAGTGGGAAGTAGCATCCCATAGCAATGAGGCTGATTCAAGTACTTAGATTTGAAAGTATGTGGTGCAGGGTTTATACCTTCAGTTCAACATCAGGTACACCCATTCTTTATAGATAAGTTTTCAGGACTGCAGTTTAGGTACACTAGAGCTCAGTGTCACCTGACCCACAGACTGGACCTACCTGCAAGGGATTTATTCAAGAGATCCCTGTATAATGTCATTGAAATGAATGGATTGCTTTTATGAATAAACTTGGCGGGTTTGGGATCTGTAAGGATTTTAAAAAGTATTACATAAGCTAAATCTCAGAACAGTTTTTCTAGTGGGCTGCTATTGTGGGGCTGTGGGTTAAGTTAGTGTTTTGCTCTTGATTATACTAGAAATTAGTAGTAGAACTGAAATTAGAAGTCAGATCACTGACAATCAGCCTCTGATATCAGCATTATTTATATAAATATATAAGCATGCTCAGTGTGCCCCAAAAGCATCTGACAAAATAGGTAATACAGATTATAACCTCTTTGCAAAAGGATGAAAGACGACTAGTAGCTCGTGCTTTATACTCAGAGGGTGATATTAACTACTTAAACAAGAACCATATTTCAATATTACAAGATAGAGTGCAGATCCAAGGGCAAAATTTGGCTCTAAAGAACTGAATAGAAATTATTCTTAGAAAGGCTTCAATTATCTCCACAGTAAAACTACTAGAATCCTCATTTTCGTCACTAGAGACACTTGATGAGAGTAGCAGATGGCCACACAAAGCAACCATGCTATTTTATTTGAGATTTTCATGTAAACTGAACTCATAAAATATTTTAAATAAGACTTTTAAAATTAGCACAAGAATTCTTAGTTTTTGAAAGCTGTTGTTTGAAATAAAAGTAACTTGAAAATCAAATTTCTACCCTGATTTAACTTGTTTTGTCTTATTGTCGTAGTGTCATTACTTTTTACTGTCCAAATATCCTCCTAAGGTTTGTTCTTCTTGTATGTCAGTCTAATCCCTTCTTTTACACTAGCCATTTAAAGCTCTTTAGTGTTTTTGGCATTTCAGTTAAAAACTTGGTAGAAAATCTTTCTTCTACTCAGCCAAAAGTCTGGCTTTGGTCTGTTTGTTGCTGTCACTTTTCTGGGATGGTGGAGGCAATTACGAGACTCCTGTTCTCTGAATTCTCTACAGGAAACAGCCACAAACTGGGGGATCGGTACACATGGGAGAATCTTCAGTAGCCCCTGCCACACATCATATGAGCACAACAGTCAGGATCCCATTTTGTCATGTCAGTAGTATCTGTCAGCAGGCTACTGGTGTGGGAATTAACATTTGTACCTTATTAAAGCTGTGGTAAACCCTGTTGCTCAGTGAGGTCCTCAGGTGCCTGGAAGGCATTAAGCATCACACAGATACATCGACTCCTTCTGCATTATGGGGAACACTTCAGCTGCTGTTTCTCCCTTGTTCTTAAGAGCACAATTTTTCTCATAGTGTGTTTTTGAAGTAGGCATTCCTAAGAATTCAAATAATAGCTGTGTAAGCTGAAATCACCGCAACTGCTGTTGTCAACAGTCATGATTTAATTATAAAGACTGACTCTCTGTATCCCTTCATCCCTAAGTAGAGTTGAAGGGATATGTGAGGTTTGCTATATATCCCGTGTACAAAGGAGTTCAGAAAAGACACCAAACATGAAAAACCTGTATTAAATAGACAAATTCTCTGACTAAAAATTAAGAGTCTTATAAAGGTTAATTCAGCCTCAGTTTATTGAAGTCAAATGTAATGTGTTTGATCTTTCAGGGGTTTTGTTCTCCATTCACTTTTCCACATATTTAGTCACATTGCTGAGATGAGCACATATCCCAATCAAACAGTTATAGGATTATTAGTATGTAATTCCCACTTGACAGCAAAAGGTTGGAGATTTAATTTGTTCAGCTGCTATGAGCTTGCTGAAACAACTGTGTACCAAAAGAAGGATCCCATAATTTTTTCTCATTTTGTTTTTCAAATATTTACTTTTATGAAATCACTTAACACTAAGAGTCTGTGTTGTCCTTTTAAATCAATGGAATTGGGCAGGCACATCTGGTGACAGAATTAAACTCTGCTTGTATTTTTTTAATGTTTTTTAATTCTTCAATAGCAGGAGTTGCCAGGACTAGCATTTAAGAAAAACAAAACCCTGTTATATTTGAATTCAAAATGTATCATTTTGACTTATATTCTTTTTCATATTACAGTATTACAGTATTACAGTATTACAGTATTACAGTATTACAGTATTACAGTTGCTTACCTATGTTTTTTGTAGTAACAGTAACAACCTTGACTGATGCTAGATTACGTATTTATATCAGGGATCAGGCAGCAAATTTATTCTTTTCCAGAGAGGCAGAAAGACCATGTAAAACTGGTGACCACATGTTGACAGGCTGCATGATTTAACAAAACCAGAGGCAATCATTTCAAAGAAAAATGTTTTATTTTCTGCCAGCAGAGTATAATGGAGAGAAATTGGCTGGTATTATTTTTTAAAAATTGCTCAAATCACTGTAGTTAGTATAAAATTGTCTCAGGAACTATTTCCTGTAAGTTAACCAGACATATGATTGTATCCTTTCTATTTTGAATACTGAAGCTCACATTTCATCTGTCTTGTGTAGACCCCGTCAGGTATAATAGCTCTCTGTGATGGTTCTGTCTTTTCCTCTTTCTTTTCTGTAACTAAATCCCTACCCACAAACCTAATACAATTGCTGGTTTCAGACATCACTCAGTAGCTATTTCAAGCAGTCATTGCACCTCTTTCCCTTTCTGATAAACTGGTAGATCTATCGACAGGTAAGTTCCAGATTAACATGCAGTGTTTATGGCTGTATATTGATTGTGTTTCCTCTTGTCTTCATAGTATTTCTGCTTTACCTGACTGAGGTTATACCAGTGATGATAGGTTTTAAATAGAGTAAGGTGATGTTTTCAAACACGACTTCCAGGGCATCTTTTGACTAGGAGCAGGATTATGGCAGCACAATGTGGTTTTGAAAATCCCACTTTAATTTTTCTATTGCTTTGAACATCTGTGTGAATAAGGGCTTTTGGTGATTATCTCAATAATTCATTATTAAAATTATGGCCACAGGAGTATCTGTGACAGAAGCTCCCTTAGTGTATGTGTCTGGGTATACTAGAAATCCAGGACCTGGGCAGTGACTTGAAATGGAGAATATGAATAACACCACTACCAATGCCTTTGAGGCCTAGGCATGTTGTCCATGTTGAGTAACAGTGCTGGTTTGATGGCTAACAGCAATCTGAAAGGTTTTCAGCAGCCTTTAAGGATTAATAATATTCTGCCACAAGCCCATCTGTGACAAATTTGCCCTCAGTGATTCACACTGGTGCTTTAAATACTCTCCTTCCCTGTTCACCTTCACAGGTCAGCCTCATAGTGCTGTAGCAGTCAGAGCACTAGGGACGGTGGCCAAAAGGTTAGGAGGAAAAAAGCTGGTTCAAGTCAGATGACTTTAAAAATGGAATAATTTTAAAGCATCATGCTGTTTCTGAATAGGGAAGGAATAAAATTGATTTCATTTTATTTATTTATTATTATTATGATTGATAGAACTGTTCTGAAAAGGCGACAGCCCGGTCAGTCCAAGTGGTCCTTGCTGGGAAACTTGGAAGCCTTTCTCTCTCTGAGGCATTTCAGTTCATTTGGAATACAGATAAAAAGTAAATCTGGATAAGCAAGAAATGCATATCTCATGCTGAGGGAAATTAGGAAACCTTTACAGAATGTCTCAGCTTGTTTCCAAGTTCTGCCATTTTAACCTCATTCTGCCATTTTACACCAAAAACTGTGAGGTGATGTAAAAAGAAACTCTTGCCTGGTTATCTTCAGAGCAAGTGACTACTTTACCCTTCAGAAATAAAAGTAATAAATTGTTGCAGAGGATCAGTCCAGATCAGACTGGGATATTTCCGCATGCTTAGAAGAAAATATGCTCATTTCTGGTATTTATGAATTACTGGTTTTTTCTAATTTTACATGCTCTGTAGCCTGTGGAACTTACCAGATCTGTTTCCATTTCTGCAAAATAAATATCATCACTGGCCAGGGAGAGACACACAACTGATGTCCTAGTTCATAGTTATATCTCGGTGTCTCTTTCTCTGTGAACCCCAAATTGAAAGACAAGTTTTCTTATGAGCAGTAGAGCACTGTAGCGCAGTATGATGCTATTTCAGATATTAACTAAATAGTCTTTAAATATATCACTTGAAATATTGGACCTGGAAAATGATGTTACTCACTCATGCTTTCTACTGGATTCATGTTGGAATGTTGGAATTGTTTAGTTGTTTTTATGTTGAAAAAAAGAGTGCTAAAATGAAGACTAGAAAGCCTACAACGACTGAGTTTGTTTAGTCAATCAAGTGTAATGTCAAAGGGAAGATTAAAAGGGTGACTTGATCATGGCCTGTAATTACTCAGGCAGGCAGAAGATAGATATTTGGAGTTTCTTTTGTTTAGTGGACAAAGGAATCATAAGACTCAGTGACTGAAAGCTGAATTCAGCAAAGTTGAAACTGGAAATAAACCACAAAATGGTAATGGTGAAGCTAATTTAAACATTGCAGCTGCTTTGCAATAGGAATTCTTTACGTCTTGAAGTTCCCAGATTAGGATTGATAATTTTGCAAAAGAAACCAGAATTACTGGGTAACATTATATGGCCTAGATTTTTCCTAGATAAACATAATATTCCTCTCTGATCTAGACCTGTGAGACTTTGCAGACAGGTGCTTTACCTACTGAGTAATTAAGAGGCTACTTTTAAAGCCAAAGAGCTTTTCGGGAGGGGACCTTACCTCTGGGTCTCACTTCCTTTTCATGGTTTGTCACTCATGTTTCTTCATCTCTGTGGCTGGTTGGCCCTTTCTGAGGAAGTGTTTTTGCAAGGAGCTTTACTCTTTAGTGGTCATGTAGCCTGGGCAGCTATTGGTCAGTATTTCAGAGCACTGATAATTTTAATGCCTTTGATACCTGCAGTCTGATGAATTTAGGATATTGCCTCTCTTTCTTGTAGTCGAATATTGCTGAAGAAGCTAAGCATTACTTTGAACTTCAGATTTATGTCTCAGCTGTTAAAGCTTTGAGGCTTTTGGATAAGTGTTGCTTTTTACAGTTTTAGGATTATAATTGGTAATGCCTGTGTTTTAAGGAAAGCTTTTGGTGTATCGATCGCTGCTTTGATTATGAGGTGCTTATAGCACGTCCTGGTTTAGCCCTCCAGCCTGTCCAGCTAAACTCTGGACATTGTAGACCCAGTTCTCCCCCACAGTGAAAGGGGACAGGGAAATGAGGGAGAGAGGTTTGTGGATTGAAAACTAAGACTAAAATAACTTTGATGAAACTATAACAATAAAAAGAAAATAATAATAAAATAACAAAATATATACAAATATATTTAAAACCCTAATATCCATCTCCTAGGTGTATCACCACTAACGCTGCAGAGCAGGCACAGGGAAGGTCAAACTCAGCAGAAAACAAGAGCCGGGTTCAGGAACTGCTTTAGGGAACACCTGGATAAGGATTGGGAGTAGATGAACAGACAAGGCCCTCATTGGACATCAAACAAGATGCAGGTGTTCAGCCATCGGAGAAAAACTATGGGTAGAGACAAAGACAGTTTAATAGTTAAAGCAAAAACTGGGCATGCAAGCAGAGCAAAAGTAAGGAATTCATTCACTGCTTCCTATCAGCAGGCAGGTGTTCAGCCATCTCCAGGAAAGCAAGGCTCTATCACTCATAATGGTTACTTGGGAAGACAAATACTTGGGAAGACAAACACTGTCACTTCAAAGGTCCTCCCGTTCCTCCTTCTCCCAGCTTTATATGCTGAACATGATGTCGTATGGTATGAAACTGAACCTTTGTTCACTTTTGGTCAGCTGTCCTAGCTTTGTCACCTCAGAACAGAAAAGGCCTTGGTGCTGTGCAAGGACTGCTCAGAGGTAACTAAAGCATCCCTGTGTTATCACTATTCTCATCACAAATCCAAAACATAGCACCGTACTAGCTACGATGAAGAAAATTAACTCTGCCCCAGCCAAAACCAGCATGCTATACCATATCTGAAAAACTTATTAAGAAATTAGATCTCAGGTCTACTCTCAGTGCCTGAAAACTGAAATCCATAGGGACATACCTTGGTGTAGCAGTTACCACTGTGTGAGGCAGTTTGAGGTCTGGGTTGAGTGCATAACCTCTGACAGTAGACTTTTCTTAGCATTTCAGGAAACATATGAACCCAGTAATGTGTGTGGTCAGGACTGGTATCTGTAAATGGAACAAGAAGGAAACTTTTTCTCCTACAATCAATGTGGGTTTCATTTTTATCTCACTATATCAAAACTGTTGAAAATATAACAGTATCATCTTTTTCATGTGTGTAATCTTTGTGTTATGCACCTAAGATCCACAGTCATGTAACTAAGAAATGGTTCAATAAATTTTATCTATCTGTATATAAAATTTCATTTTGGTGACCAGCCGAGAATGAGCATGGAAAATCTCAACTTAAGGTTTATTTCTTAAAGAAGGTTGTAACAAACTGAAAGCAGAAAGAATTTCCATCAACCTGTTACACTTATGGAGTGCTGCTATAATACACTGAAATATGATCATGTGGGCAGTGGTTTTTTTTAAATAAAATGTCAAATATAAAACTGAATACTCTGGGAACTAAGCACTTTAACGCTTAACTAGGCTTCCTTTTATTTATTCGTTTATTATTAATGGAATGGAAGACAGAATGGGAGAAAGGGGATAATAAGGATTTTTGTCGGTTTTGTTGATTTCTGGAGCTCATTTAATGCATATTATACCGTTTGAGGAGGTCATTTTAAGAACATGAACATTATTTGTGAATGTGCAATATGCATGTTGTTTTTAATGACTAATAAAACCTAAAAGTTTGTAATTAGAACCGAGGAGAGGCTTGTGGAGCATAGTTCCCAGTAACATGTTGCTTCATGAGGCTTTTTTTACTAACCTGTAAATTATAATGCTAGTTGTGTGCCAGTGGAAACACATACGTGTGATTGCCTTCACATCCTGCTTAAAGTTAGGGGAAGGGTTCCTTCTTGCTAAACAAACTGTAAAATTCGTCAGTATTTGGCAAGCCTTTCATGTTCCTTAGGAAGTAAGGAGATGTAAGTATAGCCTAATTGCCCCAAGAAACAGATAGGAGGTTGAAAGCTAGCTTTAGAAAGTGCACGTTAATACTGATTTGTGGAAGACTGACGGGATTTTGTGTATTGTTTCGCTTATTGGTGTGGGTTTGTTTTAGGTTTTTTGTCTGGTTTTGTTTTGGTTTTTTAGTTTTGTTTTTTTTTTAAGTCATGGTTCTGAGTACAAAATTATGTACTTGTTTGGTTTTGTTTCTTAAAACTTCGCACCTCTGTAACACTCGCAGTGGTATCTAAACCATTACTTTAGACTTGAAAAAACAAGTGGCCTAAAAGTTGCTCATTTCTTTCTGTTTCATAAATTACTGGTTTCTGGTCAGACTTTTTCTCCCCCCAGCTTCTACTGCTCCTCACCAGTGTTTGTGTGACAGTTTCAAGGTTGCCACTTGTCCCAGAGGATTAAGTAGAAAGTAAATGTAGTCTCTCTGCGAGGGAAGTCGGTGGAAATTGTAGCCTGTCCTGTAATGTGGAAGTAGTAATAAAAGTTATTTCAGTGGTGGCAGGTGTGAAAGAGACACCTACTTGTGAAAAACCTGCTGGTTAATGTACACAATTGCTCAGAGTTCAAGCCAGGGCTCTAAAAGTGGAAGGCCTTGCAGTTCATTCATACTCTACCAAGGCAATGGTTCAACAGCTAACAGTACACCTTCAGGAGTGGAGCTTGTGCTTCCTGAAAAATGAGCTTCAAGAAATCCGTCAGTGAGCTTCTGGAGACTTACACAGGCAGAAGGATCTTCCTGCGACGGTGAAAGAAAAATTCTGCATGCACTACTGAGTTTTTAGCAGATGTGACTACACCACCACCCAGGCTGGTTGTTGCCTGTTTATTTTTTTTCAGATGTGTTGGAGGTATTTTTAAAGTAGGTAGCTTGAGTATCAATGACAACATGACCTCTGTCAGTACAGGTTTTATCACAGGCAGCAGAAAACATGCAGGACTCCGGGCTGGTATTGGTTCTGTAGCTCATTGTCTGCCCCGTTGAAGTTATACTGTTGTCAGTTTTAAGATAGCTCAATTGTGCCTCTGTAAATTGCAGTAGCTCCTTTGGATTGCAGTGCCAGTGTATCCTATATGCCTTCAAGTCTTCTTCACAAAAGGTCTTGTCAAGGCTCCCATTGGTAGGGTTTAAAACTTCAACTTGTGTATGTTCTCCATAGTCCCATCAGTGTAAGCATAACTTTTATATGGGGAAGAGGTAATTATGAGATGATGAGGATTGTCAGAGTGGGTAGGAAGATAAAGTGAAGTATGTTATATTTTTCAGAATGGGTCTTGTTATTACAGTAACTGAAAACACACCACCAAGAGATTATTTAGGTGGCAGCAGAGAAAGAGAGAATTTGGAATTATTGCCTTTTTTTTTTTTTCCCAGTCTCTGGGAACTAAATTGGAGCAGATAGTTACAGAAAGCACAGCCAACTCTAACAAAATCCCTATTTAGGTCATTTGTAAAGAGCAAACATGGGATGTCTGAATGCAAGATTGTGCTCTTAGGCCTTTCAGCAGCAGTAAAACTTCGTGGTATTGATAAACTACCTTGCACAGACACAGCTTTTATTAAAAATGAAAAAAAAGGTGGATTTTTAACCTGTGCAGCTGTCAGTGCCAGAGCTACCATTGGTAAAATAATATTATGGACAATAATGGCCATGCTGATATAAACGTTCCAGTAAAAAATTCTGCAATAGTTCTGACATAGGTGAGGAAAATAGCAGGTGCTTACTCATTCTTTAAAATATTGAGAACCGCTTCAAAAACCTCTATTCTGAAGTGTTCCTTCTTAAAGACAGCACTCACAAAAGGAGTATAATTAGAAATTTGGATTCTCTTTGTTCATTTCAGAGCGATTTAGTTATGTAGTAACTGCTACTATGCCCGAACTGTAAAACTTGTATTTGAACTATGATATGCTATATAGTATATTTAATATGGTATAACAGCTTTAGTCCAGGTTGTCCAAATATGCTTTGCAATTTAAAGTACTACCTTAACTTCAAGAAGGTAGATATGACATACAGTGACTTTATGTCTCCCTCACATCATATAGCAGGTGCAGTTTTTAATGTATTTATGAGACTGCCAGCATTCAGGGCTGTAGTCACAATCTGACAGTAGTGTACCTGAGACGTTTCTTTGGTTACCCATAGAAATACTGTAGTAAAATTGCACTTTTCATCTTAATGCTGAATAAATTACTTCTTTACATATTCGGTAATATATTCTCCTGTCACATAACTCTTGTTATTGTTAATTGGAATTGCTTATGCTCATTGAGGGAGGAATACTTTTCATCCTGTTTTGAATGAAAATCTGTAATCTTGAATTTGTTTCTAAACTTCAGTCATGAGAGAGCAGTGCAGGAAATTGCTGCTGTTCCACCAAATTAGCTTCTCAGATATCCTTTTAATTGGAGACCATAACTCAGATTCTTAGTATTTCAGGAAGCTGAACAATACAAATTGAAATACAGATATTTCCAGTAAGGACTCAGTTCAAAGAAGGCTTTTATACACAGATGAGTCTGCTAACAAATAGCATGTCATATGATAATGAGACTATGTTTTCGTCCGCAGTTTCACATTTCTTAACTGAACTGCTGTGAAATAAGTGGAGTGTTTATCTACTCTCTAAAACTGACAAATCTCTGCTAGGGACGAGTGTGCCCACTATAGACAGAACTTAGGTATACAAAAAAAAAAGTCTGAACTCTCAATCAGAAACACACCACTTCCAAATGCAATATATTACGCTTGTTCAGAACATTCATTTCCGCCAAAGTATTCTGGTTTTAATGTAAAGACTTCAATTTATGTTTAAGAACAAGCAAACTGTAGTACTTTGACAGCCGTTCACACTTAATTTCTTTGCATTAAACCAACAGCATTCTTTTCCACAAACATCCATTGTTAGGACAATGCTCTCAGACGGAATTTATGAGAAATGGAATTATGTTACCAAGGAGATAGCATTTACTATAATGAAGAGTAGATCCTAGAAAATGGCCCCTTTTACAGCAGCTCAGAACAGAGCCACAAAAGCAATTGATTGGTCTTGGCATTTAGTCTTATATCAGCTGTGTCATCCATAGCTTCAGGAGTGAGAACACTAATCTGAAGTGACATTTCTGTTCTGGCGGGCTTTTCTGCCCTGATGAAAGCAATTACTTCATTCCTAAATGATAATTTGCAGGAGTTTCAGCCACTTTAATTGATAATTTTTTGTTCTGAGAAGTTCAATTGTGAAGTGATTAGCTGATTTGGTAAATAGAAATTTAAGGTGTGAAACGTACAAGTTGCTCCAAGGTAAAGTGCTGTTTATTGGGTGCTGCAAAATTGCTTGATAGAACTGCAGTTTCTCTATTATTATGAGGCTAGTGGTTGCTTAGTTGAACATAGGAAGAAAAAAGGTCAAAACAGTAGTGTTCTGATTGTAGAGTTGGGGTTTGAACTGGTATATCACAGCTCACTTAATTGTTGTTGTATCAAAGTGTACCTTAGTTTTAAAAGATTGTGTAGAATGATGAATTTTTAATCCTTAAAAACCTGCCAGGTTCCTATTATTATTATGTTCTAATGACTCACTTTGGAAGTGAATCCAGTTATTTAAATGTTGCAATAAAGGTGCTTATTGGCAATAAAACATTCAATTTAGTGATTAGTTCAAGTATACAAACCCCTTTTCCTTGAGCCACATTTGCATACTGAAAATAAAGTAAAATAAACCTCTTCCGGCAAACAACAAAAAACCCACCTCAGGTCTCACTGCTATAATAAAAAGATTGGCTTAATATAGTTGGGTTTTTTTCATAAGTTGCACATTATTTTTACAATAATTGTTAAAGCACATTTGGCAAAATGTATTTTTGCTATCTACAAGGAAAAGAGGTTTTTCAATAGAAACCAGTTCTGTGATATTTTGCTATATAGAGAAAAAATAATGGTCATTTCATGTGTTAAATGAGAAATATAAAGCAAAAATGAAGGTCAAACTGATTTAGCACATCAAACAGTCTTTGTCAGCCAAGCTTAATATATCCTGAGTTTGTGGAACAAATGAAATTTTGCTGCTATGTTACACTTTGCTTCCAAACAACCATTACAACTGGTTTTATATATTGTGTGAGCATCAGACCATCAAACAGTGCATCTTTACTGACGTGTTGCTGCAGTGATGATCTACAGCAGCAATCTGCCATTTATATAAGGGCAAAATGTGCATCTATATTTAGTTGTGAAATTGGCCTATTATACTCTTGATGTTTACAGAGGCTAACATAAATTAATGATGACAGCTATGAGCAGTGCATTAGTTAAACAGCAGAGTTTTTACCTTGAACTTGAAGGTTCCAGCTTTAACTTCCAGCATATACTATACAGCTTTCTTTTCACATTAAAGAAAGTCTTCTGAAAATGCTGATTTTTCTTGGACAGCATTAAATGGCTTCAATTTGTGGACTATGCCATTGATGATAATGTAATAGTTTCATTTACATTTCTGGCAAACTTTTGCTCCATAAGAACGGTGATATTTATGGTGTGGCAAAGATGAACACCCCTGAAAAGGGTTTGCTTATTGAAAGGATCTGATTTGACTGACTTTGAACTTAGTCAGATGTCAGATATCCCTTATCTGATGAAAAGAACAGTTTAATGAAGCAGTGCAGCTCGCTAGGTTATGTTGTACTGCTCTTTCACCTGAAAGTCTCCTTATGCAGCTCAGGCCAGAGCAAGTATAGCTGCTCTAGTAACTATAGATTCTGGTTAACTATGACCACAGATCTGACATGTATGCAGGTGTTCAAAGGTTCATGAGTAAAAATGCTGAAGTCTTTGATGAATTTTTGATGGATGAATTTTTAATACAGGTCGACCTTTTTCCTTTGAGGCTGCATGGTAGATTAATTGATAAATAGTGAGACTGAGCAATATTCGCATCTCCTAAGCACACAAGGAGAAAAATCCATAACAATCTGCTGTCTGACTTCTCAGATGTACCTAAAAAATAAAGAAGAAAGTAATATTTAATGTGGCTTTTTATTCTCCTCCTTTCCTCTTTTTTTTTGAGGTTTTACCCTCACAAAAGTGCTTTTCCCTTTTAAACAGCATAACTGTTTTTATTAGTCTTGAAATTCTTGTAGTCTTAGTTTAGAAACAATCTGTGTGAAAAGGAGGTCTATGAGTAGGACAGCAGAAAAAAAGGAAAAGCAAAGAAAGGAAGAAACTATCAGGTAAAAAAATTGTCTTAATCCCAAAGGACAGTGAAATACTGTGTAGAAATTAGAGGCAAATATGTTAACATACTTTCAGTTTCAGTTTTTCAGAAATAATCTAGTTAGTCTTAAAAAGTTGGAGAGGATTTTTTTTTCTTTTAATTCACATCTACAGGAACATTAGCTCTATTGCTTCATTCTTTTATACTCCCTTGCATATTGGTGAGCTCGCTAAAGCATAATATTTGGAAAAAACAGAATAATAACAAAAAACCTTCATAATAGAAGGCTTTAGGCTCATGCTGCAGGCAGTGGTGATGCTTAACTCACTGGACTGGACTTTTCAATTGCAATATGTGCAATTGTAGTCCAGGTTACCCTTCTTTACTTCCTCCATCTTTCTCCCGGTCTAAATATTTTTTTTTAATCTTAAATATGCATTGCTGTTTAGATTAATATCCACTTGGATTTAACACTGGTTTTAAGTTGTTCCTATTAATGAGCACTTTTGAAAAAACCTCAGGCGTGAGAAGAGTCACATAGAAACAAAATAAATGAATATTCCAAATAATTGAGTCATTTCAATACTGATGCTCATCTATTCTTTGAACTTTAATTAAGTCTAACTGTCCCGTGAATTCAGTGAAATAAAAACAGATTTTCATAGGCCATAACTTGGCCTATGAGTGGCCACCTATGGGTGGACTTGGATAATACCTTAGTAAATTGCCCAGGTGTTAAGATTCAGCTTTTCTAGCTGCCCTCATTGTTTGCACTGGTCAGCTTGAAGCCTCAGAAAATATTTTCCTCCAGAATGTGACTGAGTGAGGGACCAGGTAATAGACTATTCCCGTAATAGAACAGAATATGTAAACATTCATATTAGTTAAATTGTCGTAGTCATCTACTACATTGCATTAACATAAACGCAGAAATGATTTAAATAGGTTATTAAAAAAGAGGAAGGGATCTAAAGTTGATCTAAATATAAAAATGTTCAAAGTATGACAGCACTATGTCATGTAGTAACATAGAACAAGGTAAGAACGAGAAAAGTGGATATTTCTAGTGTATCTCACCAAATTGCACGAATGCAGACCTGTGAACTCAGGAGGAGCAAAAATTTTATTTCCTTATGTTATGTAATACTACAAGTAAACTCAATAGCAAGTAAGCATTCTTTTATTTTTTATATTGGAAAAAGCTGGACACAGAAGGACATAAATAATTGAAAGTCCCTTTCAGGGGGTTGTTGGGATTGTGTCGCTTAGCTCCAGTCCATTTTTTTTTTTTGTCATGGATTCTTTGTGTGTTCTAATGTTGCACATCCTTTCCATATATCTGATTTCCATGATATGGGTATAAACTCCATCTGACTACGGCCTTTGGAGAGCTGGATAATGTTTATAATGAATCTTGAGTTTAAAAGACTAGACTAATATAAAAATGCACATGTGTGCATGCATATTGTTTCATTTTCTTTAAGGATTGTTATAAAATTTATTAGCTATTGTTAAGTGTTATTGTTGTACTGTATCTGGTTTTGTTGCTACTAATCCATATTGTTGTTAAAGGCTTAAGAAATTTGCTACTGGTCGATAACAGCTGAATTAACAAGTATGATATCGTTTAGCATTACGAGGAAAAGTGCTCTGTTCTGGATACTGTTGTGCTTGTAAAAGTTTCTCCTGAAATCAGGGAGGATTTCAACAGAATTATCTAAAATAGTGTGCATCCTCTGTGAGTGCTTATCATACTTCTCTGCTTGTAGTTAAGGAAAATGAGCAAAAACTGTGATGGCAATCCAGAGACGAGCTGTTGGTTGGCTGGAGCAATTATATCAGAAGCTCAGCAACCTGCTTGTTTCTCAGCCTTGTTTTGTGGCCATCTATCCCAATCCAATCTCTATTTATGACAAATACACTAAGGATGTACCATAAAACCCCACAGGTGCTGTTATATGGCGCTGAGCAGAGTGAGACCAACATCTCTGAGAAGCCCAGCTTGGGTTGTCTTTCCTGCATCACGTTTAAGGGAACAGTGTAGGTGAAATGTAAATGTGAGCTGCCTGCCTTTCTAAAACTGAGCAAATATGCCATGTATCTGCTTCCAAGCTATATTTTCAAATTGCAGATGCAAATATTTATTAGTAACCACAAGCATTCTCCTGTTTTCATTCTAAATACAAACTCATGGAATTAAATTATTTCACTGATTTTTACTGCCCAAACTGAGATGCAGAAGCAAGGTATTATGCTAAAAAATCCTTCCTAATGTAGGTCAGTGCATCTGTTGATATGGTTGTAACATGTCTGATTGCCATTATATGCTGCAAAAATTGGGAGCTGTGATTCTCCCGTCTTTGAAGTGACAGGTAGTGGTCTGTCAGACATGTGGAAGTTGTGGGCATGCGCACAGATATGGATGCATGTATATGCTTATGAATATAAAATGTAAAAAATGATGTGGAATAAAATATGAACCAGGTTAAGCTTGGAATGACCACAAGCACAATGAAATCACAAGTGAGTTATGAGTACCAATAAAACTTTTATGCAACACCATATTATCGTGTCTTCTACATCTGCTGGGTCTTCAATAGAAAATCTATTTTAGAAATGTTACATATACCATTTTAAAATTATATGGCAGTATTTATTGTACGCTTTCATCTGTAAAAGCCAGGCCTCCCTTATATCAGTCCATCTGGAAAGGTCTTAAAAGAAGAAAATAATATATGTTTTAGAAACTTACTGTCAAAATAGCAATAGTTTTCTAGCCATTAAATATCCTCTTCATATGGTACTGCATCTGAGAATTATCAGCAACTAGCAGCTGGAAACCTCTTAGTCTTCTTTAGTGGTCTCTGTATGTGGAAATTCTTTGAGAAGTATGTTCTTAAGGGAGTGCATGAAGTTTTGCCATTGTATGACATCCTTTGATAACGTACAGTGATGCACTCTGATCCAGTTATCTGAACTTATTCACCTTTTCCACAGAAAGCAAAGAGGGAGCAATTTTTATGTCCCTTGGGTGTATTTCCCACTGTTACTTTCTTGTAGGTAGTGTGGATAGCATATGTAGATTTTTTTTTGTCTGCTTGGGGACCTTCTCCATCATGCAAGAGCTCTTAGGTGTGTAGTGCTTGCTTTCTTGCTGCTTTTTGAATGTTTTTGAAATCCACTTGCCAAATATGGGTATAGTTTCCCTCACTTTTATTTCCCTCACAGGAGAGCCTGTGGGTATTTATTCTACCGAATTCATTTATGTTACCAAGAACCACCTCTAACCCCAATGTCACATGACAGGATTCAAGATGAGTTTTGCTTCTGTGACAGCACCACTACTTCCTGTTGTGAGCTTCACACCACTGTTTTCTAGCATCTTCTTGGGATTATCAGTGCCAGCACTTCATTCAGTTAAGAGCAGATAATGGTGAAGCTGATGTTGCCTATCAGAATCAGAGATACCAGATAGGATTAACAGTCATGTTTAGGTCATATCTAATGAATTCCTGCATCCTGCTGAGGAAATCACTGCTCCAAAATTAAGGACCCATTGTGTCAGCATAAGTGTAGTGTCCAATGCTATGAGTTTATTTTCCTAGTGGAATTATGTAGAGTAGAAACTGGGACTCGTGTGCGTGTTTTGACAGACACTGTTTCTAAGTTTAGTGTAATGCACTGATGCCAAGAAGAGAGTGCTAGAAGTTACAAACTCCTTGAGTTGCTCAGTGAAGCTTCCACAAATGACAGTCCACTAAATGGCTGGGAGGAAAAATATGTTGGTGACAGTACTGGATTTTCTTTTGTATGTCTGCTATGTCAGCTCCCCATCCCTTGTAGGTTAGAATGTTCTTATTGTAAAAGTTGGAATACACATAGGTGGCTTTCAAAGGATGCTACTTACTCACGTACCTAGCCCCACCTTTCAGCTGAACTGACTTCCATTGCAAACTGTTATTGATCCAGTAATGCATTATCTAAGTTTGCCTTGCAATATATTATTATTTTTAAAAAATTTCCCGAGCCCCGTATTGGTTTTGTAAACTGTGCATTCAGTCTTTGGTGTTGCTAAGGAATATTCTATCACCATTCAATTGCTAGCTTTTTTCAATTTTGAAATTTGCTCGAATCCGTAATGTTTCTGATACTAGAGATCAGAAAGCCCCCTTCTTACACAGGGTTGGAAGTGTGTGCTTTGGAAAGAAAGTGTGAACCTCGTGGTACAAAACTTTCAGAATGGATCTGCCATGAAACTGAGCTTTCACTTGGCAAGGAATTGGGCAGACACACTTGTCTGTCTCTTCCTTATGTTACTGTTGTAGGTATTTAACTTGTATAGGGTATCTTACTTCACTGTAATGAATTTGACAGTTTGTATTTCACAGAGCTGTAACTTCCAGGTTTCTATATATACATAAAATATTTCAGCTATATTTAATGCACCTTTTAAGGGATTTTGCACATCTATGTTGACAGATATTTAAAATTTGGAATTGGATAGAGATACGTTGTGAAATCTTATTTTTCGTGTTCTTTTCTGCTAGAACATAACTTAGAAAGCTAGCTGCTGGCAGTCTATATAGAGTTCATAAAGACAAGTGTATTCTTCAGTGTGGGATTCAGTAGGATGATATAGCTTTAGCTGTGAGTAAGGATATGCCATTTCCTCCTGTATCTTTATCTCACCATCCCTGTAACTTCTTTAAATTGATAAATAAATAAATGAAGCAAAGGAAAGCTAGAGTCTTTGTGAGGGACAAGAAGAGTTGCTTACACAGTGATTGGCAGACACCAATCCCACAATCAACACTAACCTTTATGTACCAAGGCAAAGGTGTGGTCAAGCTTATCATATCCTGAGTTGAACACTCTGCTCTATCAAAAGAAACCCCTAACTTTAGAACCTTTCATTAAAAAAAAGAGGCAATATCTGTTTCTTTGTATTATCTACACATTAACTCCTCATCTTTTGGGAACGGTACTGTATATTTCTCTGTCTGCCCCAAACCACCAAAAAAAAAACTTAATACTTTTTCTCTTGCAAAGCTCTATATTGAGACGAACTGAAACTTGTGGTTTCCTTTGAGTTCCAGGGAAGGATCAGGAGAAGACCCCAGTGGTTATCCACTGCCAACACAATGTCCATTCAGCAGTTTTTCACCAATAAAACAAATAGCCCAGGAGTAAAATCTGAGGTAAAAACAAATAGCCCAGGAGTAAAATTTGAGGTAAAATCTGGGTGTTGCATATGTGTGGTAGCAACTGATATGTTGGTACAAGAGAACTAAGTTAATGTCTTTGCATTTCCACCTGCTCAGTGTAAAGCAGAAGGTCCTTTCTGACCAAAAACTTATCAGTTTGACGTGTGTGGTAGGGAATTACAATCAGAAATGTGAAGCACATGACTGTATTAACTGCTTGCTCACCCCACTGACAAAGGTTGCTGTTCCCACAGCAAGGACAGCTGAACAACTCATAGTGACCAGCTTCATGAAATCTGTGAAGGTTTACCTTATTATAGCAGATTTAAATTCTGTGGCTCAGAAGCTACTGTACAAACTGTCATCTTGGCTACACTGCAACCCATGTGAGAGATGGCAAGCACTTCAGTCATCTGCTTTTAATCTTCTTTTCCAAAGAGTCAGAATTTGGCACAAATTTAGACAAAATTGGGTTACAGTGTGTCAGGAGAAGCAATGGCATCTATGCAGATAAGCTCCGCATGCAGACAGCGTTCTTGGGAATCTTTTCTTGTGACTGGCAGCAGGCTAAGAATAAAGGGGCTGAAATGAGTTAGAAGTAGTTACTTAATTTGTTGGCTACTACTGACACTCAAATATTATCTTTAGTTTTAATAATTCAAAGACTGGAGTACCATTAAATATGTCCTGAAGTCTGTACATCCATAAAAAACAGCATTTTGAAAATGTGGCAATTTATATAGAAGACCAGCAGTGAAAAAGCAAATTGGTTAAAAGTAACAGAGCACTAATATTGATGAATGTCCTACTTTGTTTATTTTCTTTCAGTTTACAGGCTTTGAGGAAAGAAAAGTCCCGAGATGCTGCTCGCTCTCGCCGGGGAAAGGAGAATTTTGAATTCTATGAATTGGCAAAGTTGTTGCCACTGCCTGCAGCCATTACCAGCCAGCTTGACAAGGCATCGATCATCCGACTTACAATTAGCTACCTGAAAATGAGGGACTTTGCTAATCAAGGCGATCCTCCGTGGAACCTGAGAATGGAAGGACCTCCACCTAATACATCAGTAAAAGGTATGAAGTAAATGTGTTGTATAATGTCAAATATGGCAGCCTTTAGTAACCTCTAAATTGAAATTTTTACCATCATCCTTTCTTCTTTCCCTGCATATCAAATCCTTTAAAGGGATACAAATGTGGAAATCTGAGGTCTGCATGAGAAAGACACCATGTGAAGGTGAAATAAACCTTATTTTATTTTCTATTGAACAATGAACCCATTGATGTAACTATTACAGTTGCAAGTCTTCTTGGTGACGTAGACTGAATTCTAAGTAAAGTTTTTTAGCAATGATTATGTTGTTTTGATTTAGTATTTTATAAGAGGTTAGATTTGAGAGGAGCATGGAACTATTCCTTGATTTGAGAACTCAATCGCTAATTCTGTGGTTAAACCTTAAAGACAGAATCATGTATTTCTGAAGTTCGAAAGCGTCACATCCAGATTTTTAAATCTTCAAGTTAAAGACTAGGATTTTATTTACGATTTTGCAATGCATGTAGAAATTATTTTGACTTCTGAGTCAGTAGGCACCCATCAACATTTCAGGTAAAATAGACTGTTTGCAATATTAAACATCCTCTTTTCTTGCTCAGAAAAGAAGCTGGGCAGCAAAATCAATGTTTTGGACATGAGTTGCCAAAAAAAGTTGGGAAGAAACAGTTATTTTAGAGGCTGTGCACGTGTTGGTCCCAAAGAGTGTTACGAATTAGTTGTGTAAACTGGGCTTTTTTTATAGTTTCTGTTTTACTCATGCTACTGACGTGGATGAGTGTGAGCTTGCTGTCTAATAAATATCTTAAGCTAGGGAGTAGTTTGCATTACCAGAAGAAAAGTTGCTGAAATTTGGAAATTGTGATTGTCCTGGTTTTGACAGCACAGAAAACTATCCTGTTTTATTTTAACTACTGATCTCACATTTTGGAGGAAACGTATTTAGGAAAGAGGCATGTGAGATTTGAGCACTGCTGTTTTTTCCTGCACCTTATGAAACTTAAACTCTTAATCTACACTGAACTATATAGACTGTATACAACATTAGGTGAAAGAAGAAGCCACCTTTAAGGGTAAAGGGAGGAGGGAGAAATAGGATTTCATTTATCGGATCACAACTGCTCATGAAGGCTTACTGGTATGGATGGTGCAAAGTGCTTTTACCTGCTCTTCCATTTAATGGAAGTAATATTAGTTAAAGAAAGTTACAATTTTCTGTGAACGGAGATAGGGCAAAAAACAAAGGACTTGAAGGATGGTGATTTAGTAGATGGACAGATCTGTGTCATTTCCTATATTTCATTTGCATTATCTGCCAAATCATACATAATTTTCATGGAGGAAAAAAAGATAATAATTACATCACCCAGAACATGAATATAACGTGGTTCATGAGGCTTCTGATGTAATACAGAAATGTTCTCCGTGTTTTCAAGATGAGAGTTTATTCTTAGGCAATTAAACAGTGTTTCAAGGTGGATGTAAAGTGGGCTCTGCTGTATGATCTATGATCTGTCTGTTAAAATAAATAATTCCTCCCAAAATGCTTGTAGGTAACAGAAATACTTCTGAAGCTGTCCTGTATTATAGGAAGTCTGATCTCTGCAGATCTCTGTGTATGTTTTTAGAGTATCTGGGATCTGTTCTTCATTCTTTACTGAAAGGGTGGTTAGGCACTGGAACAAGCTGCCCAGGGAGGTGGTTGAATCACCATCCCTGGAGGTTTTTAAAAAAAGGATAGATGAGTTTTTGAGGGTTTAGCGGATAAGGGGTGCTGTTGGACTTGATGATCTTAGAGGTCTCTTCCAACCAGAAGATTCTATGATTCTATGATTATCATCTTGTGAGTACTGAAGATGCCTTTTTGTGCTAAGATTCTAATGAAGAAAAGAATTTTAAGAGAGAACAAAACCTTATTCTTAGACAACAGTATAAATAGTCTGGCTTAGATCAATGGCAGGTAGATTAATGTTAGGTAAACATTTATTGTGTTTTTACTCTACCCATATAATAATCCTGCTCCTCCCCCCATCTGATGATAATGTTCCCGTTCCTCTAGGCTGAAGTGGTGGGGGGGAGCTGGGGAAGGGTTCTTACTTACTCCTCACACCCTCCCCATTTGAGTACTTTGCTTTATACTAAATAGGATTGTTATCTATGTGTCTGTATATCAAAATAATGCTTTATCAAACAGTGTTTCATTATTTAAGAATTACCAATAAGCAGATTTAACTGTACAGGTATATTTCATTACTTCACCAGTTCTCCCTTACATAGAAACCTGTTAACACATGCTGATCAAAAATTCAGGAAATTACTTCAAAAGAAATTCATTTTCATTTATTAAGATTGCTTTTTGCTGCCCTTGAAGAAGTTCATATGGATAAACAAGCTCACCTAAATAGCTTGCAGCTTCACATGAAGTATTGTTGATAATTCTACAATAAAACACTAGACATTATACTTTCTGCATGCCCAAGCAATCTTCTGAATAGACTTAAAGGTATTTGAGAAATTATATGAGAGGTACTTATGTTGCATAGGCAACTGTTTTTTTTTTCCTTCTCCAGATCTGTTGGTCTGCTTGTGTTAATAATTAAATTTCAAAGCTTAGTTTTAAATTTGTCCCCCAGTACTTTACAGCAATTTAATCATTTCAGTTTAGTATTTCAGGAAGGTCCTTTACTCTGCCTTGTATTTATCACAGTTTTTCTTAATAGTCTATAAAGTCTGATGAGTTTGTTTTCTTATGCCTATTGCGTACCGATCACTACAAGTTGTGCTTGCAAATGAGCACTCAGGTAACTCCATATAATATTTTCAGAGTCAATTATTTCATGGAAATATCTTGAGCAATTGGAAAGTAACAGATAGTTTTCTCCATTATTTTAGAAATGTCTGTGTTGTTATAATATAGATCAAATCTACAATGAAAATTATGCATTATTCAAGAAATGACCAGGCATTCTCAGCAGTGTTTCAGCTAAATAACTGATGATTGTAACCTTTAAGGAAATCTCATTGTGGTGGCTATTGGTAAATCATTTCTCCATTTGTAGTAATCTTTATTTAGAAGCTATCTAGAAACCATTGTATCTTTTATTAATCTTAAAAGTAATAGTCAATGATTTGACATTTGCTAAAAATGGATAAATTTTCCATCTTCTAATACAGCAGACTTCAGTCAATTTTTTTTTTTACATTTCTAAGGCTTTCTGTATGTAGGAGGTATTAGTTCTTGTAAACAAATACACACATGAGTTGCAGCAGATGAGTTTAGAGATTACCGTTCTTAAAGACCAGGATGTGATTCTCACATGGCATAAAATAATCAAAAAGTTATTTAGAGTCACTAGGAATAAAATTGTTCTTCTTTGCACACTACATACATTATGTTATGAATAGCAGTACTATTCTCTGGTTTCCGTTCCTCCAAAAGTCTTGGTTTGACTTTCAGTATTTAAGCGATATGTTCTGAGGAGAACAGTAAATGAGCTGCTGATGAATTTCTTGCACTCAAAGGTGAGTTTTCTGAGAGTTCTGGGTTGGGAATGGGAGTAGTTCTACAGTGTATTTACTGTGTGTTCAGCCAGTAAGTGGTGCCTTACATGGCGTGGCACATGAAATTGTCTTGTGCATTTCGACTGCCTGCCCCATACGAGGCCTTGTAGTCTTTTTTCAGCATCAAACGTTCATATTTTGGAATAGTGCCTTCATATGACTGACTCCAAATTTATTCATATTTTTAACACAAACTGTTGTTCGAAGATTATGCAGCTTTTTGTATTTTTTTTCTCCCGTGTCAAAGGTGTTTTTGCAAAGCCATGCTTTCTTCCTTTTTCAAGTGAAGAGAGGAAGGAAGAGGTGTGGAGTGTGATGCCCTGTGATGTTCTCTGGTGTTTGGCTCGCATAAAGTCATACAATGTATTTCCTTTCGGGGCAATCTTTGGGACATTGTTAGCGACTCAGGACCACTGCCACTATAAAAAGGCTCATGACCCTCCAGTGGCCATTTCTGTTGCTTTTGAAGCAGCAGTTAAACCCAATTATCTGTGACTAATTTTGCCAGCCCTTGTCCTGGAAATTTTCCATGATGATATCAAACTACCTGAAAAGAGGCTGTAGTGAGGCGGGTGTTGGTCTCTTCTCTCAAGTAACAAGTGACAGGATGAGGAGAAATAGCCTCAAGTTGTGCCAGATAAAAACTGGATAAACTAGATATTAGGAAATATTACTTCACTGAAAGGGTCATCAGACATTGGAATTGGCCGCCCAAGAAAGTGGCTGAGTCATTGTCCCTGGAGGTATTTAAAAGACATGTAGATGTGTCACTTAGGGACATGGTGAACGTGGCAGAGTTAAGTTTATGGTTGGACTCAATGATCTTAAAAATCTTTTCCAACCTGAATAATTTCATGATTCTGTGAAAATAGTTTTTAGATTTTCATTCTTTTTAGTTGAAGTGAGGTGTTAATTTCTGTCATTGGAGATACAAGTTTGTGCAAGGCATGATTCTAGTTTCCTGCTGAATGACATAATGTATGGAAACAAGAGTATGTAAGCATGTCTTTTCTTTTAATGAAAAAAATAATTGTGAGATTATCTGCAATCTGAAGTTACAAGTGGGTTTATCATGAGCTAAATTTTTTGAAACCAAATCTTTACATTTTACATTACAAAGTAAAATAGTCTTGCTTATTTTCTGCTGTAAGAGAAGAGGTGAATGGGAGATTTTAGCTGAGGAGTGAAAAGGAATTCAGTAAATAGTACTGACTGGTAGGCCGTGTGAAGTATGCATCTTTTAGTTTAGCCATCTCTACTTTTAGCGTTACATGTTCTGCAATTAGGTAGATTTACACACCTGTATTCTGGAATTAATACATATCAATATGGAAAGAAATAAGATGTTGTCAAAAGTGTTTCTGGTGAACTGAAATTTTTCTTGTCCAAATTATTTTTTTCAAATGTAACTAAACATGACTCTGACATATTGCTTGCAATAAAGCGTTCAATGTTACTTCAATTCTACACTGATAATGAAATTTTTTAAAAAAATTAAAATCAAAAGAAGAAAAATTATATTTTAAACAAAAATTGTATCGGTTTCCTTCAAACTAGCACTAGTTTTTCAAAGGATCTATTCTTAACACAAAGTGTGTAAGTATAGGCTGAGCGTTTATGTAAAACTTTGGAAATAAAAGGGAAATATAGAGCAAATAAGATAAACTGGAATCTCCGAGTTGCAGAAAGTTTACAAAGACAATCAGAGACATTAGAGAAAAATCTAGCAGAATTTGAAAAATTAAAGAAAAATTGGTCTTATAGGTATTAGAAATGGGCAGAATTCTGGCAATATTATAAGCTTATTAGCAATAAGGGATAAGTTAAAACAACTACTGGTGCAGCAAAGCCAGGAGAGCTTGTTACAGGATACTTTAAGTGCTTGTCTGTACAGAATCTATTCTACAGGTCTTTACAGTTCAGGTTCCTGTTAATGGCAGTGTTTAGCAAGCATACACAATCACAGTCGTCAACAATACAAAAGTTGGGGGAGGATAATTCTATGGTCAGAGTTCCTATTTGGTGGACTTGGCCATGTTAGATTTAGGTTTACCGTTGGATTCAATGAAGTTAAATGTATTTTTTTTACAACCTAAATGGCTGTATGGTTCTATATCATATCTTCTTGATCAAAATGGGATTATAATAGCTTGTTGTGTGTTTTGTCATCTTGTTCATTCTTCCTTCTTTCTCCCTCAAGCTCCTCATGCAAAAGCATTCTACTGCAATCCAAGTGCTGGAATCCCAAGTGTGAGACTCTAAGAACTGCCTGCTTTCTGAGTCATGCCCATATGAATGCTATCTCTATCTATTTTGCTGTAGAAACAAGAAATCTTTCTTTAGTGTCTGAACGACACTTTAATAGTACTTGAAAAACGAAAGGATAATTCTTAGATGTGCCAAGAAAAGCAGATCTGCCCAACAGAGCAGGAAAGCCCCTGACATCTCAGTAATATCCACTAGCATTGCCCCACAGTGGTTGCCATAGTTTTGTGTTGTTTCAGTAGGTTACCTGCCATGTACAACCAAGGGACTGTGAAACTGTTTGTCATCATCATCCCAGATCCCAGTTTGCAGTGTTTCTCAGATATTCCAGAGCTGTTGAATAAAATGTATTTTGTGTGTTCTTTGGACAAGGATCAGGTTGCCTCTTATATCAGCCTGATATAATTTTCACTGTCATCCATTCTTTGCAATGCTGAGCTTTCTTAGCCTCAAAGCAGTTGTAAGCAAAGTATTGGGAAAAATCCTCCAATAAAGGGATAAAAGTAAAATCGTATATTTTTTCAACAAACATGGATAAATGGAAAGGAATTCTTATAAACCAAACCCATCTTAATTCTCTGAAATTGCAAGGTCAGTTAACTAGGATATGCATTGTATACTGAAGTATTTGTCAGGCATTTGACTTACTAGTATGTAAGAATTACAGTTTTAAAATATGGGAAGAACATTGTGTTGGCAGAACCAAGCTCACCACATTAACTGTGTAACTGATTGATCTTGGAAAGCAGATCAAAGTGAAAGGTATTATTGAGAAAGGGGTTTCTGTGGTTTTCTGAAGAACACAGTCTGGACATGATTATCAATGAATTGGGAGCACACATGGCGTAAGTGTTGATTTAAAATTTGCAAATTACCATGATGTTTGGATCATAGTCAATGATGTGTGCAGCCTAGTAAACTGAACCTCCTAAAATACGTTTATTTCAGCATAATGAAATAATAATAGTACATATGCTTATATTATTGATATTATTATTTTCATTTTTATCTTTGCTGTCCTGAACTCCAGGCTAGTGGTTGTTGCTTTGGGGTTAATTTTGTTACAGGGCTTTGAAAGGTTTTAGTTTTCTTGTGATGCAGAGCTGGAATGATGGGAATAGCATTTCAAGTTCAGCTCTCCTTTTTAGCATGAACAAAGGCATAAAAATAATCTGCCTGATCCTTCCAGTTCTGCTAGCTGAAATGATAGAATGATTTAGCTTCTCATGGTGCTTTATTTGTACCGTAAAAAGTTCTATCCATCATTTCTGTGGAGACACAAAACATTTACTGCTGGTAACAAATTAATACTCTTTCTAAAATATTGTCAATCAGGTGTCTGTCCCTGGAAGAGTTGTTTATTGCTAGCATGCCACCTCACAACTTAACAATTAAATAGGAAAACAAGCAAACAGTAAGTGGTTTTAAAAGCAAGGAAATAAAACAGATGACTTTAAGTCTTTTCTCTCTTTCCCAGCCACTACTGTATTTCCATTCTATTATACTCCAGTTCATTATCCTTTTTTTCTTCTTGTGCTGTTACACTGACTTGGTCATTTTTACATTTTCATTATGTTATTTTAATGCAGTTTATTTTTCTTAGTTGTTCATTTATTTAAGTACTTAACTGGAATGCCAAATATGCATAATTTCATCCTCTTGCAGTCAGCTTCCAATGTTGACTCTCTCCTTTTGTAGTCCTGTGTTTTTTCTCTATGTGTTTGCATTCTCAGTGCAGTCTTGATAGTGAAAACAGCCTGGTGAAGAGTACTAATATTTAAAAGAAACTCAAAAAAGTTTTAAAATTTTCACTTCATTCTTTCTTCCTCCAATGCACATGTCTTTCTGTGCACAGAAATCCTCACTGTGTCATTCAGAATTCACTCCTGAATTGAGAACATAAGTTTCTCATTCCAGCTAAAAGATGTTGGTATCGTCATCATAATTCGTGGTGGAACATATTGACGGTATTGGCTGTGTGGATTTTGGCAAGAGCATGGGTTTCACACATGCAGTGGCAAATATGTCAGGAAGAGAGTTGTATTTACAGTTGCATTAGCTCCAACTTTGGTGATGATGGTAAAATAAATCAGGGAAAACTTTCAGATTAAAACCAAGTTAATTTCTCATTCTTATATAATGATACTGATTTTCATCCAGTACATATTTATATGTAATAATCAGTCCCACAAAAGTCCACTTTGACAAAGCTCTTAATAAAATGTTTCTATATGATTTTTACATTTGTATATTATGTTGCATGGGTTAGCTCCAGGTGGTCTTTTTTAGAAGCATGGATATCTTAAATTATATGTGCAGTCTATATAACTTTTTCAAATAACGCACATGATGGGGTTAGCCAATTACAGATGTGCAATAACTCCAGTGTGCCAAAAGAACTTGTTCTGCTTTTTTATTTTAATAATCAGAAACAGAGAAAAAGTAATCACTGCCGAAGATTTTGATAAGTAAAATGAAAAAAAAGGCCGTTAACATCTGTAGATTGCAATATATGGTAGAAATTTTGTCTTTTTATTTGTCCTTTTCTGAACAGAAGAAGTTTCTTTGCTATGAAGAGTGTTTTGTACAGAGGCTTAGTAAAGCTTAGTATTGTAGTACTCCATTTGGCAAATGAAAGCAGTTGAGGAATTGCATCTTGTGGTTGGTTTTAACAGTTTTGATACAGTTATCATGCCTCAGTCTCCTCAACTGAGCAGAGAATGCAAGGACATACTCAACGTCCTGCTAAATTCAATACAGCTTAGCCTTTGTTTCTTCTATTAATATAGTTTATTTGTTTTCTGTTCATCTGAACTCCTACAAAGTTGAAAGGCTGCTTCTTTTAGGCCTTGTTGAGTCTGCTGAGGAGATAATAAACACTTCTGTACGCAGAGCTGAAGAAATAGATTAACCAACTGATAATGAATATAGCAGAGACCTTAAAAAAAACCAAACCAAACCAAACCAAACCAAACCCTGACCAGGAGTGATGTCCTTATTAGTATGTAGACTTATATAAAGGGAATAAAGCAGTGTAAATGAATGGGCCTTTATAATATTTGTTTTAGCAAGAGTTACATCACTGTATTAGAAATAAAAAATTATGACTCAAAGAAAATATTTTGTCTGAAGTGAAAGAAAACACTCAAAGATTTTTAAATGGAAAGAGTAAAACTATGTTTCCTATCTCATATGTCTGCAGTTATATAATTGTTGGTATTTTCCAATCTGACTGTCTCAATATTTGGAGTAAATAATAGTCAGAGCCCTGGAAGTGATATTTGAAGTACATGGATTTAATAATAATTCTTATTTTCATGTAGTGGTTATATTAGATACCTGTTGTCCACAGAGCAAGATTTAGATAGTGAAGGTAGAACCAGCAATTTTAAAAACCAGAGTGTAGTGATTTTATATCTATATAACATGCAAGTATAGCCACAGTCTGACCAAACTTTGACCACAATATCAACGCAGCTTGATTTCTGCAACTATTCTCTTTGAAGCCAGAGGAAGGAAATCGAGTTTCCACAAAATCCCTATGCTCTTGTGGTCTTTCATTTCAATCAGGGATATAAAGTAGAATACAATGAATCCATAGTACAGACTTTCCCAGGACATTAGAGAGATCAGTAAAAACTGTTTTCATTAGCTGTCTGTAATTAAAGAACACCCTTCATAGAGACCTTATAATTTAGAGAACGTGTAAGCCTCTATATCTGAGATTGTGAGCAAAATAAGAGTCTTCACACAGCTGGGAATTTAGGCGTTGTTTTAAAACGTGGAGCTCCCTTAAGAAACATCTTTTCTGTTTATTTGCTAGCTTTTAAGCCAAGGTGAATATTTTATTTTTAATTTCAAAGGGTTTAGTCATACTGTGATTTCTGTTCCTAAGGAAGAAAGGAAAGGCAAATCCCTAATAAACTCCTTAACTCCAATTGTGCTGCTGTCCTCCATAAACAGGGCTGTTAGAAAATACTTACCTTAATTTCACTGCTTGAGCACATCGCTCCCTATAATTCTTACTTACAGAGTTAGCCGAGTGGATCTGCGCAAGCATGTGTGTGTTATCACTTTGTGTTCTACTCATGTCATATAAAAATTGGGTTTGCCTTACTTTGCATGGGATGGTACTACATTCAAGTAAAAAATTCCATGTCTTATTTCATCATCTGGAAAGTCATTAAACGCATATTTGTAATCATAAAAGGAAGAGGAACAAATATTTTTTTTACATGTTTATACACGTAGATGATTGCCAAACATTACTTATAGCAAGCAGGATAATATTGCCAACATTTCCTCACTTCAGATTTTGTAGAAAATCATGGTTGTATAAAGATTTAGGAAAAATCAGGAGCTGGGTTTTTTTGTTTGCTTTTTAAAGTACGTATGACATTTCCACTACTATCAGACCAACTCTACATTTATATATCCCCTTTCAAATTTGAATTGCTGTGTATGCCAGCTGTTTCTCATCCTCTTGATGAAGCAGAACAGTGCTGATAATGCTAATAGAGAAATTGAGGCATATACAGATTTAGGACTAGCTTTTCAAAAGAGCACAGCACCCCAACTGGGGCCAGATTTCAAAAGATCTCTGATCCTATTCAGCAACAAAATAAATAGCCAGATTTTCAAAAGATTTCAGCACTTTGGTAATCTGATCATAAGAAGCAGCTGCTGAGCACATTTACAAAGCCAGCCAAGAATGACTCGTTCAATATCAACATGAGAAGTGTATGGTAGAGTAGGGAATAGAACCCTCTTCCCATGTCCCAGCACTAAGAGTTCAATTCTCAAGCAATAATGCTATCTTCATGTCCTTTGCAAGAATACTGTATTTAATGAGCTTTTCATTAGGAAATTTAACCCATGTCTGTGAGGAGACAGTTTTCAGAATAACACTCAGGGTAGATAATGAAGCAATCCAATAGGAAGAATATTGCTAATCCATTTTATATTGAACTTCCGTGTTATATTGTCTTAATTAGGTATATCTTATGAAAAGTCCCTTCAGTATTTTAAAGATTTTGTAGTCCATTGCCAATCTTTTAAGTGTCACCAGAAAAAACTTAGAGTAACTAGGTGTTCTAAAAACAAAAAACCTACAGAAGTCTGTAGCAGGTATATTGTATAGCAAGTCCAGGTGTGATTTTCTGGGAGCTTTGACCTTCAGACGACAATCTGACAGCATACTGTTTATTTTTGTTACACTTGAAATGTTCTTTCTGTCCATTCCTGGAGACGGAGCGGGGTGTTTGGTTAGGTTTTTTTTAAAGGTAAATATTTTTGCTTCTACTTATCTTGTGCATAAATGGTTACTGCTCTTCTTGTTCTGTCTTCTGTAGAGTTTCTGTCTCTGTGCTCTTTTTTTCTCTGCTATTCTCTTGCTCCAGCATCCTATCGTGAAGTCTTAAAGGCATGTTTTTCTTTCACAAATATTACTAAGGAACCCAGAGAAAAATCAACAACTCACCTAACTGCATTGTACATCTGGCTTTTGTAATTGGTTTCTTCAACAGTCTCATGGAGGCTGTTGACTCTCCCGTAACCTCAATTAACATAAAGGAACTGTATTCTTCATACAGACAACTGTGTTGAGAGGCTTTTTGGCAGCCTTGAGGCTAAAAGCTCCATCATTTTACAAGGTCTACATATTGACTCACCCACTACTAGCTTCGAGTTAGCCCAACAGATGTTCTTCGGGTAGAAGTACCAGACAAAACCAGCGCTCAGACAGCTTTCGAGTGTGTATTTGCTGGCAGTTTTGTTGTAATTTGGTCTCCAGCAATGATGATATCAGATGGTGAGCATGGCATGGGATGATTTTTGAAGGTGGCTGTATCTGTCCTGAAAGGGTGGTTCTTTCATCAGCCAAACAAAATGAGTTTTGGAGACACTGTCCATGCAGTCTGAACTGAACTGCACGCAAAAGATTCAATGGTCATGAGGTGATAGGTCCTTGAAATGCAGAGTGCTCGCAGAACTGTTTTGTTGAGTTATGATGTTGGGCAGTTGTGATAAGCATCCAGTCTGACTTCTTGCAGACCCCAGACAGAGCATGTCATCCAGTATTTTCTGCATCTGTTTGAGATACAGGTTTATCTCTCTGGAAAGTATCTAATGTTGATGTAAAGCATTTAAATGATAAAGAATCAACTACATCCCTGGGCAGATTGTTCCCATGGTTAATTACTGTCACTGTGAAAAAAGTGTGCCTCATTTGTAGTCTTATTTCAGCTTCAGCTTCCAAACACTGGATCTTGTTATGCCTTTTTCACTAGATTAATGAGCTGCCTACTGTCAGAAATCTCTTCCACATGTAGGTATTGTGATCCTCTTAACCTTCTTTTCAGTAACTAAATAAATTGAGCTTTCTTAGTCTTTCACTATTGGGAATGACTTTCAGAACTCTAATCACTCTTGTAGCTCTCATTTGAGTCCTATCCAATTTTCTAACATCTTTTCAGAATGAAGTAAACCACAGCTGAACACAATATTTCAGTAACAGTATCATACAAGCCTGAAGTAAAAATTGCAATATTTATCACAGTGTCTTAGTTTGTGGTTTATCCCAGTGACATATATTTGATACGCATTTTGATCTAATATGAGTGGCTATTCTTTTTACTTTGGGAATTAACAGGGCTTTCTCTCATTGTGGTGATTCTGAATTCCTTTTTCTGTTAAGAACTGAACAATGTCAAGACATAAATTCCCAGGAATAATTGTGAATGATTAAGTTTATCCTTGGTTTGTATTTTGTTTCAATGACATAATTATTTCAGTGGGAATAGAGTGTGGTAGAGACAATTGAATTTAGAGAGCGAGCATGGCAAGGTGAGACTGGGGGCGTAATCTGGGGAAAGTGGCTTTCACAGTTAGGATATTGAATGGGCCAGGATAGGTACAAATGCAATATTAGCTTACGTACAGAATTTGGAACATCTCTGGAAACACACTTCTGTCCAGGGTTGTCTGAAGAATTCCTTATGCCACCTTCCAGTCTGATACTTGTCTTATTCAAACAACTTGCATTGGCATGTTGAGTATCGATTTCGTATCTGGACAAGAGAAACCCAAGCACAGGCAAACTAAGTGAGCTCAGCAGATCTTTCCTAAGCATGCACAAAAGGTTCCACTTCACCCAGACCACTACTCCACACACACACACACACACACTCACAATACTAGTACTGAGGTGGACAGAAGTTAGGGTTCTGCCAGGAAACAACTCACTTTCTTAAGATAGCATAGTAACTGGAGACAGAATTTGTAGGGAAATAGGAAGAAAATAACTCGTCCTGAATCCAGGCTTCCCTTGGTTCAAAATTAGAGTTAAGTGGACTCAGACTACCTGCAGGACTTCAGTTCACTGTCTTTAGTATTTTTGAGTAACGAAAAGACATGAGCCTTCTCTTTAAGAGAAAAGTGGCTTCTTCAGAGTCAGGTAATTTCTTCACAAGTGTAAATAAAGCTGCAGATTTTGCCAATGACTTCCTTCAGTTTGTGTTCTCAACAGTAAATCTGTAAGTAGTAGACAAAGGTTTCAAGCTCTCAGCCATTTACCACTGTGAATTGCTTTGGGAGAAAGATATTTTATTTTCTTTTTAATCCCATACAAAAGCTGCCTCCTCAGACTTCTGGGTCAATTCCTTTAACTTTCCAAATGTGCAGTTGCATTCAGTTAACTTTCCTTGCTGAGCCAGCAGCAATCTCTGGTCAGCTCAGGGGAAACTATGCTTCAGTTCTCATTTCAGAGGTTTGAAATTTTGTCTGTCCTCAAAAATTTGGGAAAATTACTTCAATTCTGTGCTACATTAAAGGAAGTGATACCAGAACCTAAGGTCTTGTTTCTCTTGTTTGTGAAATGATTAAGAAAAGAACACCCTTGGATCTGAACTGGTTTCACTTAGTTTTACCCTGCCTGGAAGTGGGCTGCCAGGAGATGAGGTGCACTCTTACAGGCAGACTGAAGAGAGAATTTACCCTCTATCTTTTACTTTCTTCCCTTATCTCACATTAACCAAATAACAGTTTTTCTATTTATGTTTGCCCTGACTTCTTTCCCAAAATTATTTACTAGGATTGTGTTACTCAGAATACTAGACATCATTTAAGAGTGCTTTGGCCTCTTTGCATACACCACTAGTTATGAGTTATTCAGTGATAAATTGGATATTTATCCAAAGATAAATTGGATAATAACATTCATTTGCACGACTTCTCTACCAAACTTTTAAAACACTCTTTTTTTAAAGGGAAACCTGAGTATTAGTACATAATATTTTAAAGGGACTTTTAGTCGGGTTACAGATTATTTCTACTGTTAATGGTGTTCTCTGTGTTTATATAAATGTATTTTAGTAAGTTACAATAGAGTAACAAGAAAGTTAAAGTCATCTGAATCCATTTGTAGTATATTTTATGCTTCTAACAATTTCAGTTTAATGTCTCTGTTTAGTTTCATACTGATCATTTATATTGATGAAAAGAAGGAAAAGAAAACAAGGAACCTGTCATCAATCATTCTTTTAATCAAGTATAAAGTAGATACATAAACATACCGAGTTAATTATTCTTCTTTATGTAATGATTGACAATAATGTTAATTTATTCCCCATTTTAACCTTTGACTGTCAGTATAGTTGGGATTAACAAGCACTGACAAAATGAGAAGAAATAAATTTCTGCTAGCCACTGAATGTTCTAGCTTTAGAGTGCTTTCCCCTGAAACTTCTCCCTGAAGATGTATCAGATCTATTTCATGTGTTATTTTTCACACTTTTTTGGCCATGTTTCTTGCCATCTTGGTGATTGCTATTAGTTTACAGACATATGGCCAGGAATATTTTATGAATGAAGAGGTTTCCGGAATATATAATATTACTTCACTTTTATACGAGAAATCTAATTTGAAGATCTCAAAATACTTTTCACATGTTATTGCAGAGTGTATTGAAAAGCTGGCAAAAAAGACAGTGCTACAGCTAATAACGTATGTTATCTGGTCCAGCCCTCAGACAGCATTTCTTCTATAGTGAATCTTCTGTTCCCCTTTTGCAAAGTATTACTGGCTCCATCCGAAGTGGGGGTTTCGGGCCCTTTGACAAGTGCAAAATTCCTAAAGCAGTTTACCCTGTTAGGAGTGCAGGAAGGTTAGCTCACCACGTCTCCTAGCTTTTAACCACCAAATTTTGTCCCCATGTGTAAATAGGTGCCTAATCAGATTCTAATTAATCAGTTAGTCCAGCTTATAAAATACCTTTCTGTAATGATATTCCTGTAGATTAGTAGTAGTTGTTCTGAACAATATATGAAGAGGACATTTAGCAGGTTTTTTAAAATACCATGTAACGTCATTCAAATAAGTGAGAAGCATGGTGTATGACACACTTTTCATCTAGCCTGAATGGTGCATCAGTGCGCAAAGTACTTTAAGTTTTTTGTTAGAAATTATCTGGTTGTATTCAGGTCTGTTTCCTGCAGTATTTCAATAGAAGTATTATATATTTCAGATGAAAACACTTCACATGTGGATGTATGTGTTTTAGTAACTGAACCCAAAACGTCTGAGGCATAAATGCATAAATTTGGATTTCACAGTTCTTGGTTTTGGGTTGTCTTTTTGGGGTGGAGTGGGGTTGTGTATCATCGTATGTGTGTGCATCCTGAAAGAGTGATCCAGCTGCATATAACCAGATAATCCTCCAACTGGCTACATGTTTTCAGAGGTTCAAAAAATGAGAATTATTTCTTCTCTTAAAAAAATTAGTGCAGTATGGTTCCTTTGTATTTCTTTTTAAGGAATAAAGGGAGACAGAGGTGGTAATCACATTTGTTCATATATGGGATTTTATCTGCTAAGAAAGCAAAGAAAAAATTCCACACCAACAGAAAAACTCAAAACACCCCTTTGTCACTTTGAAGAGTTCAGCTATCGTGAAAGAAACACAAAAGGATTCAGAAAAGATGAAATACAGGTATTGGTGGAGCGTGTAGTCATCAGTCCTTAAAAGGTCTACTTCATGTTTTTGTTAGAGATTTCCTGGCAGACCTGCATTCCTACGAACAGATACCCTGGCCATTTTGTGGCCTTCCAAAAGACTGTGGCTCTCTGGACTGCAGCAGGTCAAAGCCGAGGCAGGAGAGACAGTCTGCAGTGGGGTGTGCCCTCCCCTGGGAGCTTTGCTTTTTGTGGATGGCACAGCCTTGCTGGTAAACCTGTGTAAATCTACTGCCTTCCTGTAGCAGGAATAAGCCTGAGAGACCCATAAAGGCAATTTTCAGGCTATGCTCCTTATTAGTGAGAGTGAATGTGGAGTAGATTGTAGCGGTTAATCTGTAAAGAGCAATAGGTAAGAACAGATAGTAAAGGCTGGAGAAACAATAAGTAACCATTACTCCTATTATCTGGTCTTGAATCTGATGGTCTTCTTGTTTGACTGGAGGCAAAAATTTGTTTTTGTTTTTCAGGCTTTTTTTAAGCCTTGGTTTTAATTTGTCTGAAATTTTACTCTTTGGAAAAACAGTGAGTTTTCTGACTCAGGTCATACTGAATGTTATGTATTCACTGAAAAGTATTCTAAACCAAGATTATTTTTCAATGAAAAGAATAGCAAAAATGTTTAGAATTATTTTCTCCTCCTCATTGATTAACTTGAAACAAAAATGTAAAACTCTTTAGCTGTGTTACAAAACATAAATAGAGGATACTACTGAAGAAATCCTTGAAAGCAATCTGCCTACATTTTTCCTTTGCAGTGGAATATCTCCTCTACCCCTTCACTGGGCTGAGCACACTCTTGCCCTTTGTGTGTGACAGCTTTATGTTTATTAGCAGCTGTTTTCTCTTAGCTAAGCTTGACAAAAGATAGGGAAAAAGATTAAAAGGACTATATCATTCTGCTTTCTGGTAGGAAGGAGGGAATTACAAATATGAATCGTCCCATTGCTGATGGCCTGTTCTGAGCATTCACACTGGTGCTCTCTGGTCTCGTTGCTGCTGAGGGAAGATGGTGCCCCCAAAGAGCACAGGTTTGCTGTAGTGGACTGGGATCCATGGTAGCTGAGTGACACTGACAAAACCTTTTGTGGGAATTTTCTTCTCACCATGACTTGTTTGTTTTTTTTTTTAAGCCATGTTCTAAAAAACAAAGCAGTTCTCGCTCATTGAAGAAATTATACTTACTTTAAGATGTGAATATAGATTTTTCACTCTGATTTGGCTATTGCATTTCTAGCCTTTAAAACTCATAGCTAACATCATATTTAAAATCAGAACGTTAAAAAAATTATGAATTTTAAAATATAATTTTTAAAAAACTGTAAGTAATATTAATTCTAGTCAATCTCTAATTTTGCTGGAATATAACACCATTAAGAGAAATTGTTTGGATTCATAACTGATACATTAACTGATCAAGGATGTAGGCTATTTTTTAATATCATGTCTAAATGTATTGACCTAGAATTACTCATATCAAGAGGTAGTTCTAGGTTAGATAACTTTGTAGGTGGTTGCAGATTACGAATTCCTGTAACAGTAATGATCAAATTACAATATCAGAAAATCTGAATTCAACTGCCTTTCAGCTCAGTACCTGAATATTTCTTTAAGCAAAAAAAGGGGTTTTTTTTCTATGTTAGGAACACCTGTTGATATCAGTAATAGATCAAAATATTATTTAATGGGAATTTTTCTATTTCCAATTTCAATTTTTCAAACTTTCCTGTCTTGTATAGCATTTACTAAGTATTTCAGTTATATTTTTCTTTGTATTTTACTGGGCAGCTTATGTACTCAAAGCATCACCTAAGTACCAATGACACATTCTTGACTGAATAATGATGTATGTTGAATGTTACTTTTTTTGTCTTATAAATGGATGGCAATTTACACAGCTGTGGATGTGGGATGTTTCAATCCCAGACCATGTTGTAAGAAAAATTGAATGACAGTGAGCAAAACAGCAGTAATTATAAAACTAATTACTAAATGCTGATGATGCCCATAGGCTTTGCATAACTAAAATTAGAAAAGGAAATTGCTTTCGGCTTCAGAGAGGCAACATGCTAGTTATTTCACTGTTCCAGTCAAAATGGAACATGGTGTATAAAGTTCAATCAGGAAAAAACCACATTAGTTTATGCACGTAATTTTTTATACAGAAAAGTTAAAAAATTCATCCTTTTTGTCTTTTAATATAAACATATCTGTAACATAAATCAAGAAAAGTGACTTGAAAATACTTGTTGAACACCTTTCTGTATAGCTTTACAAGGCCTAATTTACCACTGAATTACTTTAGCTTTTCTGTTTATCGAGAAACCTACATGAATATAAAAAGGAAGTGTTTTCTATCAACTAAATCCATATGAAATAAATATTTGGGATAAAACCCAAGAGACTGGATTTCAAAATTCCCTCAGCTGAGTTCTAGCTCTTATTATATGTATCCTGGGGATAAATATAAGTGTATATATATATATATATATATACACATGTATGTATGGGGACCATATTAATTTGTTACACATATATGTATTTTGCTAGAAATAAAACTGCTAGAAAGAATCTTACTGACTACTTTGAATATAGCATATTTTTGTATTTTATGTTCATGCCTTTATTACATACACATTAATGTATGCCTGTGCTTAATTAGATACATAAACAGAGAAAAGACTTAAATGGAGCATACATGTATCAATAGCCAAATTTTATGTGCCTTATATAGGTGTGCCATAACTATTTCAGTGTGAGGTTTTTTTAATACTGCATTTATGCTTTTTCCTACAGAAAATGAGAATCTTATGTACATTCTTAGCACATTCCTTTTAAAATTTCTTTTTTTTAAAAAAAGGATTAAAACATTGATCAGCTCATGAGCTACAGAAGTATTAGTGATGTGAAGACAAAGCAGCAACGATTCAGGAGGCACACAAGGATTACTGCTTGTAAGACTCAGCTTAACATTTAGATTCTGTGCTGTTGATTCATACAAAATTACATGGACATTATGGGATTTATCCTGTGAATTCAAGATTGGGATTTTTGTTCTTTTTTTTGCTTTTGTTTTTTGGGGGGGATTTTTCTCCAAATACCAATTTTTCTTTCCCTTTTTTTTCACCTGAGCTAGGAAATACTTATACTTTTTTCTGCATAGCTGATAAGTAGCATCTTCTTAAAGGCTTGCAAGGAATTCTCATTGCATTCCCGTCCATCAGTAATGTCAAATGCATAAAGGGCATCAAGTCTGAATATGTGTTATTAACTTTCAAGTATCTGAAATGCATCTAGATTTAACAGTTATTGATAATGGAATCTAAATATGAAGAAATACAAATTCTTTAATCTGAATTGGTTTTGAGATTATATATCTTAATATGTTTTCGGAGTTTTGGTAAGTACACTGTAAGTCTTAGGAACATCTTTGGTTAAGCATGCGTAGGGAAGCATATCTTAAGTGCAGTAGAGTCATAAAGTACATTTCCATATATAAACAATACAATAAGACTTTTTTTGTGTGGGGGCCACTGACTTATTTTTCATTTTGTATGTACCAGTAAATTTATACTAAGGCAGATGATTGGAAATAGAGGTACCACATATTAACACAGAGGATAAAATGGAGTGTGTATTTGCTATATCTGATTTTGCAGAATCAAGCTCTGCAATCCTCACTTTGATGAAGTGATTCTAAGTTTCAGTTCTGATTCTGTTAAAATTGTTCTGTGATGCTAGTGAATGGGATTGTCTTTAAGAGGCAAAAAAAGTCTTAAAAAAGCAAATAAGAACTCCTTCCTGTAAGGAGGACACCATTTTCTCAGAGGTTTCTTTCATGTTACACTTTAGCAATCTCTCTGTTGTGTGAAAAGAAACAATTTATTTGTCGTACGGGAGGGATACAGAATGTCTGCCTGACTGCCATCATAGCCTGTTGTTTTTAACATAAACATTACAGCTGTGTTTGCTTTGAAATATTTGGCCATTATCCAGTAAATCTGTGCTGGAACACTAAATTATCACCTTATGCCCTCCTCCATCGTAAGAAAGTGCTTTTGTCGATAAAATATTGCTGCTGGCTTTTCCCACTTTTTATTTCTGCATATTCAGGAACTTTGTTTTGTTTATCAGCATTTGAAAGTTTCTAACTAGTGAATCTCCTGAACAGGTAATTTAACAGGCATACAGAAGTAGTGACGGCAGTCTGTTGGTAGTAGATTAAATTAAGAAGTTTATAATCAACCCTATTTTTTTGTGACTTTTTCCAAGGTCTCTAAAATTTTTAAGAATTAAAACTATCTGACTATTCCACCATTTTCTTGACAGATATGAAGAGATGTGTATCTGTCATAATCTCCTCTTTCACAGCTATCACATTTTGTCATGTGAGCTTTCAGACTGTATCTATATCATTAAACCAAACAATAATTAAGATGGATGAAAATAGCAAATTTGACATAATTCCAGTTTTCACAAGTAGGCGAGACTTACAGTAGTAACCTAAGCTATATCCTAAGTTACATTTATCACCACTATTTCAAATTTATCTCCTTAATTCAGGATAGTCAGTGCTGTACACAGAAGAAATGGGGCTAGTATTTAATAATCATGTGTCTTCCCCGTTAATGCTGGTATCTGAAATTCAGCATGCAGTACACTGCACATGGTTAGGTGTTTTTCCTGTGTATGTTTTTGAGGATAGAGGAATTGCTGTACGTTCTACCTTTTTTCCAGTGTTCTCGAAGGAGGTTTTTTTCCTGTATGCTACCTGTCTTTTGCTGAAATTGGATGCTTTTCCTAGTCAATTTTTAAAAAAACCTTTTCTACTCTGTGCCATTTTTGATTCTCTGAAATACTTCCCAGTATCATAAACAACAAATATCCTCAGTTAAGTAAAAGATTTAAACATGTGCTTAACTTTAGGCATGGAAGAAGTTCCATTGCTTTAAACAAAATTATTCATTTGCTTTGAGTTAGTAATCTAGTTAAGAATCTTGCTGAACTTGAGTGATAAAGAGTGGGTCTAACGTTACGACAAGAATTACCTTCCCCAGCTTATTATCTTTTCAGTCTTTCTTTGTGTTTGCAATCCTTTATCCATTTATCGGTCTGTATGACAAGCTTATAACTTTGACAATTTGCATTCTGTTTTTCAAGGGGTTTTTTTTGTGAAATGTTAGATCTGTTGGTTTCCTGAAGTCTGTTCTGCATTACATTTATTGCATTCTCAACATGGTGTTTTTAAGAACTTACGGGATTGATTTTAACCACATGTATTTAGATTGCAGAATTTGGTTTGAAACCGTCGCAGAGACAACCAAAGCCCTTGTGAGTTAAATCTCCAAGAAGTTATCAATGTAAGATGAATTTAACTGATTTCTGCCCATTTGCATTCTTGGCACAAGGGAGTGCATCAAAGGTATTTAGCACACATAAACTATGTAGTTATCTTAGAAAAGAAGCCTCTGTTTTTACCCAACAAGATGGGGTCCACTTTCTCTGTGATCAGAATATTACAAAGCTAGCAAAGAATAATTTATATCAGAGGTTCTGTGATGGAATGAAATGGAGCTCTTTTGAAGTATGATCTCTGAAAGCACAGCATGAAGCTCAAATAAAGTGAAGGACATTCGCTATTACAAGTAATGTCCTTAATAATCTTGTTAGTCTAGTCTCCCTCTGTACGAGACAAATGGAACATTATTGGCTTATGGGCTGTAGTAAATAATTTAGTTTCCAATATTCAGGCTGCTTTGACAGTAAATTAAAATGACATGAAAGGGGCTTGTTGAATAAAGAAAGTATCCAATCAAATTTAATTGGCATGACTAAGGCAGTAGAAATATGTTTTATAATTAAACCATGTTGTCTTGGAGTTTTATAAGCATGTATGAATCAAAATGTCAAAAATTATTCTTTGATAGTGTGCATTTAGAACTTTGCATGGTGAATAGTTTTCTTAAACAAGGTTCTAGACACGCATATTGATTCAACATGAAAATAGTTTTAAAGTTTTAAATAAGTCTGGTTTTATCACTTATCTACTGATCTGAGTATTTTCTGTAAAAGACTAGAATAATTTTGCAGTCCTCTCATACTTAAAAATCTGGCATTTCTACCAGTTTTGTATGTTCTAGCCTTTTCCTGGGGTATAAACTCTGCAGTTTTTCACCTATTTTTATAATGCTGAATGGCTGAAATTAGCACTAAAAGGTGAAAGCATAAAAGAAAGAGAAAATAGGTGGCAAACTAACAAATAGTTTTCCTTTACCAAAGCTTTTATTTAAGTGTTTCTTATTTCATTTAAAGCAGTTTTAGTGTTCATATATATTAAACAAATATTCATTGTTGAGTTCTTGTTTACTAATCTCTCTGTCAGTGTGGTTTCGGAAAGTGTATATCGAGTGTGCATTTTCCTTAATTGAGTAAAGAGAAAACATCTCTGTTGTTCCAAGAAGGACATTACCCTTGGAAATGGGTATATTTCCAATCATTCTTTTATTCTTATGTACAAGCCCCACTAATATGTAATAGCTATATGCACATCTTGATACTTCTTTCTCAAAAAATAGAAGATACAGCTTGTCTGTCCATTTAAAGAAACGAAACAATTTCATAGAAAATTTTGCCTATGAAAAGCTCTTCTAAGTTAGCCTTGTCTTTTGGAAGTTATGGACAGATGACTTGTCTCCTGTGTTAAGAATGTTATTTAAGTTACTACAGTCTGCTGATGGACTTGCATAAATGGATGATAAGATTCTGAAATTGATTGAACTCTGAAGCACGAGAGGAAAAGCCTTAGATACAGAAATGGAAATGAATAACAGAATTCAATTTACTTACTTATAACCTTGACCATGTGAATACATTGGATGCAAGTGTGACATCCTGCAATGGTAAGATAGCTGTTCAAGCTCATAAAACCTATGTTACGTATACCATGCAAGAAAGGTGAAAACTTCTTGTGAGCCTCAGCTGACTGCATCTTTTGCAGAAAAAGAAGTTTTTCTTTATCTTTGATAGGTGTAGTAACTGAATGTCCAATTGCTTGTCCTATTCGTGGGTGAAAATTTCCAGGTTTAAGATGAATGACCTCTAGGGTAAAGGAGGTAAATAAAGGCTCTAGGTGGTCCTGTTCAACAGCTGGAAGCGTCATTCACACTGAAAGAAGAATTGCCCATTGAGTGGGGGAAGTCTGCCTTAAATTTCTACTCATGACAATTCTGCACTTGTCTTCTCAGCCTTGTGTTCCTTTATACTTTTATTCTCTTGCATTAGAACCTTGTAGAAATATTTCAAGAGTTAAGTGCAAACTTACAGCTTCCTCACCTTAGACTACTTTATGACTCATCAGCCTGTGGATTAAGCAGTTTTATCAGCAGTGACAGTTTAGGCATTGATGTTCTGTATCATGTTGACCAGATTCAAGTGGATAAGCCCTCCATTGTACTTGAACCTTAGCAAAACTCCAACTGGGGAGCTCACGTTCCTCTAGCTATATTATATTTACATCAGCATAAATATGTAAACGATCAATCAGTAAAATCCAGACACAGTGAAAGTGATGGCAAAACTCCATGGCAGAATAGTGCCAGTCCATCTATTGGCAAAGAAAATAGTGAAGATTTGAATTTCATTATTATCGATTATGTTTTTTGTTCTATTGTCATGATTCTTTTTTCTATGTTTTTTTGTTTTGATTGAGAATTTCTCATTTTTTTCTTTATTCTCCCTTGTTTACTAGAAATATGTTCACTCTTCTTGTGTCTACCAGAATTTTAATATAGTTTTTTTCTCTGTAAATTTTTGTAAAGGAAATTAATTGGTAAGGGTCAGTGTAGAAAAACTCAAGATTTAGACCACATTACTTTAATTTTACAACGTTTACAAATTGCACAACTCAGAAGACAAAGAAAAAAAGGAAAGAGGTAAATCTGACTTTCATTGTTCGTTGCCTTTCTTCATATGTATTATTTTGATATGTCCCAAACCTTGTTTCTTCTTCTTCTGTGACACTGAAATAGTGTACTTTTGTTTGATTAGGATGAAAAGAGGTTATTTCTAAAAAAAAACCATAATAAAATATATATACTTGAAAGATTTTGTGAAAAACAGTGTTGTGTTTAGATTTAGGTTTTGATATATTAGTGAAATCTAGTGCAGGGAAGTCGGAGGTTTCCTTGCTGTATATGGAGTTGTCTTGGATTTGTTTTAACTTTCATTTATTACATGGTCCATTTATGCTGAAGTGGAGATTGTAGTGAGTTCTCAAAAAAATCGGAGAAAAATAGATCTCTCTCCATGTGTATAGTACTTTCCTCAATAAGTATTTCAGGGCCTACTTTGCAAATGTAAAACAAAACAAAATCAGAAAGCAGAACACCAAATTATATTTTTACTTTGTGATTTAGTTAACTAGATAACCTCCATAATGTCTAAAGTATCATTTTTTTGTTATGAAGTCTAGATTATATTCAGTCAATGCAGAATAAGGCTTGGAAGCTATTTTATGTGAAAAATGACCATATGTGATAAATTTTTACAGAATAAAATTCACAGTGATACAATTGCTTACCTTTTCACAGTGACACTTATTAGAACTTATGGGAATCATAAGAGGTAATCTCCTCCTAGAAGCAATATAACTTTGTATTTGTTTGTTAGAACACTATGTATTATTGGAGAGATGTGTAGTCCATCTTGTTTAGCTAAGACAATGCTATACCATGTGCTGCAGTGCCATGCTCACGTTCTTATAAACATCTTATTTACAGATATTTTATGATTTTACGGCTTCACAAAGAAAATGTTAGAACTTTTTAAAACTTTAACAAATTGTTTTGACTACTGGGGGAAGGGTGTTGCTCTTTATTCTATACTAACCTCATGCAGAATATGTGTGTTTTTCTTCACTGAAATTCATCATCCATTCTTTCCCTATAGATGAAATATGAGAGTAAAAAATGGTAGAATTTTTAAGGCTTTTGTGCAGACTCAGGAGAGTCTTTCCTGCAATATCTAACTGAAAAGGTAATGAACTGTAAAATATGTTGAAATGATTGGGGATTAAAAATCTCCGGTGTGTAGTGACAGTGCAATTATATTCCACAGTAAAGGTTTCTTATATTAAGTGTAATAAATAAAACTTATTTTTTTTCATTTTGATTGGTTGTCACCACTGTAATGATAGCTTTGACCTTCTTCCTTTTCAAATGTCGTTAGCCTGTGACCAACTAGTCAGGATGCTGTAGAATGAATTGGTATGGCTGTAGATGAAGGCAGACATTGAATGGGGTGGAAAAAAGAAGCCAACAACCCAGAAGAAAAGGCTTATTTAGGCACAAAAGTCTATGTTGTAACTTTTGAGTCATTTTGCTTTGCTGCCCCTGCACAACTACTACTCACATTTTCTGTCTTGCAACACGGTAATTTATTTTAAGATATCTTTACCTCTAGCCACTACAGCTACCCAGTTAGGTCTAACATCTGGTTAGCATTTTTAACGTTCCGATTTTTGTATGCTTGTGGCGTGTTACTCTTTCTATTCAAACAAAAGCAGCCCTGTTCATCAGTTTGTCGGGACTAACAAGGAGTGCAAAATAATTTTCGGTTTCTTTTGGAAGGTGGAACAGTCAGATGGAGGAACATATTAATAAGTGTGGGTCATACATTACCAGATGCAGAAGGTAAAGCCTCTCTTTTAACCTTTCTAAAGCTGGTCTGAAGTGTGAATACTATAGAAATATTGACATTCTAGTGACCAGACATAGTTCTTCATCAAAATAATGTCTTTTGTTTTCCTTCCCTACTCTTTCCTTTTTCTTAAGCAATCTATGTCTGGCTGGGACATCAGACAAATATCTGTCTTAGTAGCTTACCTGTTCAACTCTTCATTGTTCTCTTCCTGTATGCAATAACTGACTCTTCACTCTTCCTGGAGACTTGAAAATATCATTCACGCAAAGAGTTTAGCTTCTCTTGGCTCAGGGAGCAAGGAGTACAACTCATTTCAGTGTTGCGACTCTGGAGTCCCTACAACTACTTCCTATAACGACTGTCATTTTTAGAGGTAGTTATTTTTCTTAAAGAAAACCCTGCCAGGCAGCAAGACACATAAAAATAGGTGCATCTGTACTAATATTTGTCAGACTTTGTAAATATTATTGCTTTAGCTATCCTTTGCAATTACACAGCAGTGTGTCATTCAGCCCTAATGATCTTGGATGGAGCTGTATTAGTATCTAAAGCCATCTAAATAATGATATTTCTGCTCACTTAATGGGCATTCCTTATATGACCAGTTACAAGAAATGAGGACTCACTTGCTCTAAATTTATCTGAACCTTGAGATGTGAGAGCTGAAAACTCCTTCTCTTTATGAAAACTTTTGATTAGGGTTTGGGTAGGTGGATAATGAAAGAGCAAAACATTGAAATGTGCCTAAATAACATGCTGTTACAAGCCTTATGATAGATTTGTGTTTGACTTAACAGCTTTGGAACCTAATAAAAAGAACTTAATTGACAATTTCTTGAAATTGCTAAGAAAACCTAGTCATGTTGGTAGGGTATAATAAGGAGTTTTCTCATCACTGTCTTCAAGATTGAGCCTATACAAAAAAAAGGATTTATCTCTGTGGTAACTCTAAGTAATTGATATACAGACAAGGTTTGGTTCCAATTTGCCAGCAATAAAGTTGTAATAGGGTTTTCTCTGCAATTTTAGCCTTAATGTGCTCATTCCAAAGAGCGGTATTTTTCCAAGCGAACAAATAACATCAGTAAAGCTTACGATCAGTAATAGCCCCACACTGATGCTCGCATTAAACTTGTTAAATCAATTCACTAGACACTTTCTAAAGTGGACTGTCTATTTACTTTGACTTGCACCCTGTGAGGATTATCCATCAGTTACATTTATTTGAATGATCTTTACATTTGAAATTTCTAATTGTTCATGCATGATTGTGGTTACAAATCCGTCTCCTCATTTTTTGCAGCTTTATTTTTGTGTCTTCTTTTTTTTCCACAGTAGTTGTATGAAAGGTATGGATATTTAGTGGCACACAGTAGAATGCATTGTGTCTTTAATCTTTTCCAAATCCTAAATGAGCTCTTTGCTGCATAATTATGGTGGCTTCTCTTGGTAGTTATATATTTCATATCACTGTTTACTGAAGTTACCAATCCACTATGTGCTGTATTGTTCTTCGAGGATAAAAAAAATTAACATATAAATAATGTAGGATTACAGTATTTTGAAATAATTAGCAAAATGTGGTAAGTACTAAATGATTTATTAAAGATGTAATTTAGTCAGATTTACTGCATAAGATATTAGAGTGCATACTGTAGTCTGCAAGGAATCATTTTGTAGATGGTTAATCTACCAACTAGGCTTCATTTTTCACTCAGAAGAAACCTAGTATGATACTGCACACTGTCTTTTGTCAGTAAACACAAAAAGAAATCTGAAGTAATCAATCTTTCTTATCAGTAGCATTCAGTATGTTTCCCTTTATTTTAGTCTTTGGCTTTATAAAACTAGACTAACATAAAATAAAATGTAAGAATTTAAAAGTTCGCACGTGTTTATCTGGTAGCTAAGTACACGTTTTCAAAGGTAGCACAAACCCCAAATAACTACATGCAGTAAGGAAACAGAAACTGTTATGGAAAGAACTGAGGTCCTGGAGAAAAAATGAGCTGTGGGTAACGGGAAACTCCTGCATAAAGAAGCTCTATCACATGTTTGTAGCTAAAATCTGCATTGATTGTTATGATTATCTACCCTTTTTTCATGCTCCCAAGGCTGAATCCACTTACATAGAATGATGAAGAAAAACCTGCTGCCTATAAAATGTTACAGCTGTCCACTACATGCATTGCGTCCCTTTCTGGTGGAAATAATTCTTTACTTCTCCCTTAAGTGTAAGTAATTTTTTTTAGTGGACATGTAAAACATTTTTTGAAATTGTAGCCAGCTTGATTATAAAAATATTCACGTAAGATTAATAGCAGAATACATGGAATAGCAGAATACAGAGGATGCCTGGGGCTCAGTGGTCACAAGATGATAGAATTCTCAGTTCTTGGAGGAGTAAGGAGAGAGGTCAGCAAAACCGCCACCTTGGACTTCCAGAGGGCAGACTTTGAACTGTTTAGAAGGCTGCTTGATAAAGTCCAGTGGGAGACAGATCTAAATGACAAAGCACCCCAAGAGGGCTGGATGCTCCTCAAGAAGGAAATCTTGACGGTGCAAGAGCAGCACATTCCTGTGTGCCGTAAAATGAATCGGCGGGAAGGAAGGCCACCTTGGCTTAACAGAGAGGTCTGTGTTAGTCTAAGAAAAAAGAGGAACATATATGAGCTTTGTAAGAGGGGACAGGCTTCCCAGGAGGACTGCAAGGAGCAAGGTGAGATCATGTAGGCAAAAAAATTAGAAGAGCTAAAGCCGAACTGGAACTTCATCTGGCCAGTTCAGTGAAAGACAATAAGAAATGTTTCTTCAAGTATATTAACAACAACAGGAGGACAAAGGAGAATCTCCCTCCTCTACTGGATACAAGGGGAATGGTAGTAACAAAGGATGAGGACAAGACTGAGGTACTTAACACCTTTGCTTTGGACTTTAATGGTAAGGTGAGATGTTCTCTGGACTGCAAGCCTCCTGAGCCAAAAGACTGTGAAGGTGAAGCCTCAATGTTCCAAAAAGACTTGGTTAGAGACCTGCTCGGCCAGTGAGATGTCCACAAGTCTATGGGGCTGGATGGGATACACCCAAGGATGTTAAGGGAGCTGGCGGAGGTCCTTGTCAAACCCCTTTCCCTCATCCATCAACAGTCATGGCTGACTGGGGAAGTGCCGCTCGACTGGAGACTGGAAAATATAACTCCCACTTACAAGAAGCATCGGAATGAGGATCTGGGGAATTACAGGCCTGTCAGCTTGACCTCAGTGCTGGGGAAAGTCATGGAGCAGAAAGTCATGGAGCTATCACATAGCCCATGCAGGACAGCCAGGTGATCAGAACCAGTCAACATGGGTTTATGAAAGGCAGGTCCTGCCAGACCAACCCGATCACCTTCTATGACAAGGTTACCTGGTTAATGGACAAGGGAAAGGCTGTGGATGTGGTGTACCTGGACTTTCGTAAAGCCTTTGACACCGTTTCTCACATTATTTTGCTTGAGAAACTGGCTGCCATTGGCCTGGACGGGCACACCCTCTGCTGGGTAAAAAACTGGCTGGATGGCCGGGCCCAGAGGGTGGTGGAAAATGGAGTTAAATCCAGTTGGAGACTGGTCATGAGTGATGTTCCCCAGGGCTCAGTGCTGGGTCCAGTCCTGTTCAATATCTATTAATGACCTGGACAAGTGCACCCTTTAGCAAGTTTGCAGATGACACCAAGCTGGGTGGCAGTGTTGATCTGCTTGAAGGAAGGGAGGCGCTGCAAAGAGATCTGGACAGGCTGGGTCGATGGGCTGAGACCACCGGCATGAGGTTTAACAAGGCCAAGTGCCGAGTCCTGCACTTGGGGCACAACAACCCCATGCAGCGTTACAGGCTTGGGGAAGAGTGGCTGGAAAGCTGTCTGGCGGAGAAAGACCTGGGGGTGTTGGTTGACAACGGACTGAATATGAGCCAGCAGTGTGTCCAGGTGGCCAAGAAGGCCAATGGCAATTTGGCCTGTATCAGTGTGACCAGCAGGACAAGGGAGGTTATTGTCCCCCTGTACTCGGCACTGGTGAGGCCACACCTGGAGTACTGTGTTCAGTTCTGGGCCCCTCAGTATAAGAAGGACATTGAGGTGTTGGAGTGCGTCCAGAGAAGGGTGACGAGGCTGTTGAAGGGGCTGGAAAACAAGTCCTGGGAGGAACGGCTGAGGGAACTGGGGTTATTTAGCTTGAAGAAGACTGAGGAGAGACCTCATCGCTGTCTACGGCTGCCTGAAAGGGGTCTGTGGCAGAGCGAGTGTTGATCTCTTCTCTCAAGTGACAGGTGATAGGAAAAGGGGAAATGGCTGTAAGTTGTGCCACGGGAGGTTCAGACTTGATATTAGGAAGAATTTCTTTACCGAAAGGGTGGTCAGGCACTGGAACAGCTGCCCAGGGAGGTGGTTGAGTCACCATCCCTAGAGGTATTTAAAAAAAAGGATAGTTGAGTTTTTAAGGGACATGGTTTACCGGATGATGGGTGTGGTTGGACTCGATGATCTCAGATGTCTTTTCCAACCGGAAGTTTCTATGATTATATGATATAGTTTTGAGGTTTTGGGGGAATTTGGGTAGGGCTGTTTTTTTGTTTTGTTTTTCCATTTGTCTATTTTTATGTATTTTCAGGGAGGTAATTTGGCATAACTGTAAGTGGTGGTGTTGAGAGAAATGTCTCCTCTTCTCCAAAATATATCAGAAGTCTATAAATACATAATACTGCAGTATCATGAAAAAAACAGGAATATGCTGTACATATAAAAAGATAATCCAACTCAGCCATTTTCTTCTGTTTCAGTTGCTATCATTTCACATTGGAAGAATGACGTCCCTTAAGCAGCCTCTCTGTTTTTTGCAGAGGAGAGGAGTTCCTTCTATATAGGAAGGATGCAGTCATACAGGTCTCTGGCTGCCTAGACTGTTTGAGCCTGGCAGCATTAGCTCCAGAGGACAGTGTGAGAGGCACCTATGTGACATGTGAGCAGGTGACTGATTTGCTGTACATGGTAGCAGAGCTCAAGGAAGGGGTAGAAAGGCTGCGGAGTATCAGAGATAGTGAGAGGGAAATTGACTGGTGGAGTCAAACACTTTCGATCTCTAAGGAAATTCAGCAGGAGAGTGTGAACCCCTCCCCCTCCTGCCATCAGGTGGATGGAACTAACAGAGAAGATGGAGGGGAATGGAAACAGGTCCCTGTTCAGAGAGGAAAAAGAACTCCCTCTGAAACCCCATCACATCCTCAGGTGCCCTTAAAGAACAAATATGAGGCCCTAGACTCAGCTAGTCAAGTAGAGGTCAGCTATGAGGGAGTTCTGTCTGGAGGGCCCTCTTCTTGTTGCACCCCGTCTTCCAGACAGATAAAAACTACACCTGTAAGAAAGAAAAGAAGGGTAGTTGTAGTTGGTGACTCCCTTTTGAGGGGAACTGAGGGCCCTATATGTAGGCCGGCCCCAACCCAAAGGGAGGTTTGTTGTCTTCCTGGGTCCTGGGTGAGGGACGTTGCTAGGCAACTTCACTAGCTAATTCAGACCTCAGATTATTATCCACTCTTGGTAATCCAGGCTGGCAGTGATGATATTAATAGAAGTGGTGCCAGGGTAATCAAAAAGGATTTCAGGGCACTGGGTAGATCAGTCCATGGGACAGGTGCACAGGTAGTATTTGCTTCGATTCCTGTAGTGGCTGGAATGAATGGGGAAATGCATGAGGAGAGAATTAGGAAAGCCTACCTTATCAATAGGTGGCTAAAGGATTGGTGCCACCGTCAAAATTTTGTTTTTTTTTGGTCATGGGACAAACTCCATACTACCTGGTCTTCTTAAATCAGATGGGCTTCATCTGTCTAGGAAGGGCAAAAGGGCTGTTGCCCATAAGTTAGTGGGGCTTATCAGGAGAGCTTTAAACTAGGTCTGAAGGGGGAGGGGATTGATTTCAGGCTCTCCAAAGTTCAGCCCAGAGGTGATAAGACTGAATTAAAAGTAAAATCAGCAGCTCAGCTGAAGTGCATGTACACTAATGCACGCAGTTTGGGCAATAAACAGGAGGAGCTGGAAGCCATCATGCAGCAGGAAAGCTATGATGTAGTTGGCATTACATAAACATGGTGGGATGACTCGCATGACTGGAGTGCTGTCATAAGTGGCTACGAGCTCTTCAGAATGGACAGGCAGGGTAGGAGAGGTGGAGGGGTGGCTCTATATGTTAGAGAGTCTCTTGACTCTGTAGAACTTGAGGTGACCAACGATAGGGTTGAGTGCTTGTGGACCCGAATCAGGGGGAAGGCCAGCAAGAGTGACATCCTGGTAGGAGTCTGTTATAGACCACCCAACAAGGATGATGAAGGGGACGAGTTATTCTACAAGCAGCTGGCAGATGTCTCAAAATCGCCAGCCCTTGTTCTTGTGGGCGACTTCAACTTGCCGGATATCTCTTGGGAGCTCAACACAGCAAAGAAAAGGCAGTCTAAGAGATTCTTAGAGTGTATGGAGGGTAATTTCCTGCTCCAGAAGGTAAATGAACCTACCAGAAGTGGGGCCCTACTAGATCTGCTGTTTACAAACAGAGAGGGACTGATGGGAGATGTAGTGGTCGGAGGCCAACTGGGGCACAATGACCATGAAATAATACAGTTTTCAATATTCAGGGGTGCAAGGAGGACCACCAATCAAACCTCTATGCTGGACTTCCGGAGGCAGATTTCGACCTATTCAGAAGACTGGTCCAGAGCACGCCCTGGGACACAGTCCTTAAAAACAGGGGCGTAGAGGAGGGATGGATGTGCTTCAAGGAAAAAGTCTTGAGTGCACAGGAACAGGCTATACCAATTAGCCAAAAAGCAAGCCGGCAGGGAAGATGACCACCTTGGTTGAATAGGGAGATACTGAAGGAAATCAGAGATAAAAAGAAAGCCTACTGACTGTGGAAGGCAGGGCTGACTACTCAGGAAGAGTATGGGACTATAGTTAGAACATGCAGAAGGAAAATCAGAGAAAAAAAAGCGCAATTTGAAATTAATTTGGCTACTTCTGTTAAGAATAACAAAAAGCACTTCTATAAATACTTTAATAACAAAAGGAGGGGCAAGGAAAATCTCCATTCTTTGTTGGACTTGGGGGGGAACATAGTTACCAGGGATGAGGAGAAGGCTGAGGTACTCAACACCTACTTTGGCTCAGTCTTCACCAGTAGGAAAGTTGGCCCTCATGATAACTGGCCTCTGGAGCTCACAGATAGAGACAGGAAACCAAATGGTTCTCCTGTGTTCCAGGAGGAAACAGTCTAAGAATTACTGAACCACCTGGATCCACACAAATCAATGGGACCTGATGGATTCCATCCTAGGGTGATGAGGGAGTTGGCAGAAGAGCCGCTTTCCATCATCTACCAACAGTCCTGGCTCTCTGCAGAGGTCCCAGATGATTGGAAGTTGGTAAATGTCACGCCAATCTACAAAAAGGGCTGCAAGGAGGACCCGGGCAACCATAGGCCTGCCAGCCTGACAAGGTTATGGAACAGATCATCCTGAGTGCAATCACACAGCACCTTCAGGATGGACGTGGGATCCGACCCAGCCAGCACGGCTTTGTGAGGGGCAGGTCCTGTCTGACCAACCTGATTTCCTTTTATGATCAGGTAACCCACCTGGTGTATGAAGGGAAGCCTGTGGATGTAGTCTATCTGGACTTGAGCAAAGCCTTTGACACTGTCTCCCATGGCATACTCCTGGATAAACTGGTAGCCCATGGCTTGGACAAGTGCACTCTCAGCTGGGTTAAGAACTGGCTGGATTGCCAGGCCCAGAGAGTGCTGGCGAACGGGGCTGCGTCCAGCTGGCGGCCGGTCACCAGTGGTGTCCCTCAGGGATGAGTGTTGGGTCCAGTTCTGTTTAACATCTTCATCAATGATTTAGATGAGGGGATTGAATCCATCATAAGTAAATTTGCGGATGACACCAAGTTGGGAGGGAGTGTCGACCTGCCGGAAGGCAGGAGGGCTCTGCAGAGGGACCTTGACAGGATGGAGAGATGGGCTGAGTCCCAACGGGATGAAGTTCAACAAGGCCAAGTGCCGGGTCCTGCACTTCGGCCACTACAACCCCATGCAGCGCTACAGGCTGGGAACAGAGTGGCTGGAGAGCAGTCAGGTGGAAAGGGACCTGGGGGTACTGATTGACAGGAGGCTAAACATGAGCCAGCAGTGTGCCCAAGAAGGCCAATGGCATCCTGGCCTGTATCAAGAATAGTGTGGTCAGCAGGACGAGGGAAGTGATCCTTCCCCTGTACTTGGCGTTGGTGAGGCCACACCTTGAGTATTGTGTTCAGTTCTGGGCCCTTCAGTTCAAGAAAGATATTGAGGTGCTGGAGCGGGTCCAGAGAAGAGCAACAAAACTGGTGAAGGGACTTGAGCACAAGTCCTATGAAGAGAGGCTGAGGGAGCTGGGGTTGTTTAACCTGGAGAAGAGGAGGCTCAGGGGTGACCTCATCGCTCTCTACAACTATTTGAAAGGAGGTTGTAGACAGGTGGGGGACTCTTCTCCCAGGCAACCAGCAACAGAACAAGAGGGCACGAGCTTAGACTCTGCCAGGGAAGGTTTAGGCTGGATATCAGAAAAAAGTTCTTCACAGAACGAGTAATCAGGCACTGGAATGGCCTGCCCAAAGAGGTGGTGGATTCACCATCCCTGGAGGTTTTTAAAATAAGACTGGATGTGGCACTTAGTGATCTAGTAATCATGGTAGTGTTGGATTAAGGGTTGGACTTGATGATCTTGGAGGTCTCTTGCAACCCAGATAATTCTATGATTCTATGAAAAAACCCCACCACCTGCCTCTTCCAGGCTCCACCCCAGAAATCATCCGATATTCTCATTTTCTGCAGAACAACACCTCCAGAAATATACTCTATAGAAAATCAGTCCAAACCATGTGTAACACATCTTCTCAGTGCTGACTTTCACATTTTCAGTATAAATTGAGGTGTATATTCTTTGCCTTTTTAGACTTACTGCATGTTGTTGTTTCAGCTATAGATTTGTAATTTTTAAATATGGAAGGTGGGGAAAAGGCCATGTATTGTCATTGTTTCCTCTGCCACTTTCTACTGCACAGCTGCAACTGAATTAAATTGCAGGTGATTAGAAAAGATGTTGAAATTATAAGAAGCTTAGTGATAGATGGAAGACTTATAAGTGACTTGCAGTTTAATTAGGGTAGAATAATTAAAAAATATGTAGATTCTATCATAGAATCGTGGATTCATTAAGATTTGAAAAGGCCTTTTAAGATCATCAAGTCCAACCATCAACACAATACCAACGTGCAAACTTATACCATGTCCTGCAGCGCCACATCCACGCATTTTTTGAATACCTCCAGTGATGGTGACTCCACCACTTCCCTGGGCAGCCTGTTCCAATGCTTCACCATTCTTTCAGTAAAGAATTTTTTCCTAATATCTCATCTAAACCTCCCCTGGCACAACTTGAGGCCATGTTAGATCACAATTGATTGAAGTCATAGAATCATAGAGTCATAGACTCACTTGAGCTGGAAGGGACCTAAAATGATTATCGCGTCCAACTCCTGTCCGTAGGGACAGGATACTCCCAACATTCACACTATGTGACTGAGGGCATTGTCCAAATACTTCTTGAATGTTGGCAGACTCGGTGCCATGACTTCTTCCTTGGGGAGCCTTTTGCAGTGCTCCACCACTTGCTGGGCAAAGAACCTTTTCCTAATATCCAGTGTAAACCTCCCCTGGCACAGCTTCCTGCCGTTACCTCTAGTTCTATCATAGGTTGCAAGAGAGAAGAGATCGACACTTGTTTCACCGCCCTGCCTTGTGAGAAGGCAGTAAACAGCTTTGAGATGCCCTCTCAGTCTCCTCTTCTCCAGGCTGAACAGACCAAATGACCGCAGCTGTTCCTCATATGACATCCCCTCTAGACCTTTCACCAGCCTTGTGGCCTCCTCTGGACACTCTCCAGTAGTTTGATGTCCTTTCTATACTGTGGTGCCCAAACTGCACCCAGGACTCGAGGTGGGGCTGCACCGGTGCAGAGCAGAGCAGCACAATCGACTCCCTCGACGGGCTGGCAATGCTGTGCTTGATCCATCCCAGGACACGGTTGGCCCTCTTGGCTGCCATAGCAATGTTGGCTCATGTTCAACTTGCCATTGACCAGAACCCTCAGGACCCTCTCTGCAGGGCTACTCTCCAGCCTCTCACACCCCAGTCTGTACGCATATCCAGGGTTGCTGTGTCCCAGGTGCAGAACCCTGCATTTACCCTTGTCAGATTTCATCCAGATGGAAACAGGAGTCTCGAACACAAGGAGACACCAGCCTCCATGCAATGGCAAGAGACCCACAAACACAGCTCTGTGCATGCGACGTCTTTCAAGATCTGAAGTAGAGCAGACTTACGAGTCGATTTTTCAGCTCAGCCATTTTGAAGGAGGAGGGCAAGATTATCTCCTGTGGTACATTCTCATTGCCAAAGACAAAGTGGTTGAGGCATTTCTTCTCCAGACAGCAGCGCACATATTGCATGATATCGCATAGCCATGGCACAAAATTCTTCCTGCACCAGTCTGACTGGGATGTGGTGGTCAAGAGGTGCATCACAACCGTTTTGAAGGTATAGGTGGAAAAGCTTGTGCCTGCCAGGATGTGGGCGCAGACCTGAAGGCACTTGAGGTGGATGCTGTTGGGCGGGGCCTGCCTGGCCATATGCCTGAAGAACTTCACCTCTGCCACAGAATAGCTCACTGTCCATATCGTTCTTGGGGCGGGTTTCTCTTCTGTAGTCTGGCTGTTCAGGAAGATGTCTGAGTCGCCTACTTGTACCCCAAAGATTATCTCAATCGAGAGGATTTTCTGGCTGACGTTTGTCACCTGGAATTTGCAGGAGTGATTGGGAGGACTGAGGCAAAGCCTTCCAGACTTCTGCATTTTGACAGAACCAGTGGGCAGTTTTCCACGTATCTAGGTAGGAGCCAGAGAGTGTGTCGAAGGCTGCGGGCCTGATTCCACCTCAGCTCCTTCTCAGGCTGATGCAGGAAGCACCACACATTCTCTACCCTCTGCTCCATCATGCAGGTGCACACCAACTCCACTTCAATGCGCAAATTCCTTGCTGATATCGTCCCGGCATAGTTCATGTCCATATTGAACGTGTGTCCGAGAGGAGCCTTCAGGAGCACAAGGAAGCGGTAGACTGAATCAGCGGTAGGCTGGTGTTGAGAGAGCAAAGTGAGGTCTAAGTGTGCTAGGTTGGATCTAGAATGGGAAGATCATAAATTGCTTGTAAAATGAAGGGACATGAGGAGTACCTGGGAAGCCTTCAACAGAGGGAGAGTTGAGTAAGGACAGTAATAAGACGGGCAAAGATAGGGTCAAGGTGGCAATGGGAAGGTTTGGAAAAGGAAAGTAGAAAAGTATGTAGAAAAAGACATGTTAGCAATAAGGAGGGGCTGATGGAGAATTGTGTATGGGGAGGGAGGTCACGTTCGTTTGGGTCAGTCTTTGGATGTAAGTTGATATCTATTTGTAAAGTATAAAACTTAGTTGGGGAAGCAGGCCAAGCAAATATTGATTTAAACCAAGAGCTGGTATAAGCGCTTAATATTGTTGTTTCCTTTGTTCACTATGGCATTAGAAGCTGAAGTCTTCTTTATTTACTTACAGGTAGGCATGGTGCAGATAACTTTGATATAGGCTTTTAGACATGCTGCCGGTGATCTGAAGCTTGACCTGTGGAAACTGTCCTTTCTCGGCATCAAGAGTAATATAGTTTTAAAAAGGAGTACAGGGCCTCCCCTAAGTGACCTGCCAATCATGCTGAACTGAAATGTTATTTGCAGTGGTTCTGGAATGCAGTTTAATAATTCCCAGAGGAGAGAATTCAGACTGTGAAATACATTTCGCTTTGGACCTGAGGACAGACCTGTGGTAGGGTTCTGAAGGTGAAAGCTGGTGTTTATATCCAGTAGGACTCATGGCCTAAAGCAATTCATGAACTTGCTGAAAAATGTTAGCAAAGAAGGGTACACTGCTTTGGTTGTTTCTTTTTTCTTTTTCTTTCCAATGTAGATTGTTGTACAGCTGTTAAGGATTGTTAAAGTACATGGTAGGAATAGTTCCATTTCAAAAGTATTTAAAAAACAATAGAATAGATAAGCACCTGACAACAGACTTAGTGAGGCATATTTAGTATTTCACTATTGCAGTTTTCTCACCAGACAGGTAGTTATTATGTATGTGCTATACAAAAACACAGTGGATTAGTGGTTAAATTTCTTTTTTTGCTTAACACACTGATTCTTTGGCAGTGAGGTGCCTGACTGTGAGAAGTTTTAATACTTAAATGTGATAGTAATTCATAACCACATTTCAGAACATCTGATACTAAAAATGATTGCTAAGTTTATTGTGGACTCCAAATTAATAGTAATATTTGCTAAAGAAGATTCTGTTGATATACCATGCTTCCTTCCTTCCAATTTTCTTTTGAGACAACTCAAAGATAAGAATATTTGTCAAGTAGTTCCTTAGCTATCATATGAAAAAAAATAACTTTTGCACAAAATGAAATTTCTCTGCTTCACTTCCGGATCAGTAATGAGTACAGTATTTCTTTATGTGTCTGAACTTGAGTTCATTAGAAGTAAAAGATATAACTAAGCGATCGATTATTTGCACTCATTTTCTTATTTTCTTTAGATTCATTACACATGTAGATGGGTTGAAGTGCAGTACATGATAAAGCGGATTGATGGTGTTGCATGCCATTATCTGAAAGATAATATTTTCACCTGGTTCCCTTGGAATTTGCTGGATGCACAACTTAAGACATTTCAGTCGAAACCCAAGATTGTATGTTTAATGTATGCTATTAATACATGTTATTTAAAAATGCAAATTTTTAAATATACATATATGCAATACAGTTAATAGAAAAGAAAGCTTTTTTATCACTTTTTTAAAACCAGTGGAAAAACAAGTGTGTAAAAGTAAATTCTAGTGAGTCTTAGTCCACTTGTGGCACTCAATGTAGTTTGCCTGCAGACTGTCCTGAAGCTACCTGAAACCCCTGGAAGCCAGTCATGAGAGATAGTGTACACTGGGTCATTTGTGTCCCTTGCTGAATACTCACCCTGCAGTGACATGAAGAAGTCACCGACTGTTAGGTGTTCCTGCAGATTGTCCTTCCTTCATTATACTGTGGTGGCTTTTAAACACATGAAGATTATGAAATGGAGCTGAAAATCTCAGGGAAGTGGGCCTCTGTGGTCTCAGGTAGTTGTTAAAGAAATTTAGATTTGTTGTCAGTAATCTATATTACTTTCTTCTGTGTGTTAAATATTAACTTCAAGGCATTTAACTAGTGTTTTGCCTTAGAAATTATGCTATCTCTGTTGCTTTATTTCCCCCGCTATAAACAAAGGAAACAGTTTGTAATCCCGAATTGCCACAGGTTCTCCCCAAATAGCCAAGGTATGTCATCCGTTTCCATCAAAGATAGAATACCGGAGAATACTTTAAGGACAAAAATGGTAACTCTATTTCATGACAGTTACTTATTTCAAGATTTGTATCAGTCTGTCTGTATTGTGGCACAAAGGAGCACTTTGCTGAGGTTTATATTTGGTATCTTCACCAATCACATATGTAATATCCTTTCTTATTACATTATAATAGGGTGAGTAAGCTAGGGGATGGCTGCTTGGCCTTCGCGCTTTGAACTTGCTGTGTCACAAATGCACTTGCAAAGTGATTGCTTGCAGAAGTGCCGTTGGCAGCTTGGACAGTGCACTCACCTGCACATCTGAATAAAATAATGTTGTACCGCACTATAGTAGTGTAGGTAGTATGTGGGTGGTTTATTTCTCCTTTGTAGAGCAACGTCTTCATAAATGTAAACAATATAAAGTTTGCAACTAGTAACCTTTATTAGACTAGCTGATATGGCATGCCAGCTCTTCTTTGAGTCTGTAAATGCGCGTACTTTGAGGGTGTTTTTAAAAGAGAACACTATCTTTGTGTACATTAGTTGCTTACAGATGAATGTAAAATACTGCTATATACATTCATGAGTGTGTGTATGTGTATAGAATCACTCAATGCTTGCTAAAATCTATCTCTTGAAATATAGTGCCTAGGGTAATGCTAAACAAAGCCAGTTGCCCCTCTATATATTTTTATCAAAATAAAAGAAAATTAATAGCTACAACATATGGACCTTGTTTTCTGACCTTGAAGGTTTCTGAAAAACAGACTGTGCACTTTAACTTATTTAAATGTCATTAGTTTATGGCCTGCAATATTCAACAGTTTAAAGTTGCTAATTAGACTAATCATTAAGAAAATATATGTGAGAGGATGAACAGTTTTTATTAGCTTTTTATCATGTGGCAGCAGGTCAAAACAGAGATTATCTACCATACTTCTAAAGTTCAATAAGGTCATTTAATTAATTGTGTGGAATGGTGGCTAAAGTGTTAGACCTATGCAACCACATAACTTTCTATTTCCAGCACCAACTTTTGTTTATAAAATATCAGTTGCTTATACCCATTAGGTACAGCGTAAAAGTAACAGGCAGTCTGACAGGAGTGCCAGCCGTTGCATATTTTTGCTCAAGAGCAGCCCTGGGATCAGCTTATTTTAAAGTAACCGGGAAATGAGTTCTGTTTTGGAATAGCCATTAGGGAGGTCAGAAGTGAGGTTACTGATAAAACCATGGGTGTTATTTTTTTACCGATTGATTGAAACACACCTGGAAAATGGATATTCTGAGAACTACCACTTTCCAGCAATGCTATAGTTGCTTACTGCTTTTGAACTAAAATATTTATTCAAAATGGCTTGATTAAAAAAATAATCCATTGTTGTTATTTCTGCCATCTGTTTTTGCAATAGTACCATCAGCACAATTAAATAAGCCCTTTTTTCTTCCAGTCTTTCGTACATTACAATGTGCTCCGACTTATTTATACAATTTTAAGTGAGAATATATTTTATACTTAAATCATGGGATTGAATTGATGATATCTCTTGTTAAAATTCTATCTAAAAGCACTGTCTTCAAGTTCTAATTTACAAGGTTTAAAATATTGATTATGATATTGGGGAGAAGACATCTAACTAGAATAGTAATCAAAAAATTTTGAAGAACTACCCCTTGACTTCTAGGTGCCTGTCAATTTGTAAATTTTACTCAGTACGTTTTTGCAATGGCATTGCCCTGTTCTGTGGTGTTTGATGGTCTTGGTTCTGATCTTGTACCTATGTAGCTTAAATAATAATTAAAAAAAAAATCTTAGACTGCAGTAAGCATGGCTAACAAAGACAGCAGAAGAGACATTTTCACCATTACATGGAGACAATACAAATTCTCCACTTTTTTTTCTTTACTCATTTCAGATCCAGAAATTGCAGCAATTGCCTCTCCCACTACAGAATGCCTTTCAAAAGAAACAATAATTTTGAACAGTAGATATGTGATTTTCAGCAACAATTGAAGAAAATTTAGCATTTAGTTAACCTAATCTTATTTTTTCAGGAATTCTCGGATGTCTAATGACTCTTAACTCACAAATTTAAGGAGCATTTGCTATACATGATGTGAAATAAAAAGGACCAGTTCAACTTCTTTAAAGCTCATGAAGGACTCTTAAGTGTGTAATGTTTTATATGTACGGTCGGTGCATACAGACCACCCCATTTATAATTATATATTTCATTTTTGTATGACTGAATTTCACTGGAAACAAACTGTCAAATTACACATAGGTCAATGCTGTATTTCAAACTAATTATTTAATAAATTAATTAAAATAACTTATTTGTACCTTTGCTGCTTCTTCAGATTTCATTCTGCTCCATTTTCATGTCACAATCTTCTTTGATTCTCCTCAGCTTCCTGTTGAACACCTTCATCTGAGAACATGTCTATAGTGAACAAAGCAGTGGTGTCTGGATTCACCTGCTGAGTCAGTATAAGTAGTAGAAATAATCTATCCACAGCCATATGGAGCTCTGAGACATGGTAATTAGACCACATGCATTCTTCACTGTACTATGCAATATGGCCCTCTGTACCTAATCCTCCTTCTTTAGAGTCTCGTGCTCCATTCATCTGCAGCTCCTGCCCTCAGCTGCCTGAACCTTTGGGTAAAGGAGCCTCTGTGTTCCTCATCCTTCCGGGATAAGCAGAGAGTGCCTGTGTTTTATGGCCTGGGTGATGGGAGATACAAGAGGAAACCCAAGCGATACCAAAGATTATCTGGTGTTTATGAAAACTGACAGAAAACCAGATCTGTATAGCAGCTTGCCAAATACTTGCTGTATTCATAATTCTTCCTGTGCTGGAATCATCTTACTATATGCTCTCTTACTTGGCTTGCTGTTCTTTGCACGTTTTTTATTTCATTCATTTTTGCTTAAATTAAAAACAGATGTTCTGGAAGGAAACTCTTTCTTGCTGCTATGGAGTTTGATAGTGTTGGAGTCCCTCTAGAACCTACATTACTACCTCTTAGCAGTTGCTGGAGCATGTATTCTTAGCCACAGATGACAGTGAATGAAAATTCAGTATTCTGTTGGGACTATTCAAGAAAACTATTATGGAAGAATTTTGCCATCATTGTATCCCTCCAGATTCACCATGTTGATATGTGGCATGTCTTGCATAAAGATAGTTTGTTCACAGTAGACATATTACTTAGTGTCTACAACATTGACAAGTGAAACAATATCTTTCAGTTCTGATAGAGAAAACAAGGATAGTAACTTGAATATTGAGCAAGTAATGAGGGAGTAATACCAGTATTCATGCTAAAGCAGGGAATTCTAGCTCTGTCTGGCAATCTGTTCTTTCTCCTTCAGTACTCAGTTTTACTTTGCTTTATTCCTTTGCCTAAAATTTTATGATGAAATCCTTACCTTTCTGTTTGTGTAGATATCAAAGTACAATACAGCTGCTCATGGTAAACACTGAATATTTCAGGTATGCAAAGTGGTCTCAAATTTGAAGAGAAATTTTGCATTCAAGTCTGAAAATCTAGACCAAGACAATGAATCTAGATACAAATCTGAATGTAAAATTCATCTTTAAATTGTCAGTCTGATCAATAGTGCTCCTTGCAGAATTATAATCTCCATTCTCTTGCATTCTCTCCCAAATTACCATGATTCACTCTTGAGACTATTTATGGGAGTTTTTTTCTTTATACAGGCACTCAGTGCCTTTAAACATTGCAATACTTAGCTGTTTTAGCAGTTTAATATAGATGTGTTTTGAAAATCTTGCTTCTAGACACGTTTTCTTGCAGTATGATGGGTATTTCTTCAAGTTTGCTCTTTGGACATTTATCATGCTCTTCAGTCATCTAGGCTTTTGCAATCTTATGAAACCAATGCCAAAGGTAGAGTTGATGTCTGAAGCTGTGTTGCACTTCTGTGTGGGAGTTGTTGATAAGTGGAAATAATAATGCTGCAAATCTATTGAGAAATGTTAGTGTCTAACCTGATAGAATTGCAACAAAGCGTAACAAGCAAACAAGTAAACCCATTCGAGGTTCAGGTAATAAACATTGCAGCTGAAGGAGGAAAAAAACCCTGAGATTAGATGGCAAAGACCATTATTGCATCAAGATGATGCATCTGCGAGCTCCTTGCATGAGTGTTTTATGACTAGGCAAACGCATTTTCTTGTTGGCTTCTGCAGTAAATGTTTCCCCTTTATTACTTGATAGCCACTTAGAATTTAGCCTGATTTTTAACAGTGCTAACATACAGTACTAGGAAAATTTATTTGAATAAAATAAAGCTACATTCTTATAAACTGGAGTCATAATATTAATACTTAAAATACACAGCAACATGCTGGGAAAATGGGATAGTTATTTGATATATTATAAAATGTATCCCAGTACTTTGATGTGATTCACTACTATTTCACCAAACCAATTTAGCAGTCTCATGTGGAGAGGGAATAGTGCAATTAAAATTAGTAACAGAGATTTTCACATTCATATATCTAATTCAGGTATGGGTGATAATGAATTAAATACTTTTTCTTTCTTCTGAAGTCAAATCAGTATTAAATGAATTTGAGCTAGAACTCATATTTAAAGAGTGTGCCTGTGTGCAGTTACAGATCTGGACAGATTTTCACATGATAAGTAGGTGTTCCAGTTCAGCTTTGTATGTTATTTCTCTTTTTTTTTTTGTTTGGTTGTCTTTTTTTTTTCTTTTGCATCAGATTTTTGAAAATTACGTAAATGTATAACATTAGTTTCTAGAAAGTTAAATCACTTTGAGTACGCTGTTCTCCCAAAAACTAAGAACTTCCTGGAAAAGAACTGCTGTCATTAAATTTACCCTGGACAAAAATTAAGGAAGGTAGAGCAAAAGATTGATAGCCCTGAGAACAATGCTCTCTAGATACTTGTTAATCAGACATTGGAAAATCCAATGGATAATCCTCCAGGGTGAAGTGGCTAAATTTGTTTGTAGACATTATGAATAAGAAGTGGTTCTCAACTCATTACCAAGCAGCATAAGAAAATAACAAGGACGTGCTGTTGTCTGTGTATGATACTATGCTGAAAAAACCCCCCAAACACCAAACCTCAAGAACTTCCCATAATTAGACAAAGAAATTAGATATCGCTTCTTTAGCAAACAAGTCAGTATAGCAAGAGTCACATTAACCCTTTACGTAACCACAGATTAAATAATACTTTTGTATTAGTAAGGGTCTGTTGGTAAGGTGATATCTTTGATGCATTCTGCTGCATCACTGAGTTTGCAATATATGTGATCACTTTTGTTTCTCAATAAAAGCTTTTAAATAAACAAATGAACAAACAAACCCATGCCCCTGTGCTGACTGCACTTGCACTTATAGATGTTATGTGAATACTGAAAAATGTAAATTACTCATTCTTTAGAGACCTGTCCAGTAATGGGGCTGATGAAGAACACGAATCAAAACAACTGTGAATTGAAGGTACATTTTCCTAAGTAGTGTTACCGTGTTTATTTTGGAGGCATTTTGCACTAGTTCCTGCATGTCGATGATCACTTTGTGGCTGAACAGCAGTATCTTCCATTCACTTTAGCTTTATTACATGTGTGAATAAATAAACAATTCATAGGAGAAATAGATTATTTGTTTTAACTTTTAAAATAAAAATTGTAAATGTATTAAAGGCTTGATAATGTATGTGCCATTAAATGCCTTTAAAGATGGAAGCTAGTATTGTACCCTGTGTATTGATTGCTAACTTTTTTAAGGTAGAAAATTCTGGAATGCACTTCTTCTAAACATCATTAAAAGCTTCCGTGTTGGCCATTTTTTTTTTAAAAAGATCATAAAGGTGGCTAATCTGTTAAATCTAAACTGATTATACTTAGCTGACTTCAAAAAGTATCTTACAACTTACCGTTTATTTTCCAACTGTACCTTGTGCTGGTGAGTATTACTAAGTGAATATTTTGGTTTACCAAACCGGCTTATGTTCTCGTATTTGCAGAAGGGAGGTGAAAACTGAGGTGTTTCTGCAGTTCGCCTAAGCACAGAATGCCAACAGGTTACAAAATGATAAGTGATAAGAAAAGGGGTTGCAGCAGCTCTGCGACGAATTGCTGAGACATTGTGTTGCAGAGCGACTGTGTGAGGCAATGGAAAGGTTTCATAGATTTTTCTGCTTTTAAAATGGAGGACCACAGATTTTTTTGTGTTCCCATAGTTTCCCAACACCAAGGAAAATCAGATGGTTGAGTTTCTATCAAAAAAAAAAGTAAAACCAGCATGTTTTAAGTGGTGTAAATGAGCCAGCTAAGAAATGTGATGACATCCAGTCGCATGTGCTTCCATGTGCCGCACAGGCACTGTGCAAGGCCTGAGCACTTGATTATTTCACATTTACCTGCATTGTTGCCCTGAGGTTCTTAGAACTTTAAGTGCAGTAAGTTTTCTTTTCTCCATCCTTTTCTTTTCTTCCCATCACAAAGGTGATAAATCATAGTGACCCTCCTTGTAGTAAAGAAAAATAGGCAAGTCTTTATGCAGCTTCTGTCAATGCCATCTTTTCAGACTACTGGAAAGAGGTCACCAAGATCAAATATAGACATCTCCCCCTAGAGTGGAGCATGTGACCTTGAACTCTCTCCCAGCACCTGCCAGCACATCAATAGGCGGTTTTAGGATACAACCAGGCTGAAGTTACTGCAAGACTTAACGCTGAGGGAGAGCTTTGAGCAAATGAGTGAACATTTGTGTCAGCTGGAAAAGGCTGTAAATCCAATTATACTTCTATGGTTTGCAGTTATACTGTTAGTCTTGGTGAAGCTTGGTTCTGTGTGTGTTTTGTTAGAGAGCTGCTGAATCTGACTGCTTGGGACTTGTATGGTTTGTCTCTGTCTGTGCAGCAGAAACAAGTTTTTCCTACTGTATTTTGACCATTCTGTAGCCTTACACAAAGGGAGAGGAAGGGATTTACCCTAGTTCCTGTGGTCATTTGTCTCGTTGACTGATCTACAACTTCACTTTTTGTTCTTTCATGTGCAGGTGTTCACTTCAGACAGATGCAGAGTATGAACCGAAGTTTACAGTCTGGTTCAGTAATTCATTATTTTAAGGCAGTCTATTTATTGTCTAATTTGCTTACTTCAGCTATTTTATAATCCAAGGTATCTTTCTTGTAATTTACTGACACCAATGTCAATTTTTACATGTCTATATTCCAGCAAGAGAATCATCGTAAAGCACAATTGCATTGTGTAAATAGTAATACTTATGGCTCTGTATTTGTCTGAATACATTAGAGTCCATTAAAAAAAGGACTATTTAAAAGTGTGACTTTCTCTTTATTTCCTACTTTTGGATTGTCATTGTTTGCTCAGTTATAAAGTGATTTGTTGACACCAAGTATTTTAATAATTCTTTTCCAAGCCCTTGTGCCTCTGCCTTTGAGATGCTGCTATAGTAATTAAACTGCCTTTTAGTTGAAATGCTTACGGAGCGTCCAGTTTTGTGCCTGGCAGCTGGTGATGCATTATAGAGACATTGAGCTAATCGATTAAAACCGCAGAGACATGGGAGTTGTCTGACAGCACTGTACTAGGATGAAATTAGTTGGAATTGCATGGTGAAATTAAGGGGAATGCAGGTGATTGCAGCTCTTCTGGGAGAATCCTGGGTGAGAGGGACACTGCGTACTAATCCCTGTGTAATTAGGACAGCTATGTTTTAACAGTATTTCTAAAGTATTAAAATGGACTGGGTAAATCAACAGGGTTGTTTCTAGTGAACTTGGCATCCATCCACTGTGACTGAAATAACATGAAATTTTTCGGCTGCTAGGAAATGTGAAATTGGACTAATTGTCTTCTAAATAGTCTGGTAGTGTGTTAGTCTGTAGCAGGTCAGGAGCATGAATACTGTATGCTTTCAGGTCTATCGTTGGAACTTAAGACATGGCTGCTATACTTGCAGGTTAAATTACACAGAGTTTATGGTAGAATATTTATTAGAATAAAGACAATGCAAGTACGAACACAAACTGAATCACAGTCCATAAAGGCAGCTTGGATATGCTAGACTGTAAAACTGCCTAATGGGTCTGCTTTGAAATATTCCAAATAATACTCAAAGAGGCAGTCCTAATTCTAGACAGTCTAAGTAGAGATGTTCCTTTTCACTTGGAATTTGCTCTACATAAATGCTAAGGAACCCATAAAGTTAATTTCCAGAAGAATCACGGTTGGGTTTTCTAGCTAAAACAATCAAATTACCACTCTGCATCATGTTACTCTAATAATTGTTCTAAGCAGCACTAGGCATAAAGGAATTCACTTTCAAGTGTAATTGTACATCTCAATTTAAATTTGGCAATACTAGGCGAAATAGTTAGGCCAAACCTAACAGTAAGTGGGTAGCTATGGAATGCTTGTTTTCAATACCAAACCCAACATTACTGCTGTACATTTCACTCTAAAGCAAGATGAGAAAACACCCATTAAATTTAACAAGAGAGAATTCCTCCTGCCTTCTGGAAGTATAGAGGGCACTGATGACTGTCCTTTGAGGCCTCATGGAAACTCTACTACACTCGCAGCTGTAGCACTGGCATCCTCCAAAGGCTTCTCCCTTGGAGCAATGACAACTTCTCTCTCTCCCTTCCTTTTCCGTGGCCCTGCTCCCCCAGAGCTGGGGGAGCAGCAGAGGGTGATGCTGTCTCTGGAATTTGGGAGCCAGGTCTGTCTGGTGAATTCTAGCTGCTGCATTTCATGGGTGTTAATGCAAGGTAATCTGATTACAGTGGAGTTAAACTTCATCAAGGCAAAATGATGCATTACTGTAAAGGAAGAGTTGCCTCTGTATCAGCAAAAAAGAGGTTATTTGGCTGTCAAACCAATGCTGTATACAAAGACAAAAGCAGTAGAATTCAGCAGAGGTTTAATTCAGTGTGAATGCATCTCCTGAATAAAATAAAACCCAAACGGCAGGATGGCCTAGCAAGTACATGGAAATGCTCATTGGGCAGGGCCTGTGATCTGCCTCTCTGTTGACCTTTGAGCACTAGTTTCTGATGAGACTGATACTCAGTTAGAGGCCAGACTCTGTGTTCAGGATCTAAGGTGGAATAACTTCTCAGAATGCCTCTCCTACCACTCTGAATCTGGGAGTTCATGACCATAGTTTTTGCCCTGTGCTTGTCTTGTATTCAGCATAACCGGTCAGGTCAAATTGCTACTGAACTCACAGTTTAGTCTTGTAACTAATTGCATACTGAACTGATAACCATGGGCTGACAAAAAAAAAAAAAACAGTGGCTTTTTTGAAATTATATCTTCTTAATTTTGCTTTGAAACAAAATTGTTTATGAGTTCTTTCTCATAGTACCTTACATTTAAGCTGCCATATTTAACGTCTTATTTTCTTTTCCCTTTTAGTTCAGGCAGTCAAGATATTTATTTTGGGAAGAGTTGCAGTCATGCAATAACTTGTTTCATTCTAAATAACCAATATGTGCTCTCGATCTTACTGCATTGAACGTTTGCTTTTTGTCATGATTCATGTCTGGGGTATCCAGGGGGTGGTGATGTTTGCTTTTGTAGCTATTTAAAATTTCCTACATTGAAGAATGAATAGATAGAGCATTTATTACAAGAAACATACCATACATTGTGTGTAATGTAAAGGTATGTTTTATTTTTACAGCTATATTGACTGTATATATTAAAAGCAAACCCTACAGCATGTTTAGGAGAACTTTTATGTAAACAATGGGAATATGCAAGCTATAGTTCTCAAATTATTTCCCTTTTAATTGCCACGTTCTGCTGTACACATATGCACAGAGCACACCTCTCTGTTCTCCCATCACAATGAAATAACAATTTTCACCCTTCCATCATTGTCTTCCATGATGAGAAGTACCAGTAACTGGAATAGCAATTTGACACAGAAAGAGGAATTTGGTATCATCAAACAGTATGCCATATGTTTTTATTAAGCTTTATCTGAGAAGCAGTAGGACTCCAACACCCCCTTATCTACCAAAGTTTCTTTCTATACAAAATAAACTACCAAAGAAAGCCATCGGATTATTTTGCAAGTCTACCATTTGTAAAACCATACTTTCTTCATTTGAACATTTGCCTGTAAACCAAGAGTGGAATGTAAGATATTAAGAAAAACCACTGTGGAGTAGAATTTCCAGTTCTTAATAGGCCTACTTATGCATCAATTCAAGAAGTTATGTTTTGAAATGTTTAATGCCTAAAGACTCTCTTAACAGGTGCAACAGGTAGAGAGAAGTATTCTGAAAAATATGTGACCGGAGACTACTGGCCAATTTTGACTTACAAAGCTTAGCACAGCTCCAATAATGAAGTTTTAACTAGCGCCTGTAGACTTAATTTGGGGATTTATGCTATCAGATTTAGCCAGATTTTGATTTCTATTTCTTTCATCATCAGATTATAATTCTATTTGGCATTCTTGTTCTTGTGCTTTTTTCAAATATCGAAGCTACATGATTTGAGGCATCTGTTCTTTATATTTAATTCCTGTTGAAAACCACTGGGAAACTTTCTTAAATTATGTTCCTAGAAGGGCATGATTAAATATTTCTGTGTGAAAAGCGAAGCAGGTAAAAAAACAGTGAGAAACTTTTTTGGATGAGGTCCTTATCTATGATCTTGCCAATAGCTGATTGTCCATGTTTTGAACTCTTGTGGACATACTGGTGAAGAGGAAAATTCTACATTTCAGTGAAACATCTGGAAATGACAGGGATTGGGAAATGCCCCAGATTTTTTAAGGCAATGACTATCCGGTCATTATTTTAACTGGTTGTTTCTTTATAACAAGTTTCAAATACAAAACAGTATTTGAATGCCTGGAAAATGGTAGTTTAGCAGACGCCAGTAGAAGCCTAATCAAATCCAGACTGTACATTTTAAACAAGGAAGCCTGAAAAATATCCCTCAAACTAGAAGAGTCTGAGTTGTATTCAAAACATTCCTGAAATGCCTAACTGTAAATGAACCCAGATATGTGTGATAAGGTAATGAAATGCTGAAAAAGTGATATAACATCTTTTCTTCCTGTGCCTGAATTTAGCTCTTTGACAGAGCAAAGATCAAGCACTTATTAAAATAACAAAACAAAACAAAACCCTTACGAAACCACTAACAAAAAACCTTTCTGGAACTTTTTAAAGCTCTATCTAAACCCTCTTAACTATCTATTGAAGCCCTGATGAACATGTGTTAATATATTGAAGCCAGTTTTCAAGGGGAAATGTAATGCACTTTCTCAGTGTAACAGCTGTTTCATCCATGTAAGGTACGCTGTAAATACTTTCATATAATCCAAATATTTGGAATATTTTTTAAATAAAGATTGCAAAGACTACTGGTGTTTCATTGACCAGTGTCCTCACTTCATTTGCCTTAGATATGTTTTAAAAATGTGAGGTTTAAACCTTGTGTTTATACCTCTCCGTTCTGGCCTGTAAGCTTCCATTCACATTTTTTTTTGATAATGAAACGGTTGCATGTAGTATATGCCCCTTGGTCTTTTCAGATCTCCATTTCATACACTTCCCAACCCCATCAGCAAATGAAGAGCCAGCACCATTACAGCATTTGAATTGGCACCTCACTAATCTAGGCATGTGCGCAAAACCAAGGTGTGTAGCCTTCTCTGAAGCAGCTCTGTCAGTGGTCCCCATCCCCACAGCTCATCTAGTTCTTCTGGAGTTGGATTCTGTTATCTGCTGAGCTTTCTGGGCTTCTTTTAAGTCATGCATTTAAGCACGCGATCCAACATGGTTGTAGTCTAATGGCAGAGCATTTGGAATCTTGTGCATGCTGTGTGCCAGGTTCCATCTCACACCTGCCAAACATAGCACCTGAAGGATGTGCTAGGATGGGATGCTTTGCTTTTGCCTTTGTTTTATTTTCTTCTGCCTCTCCACTTGTAAGATCCTTTGATTTAGTTCTGTGCTGCAGGGTAGACTGATTTCACACAAATAAGCTGAGATGCATGCTATGAAAATAACGTAGATATTCACATTATTCTCCACACCGTGGTACAACAGCTATCACAATTGTTTAACAATTTAAAACACCCCCTCCCAAACAAAACCAAACCAACCAACCAACCAACCAAACCCCAACCAAATTTACCTTTATTGAACATTTTCTGAGTTTAATTCCAGGCTGTTATTTCTAGTAACCTTCGTGTTCATGGAGGTAACAGATGATTCATAGCCACTAAGTTTCCGAATGCATAAAAGTTGGTGAGTTTTTTGAGGCAAGAAACATTTCTGGTTATATTTTACCAGCATTGTTGCCCATTTCCTCTATTATCTTCCATCCCAATAGTGCTGAATGTACTTCATGATATAAGGATGTGCACCCAAAAAAGGGCTTTATGGCTAAACAAATATCAGCTCCTAGTGGTGTACAGACTTATTCAACTGAGGCAGTTGTCTCCCCATGAATGGAAAGAGTGATTGACTGTACCAGACTTCCTTCTGGAATCAGTTCATATTCCTATATACCATTATGGAATGAATGTGAGGTACTCCAGCAGAAACTTAGGTATGCCTTAGAATCATAATTTTATTTCATCTTAATTTTATGTGCAGGAAATTTCTTAAGAAAGAGACTTTTACTAAGATATCAGCCATTGTTACCTTAGAATGATTGTGCATCCATTGAGAAATGAAGTAAATATGGAAAGAAAATTGCAATGAAAATACATATTCTGTTTCTGCCAGAACATCAGTAATGCCTCTTTAATATCAAATATCAAGGCATAGATTACATTCTACGTAAGGGATGGAGGTAAGCCTGTAAATTTTGTTAGCTGATTGTGTAAAAATAACAATGTAATTATAGATTGCTTCCGTAAAGGAAACTGCAACCAAATATGAAACCTCTTATTTAAAGGGTAGCTGTAGGTCAAATTATTGTTCTAACTATTTCAGTAATGCAACTTAAAAGCCAAGAGTGGTGCAACACAAACTCTGTACTTGAAAAATTTCCCATTGTCCTTTTCTTATAAAAACATTATAGATTTTCTTTTTGTAAAAAAAACCCCAACCCTGAAAGGTGAATTATTTAATCACTTTGCTGGCACTGCATTTTGAATAAATGTTTTTAGTGAAATAAATTTTGCTGCTACCAATCCTAGGGATCAGTCTCACTTAGTTTAACAATATTACCAAACATTGCTGTGAGAGAATAAGCCTTTGTATTCTTTGTTTATTTCTGATCATTTTTCCCTCTTGAAGCAATTTCTGTAGGCCTATGGATGGAGAGGCATTTATTTAAAAACATTACATGAAATTATTTGCCCTTCCAGCATGCCTGAACTCAATATGTTATTACAAAGGCCAAATGGGGTTGTCTATATGGACCTGATTAATTAAAAATGTCAGTTAGAAAGGTTAGATAGTCATTTATTAGGAGATAAAAAAATATAAAACCAGACTCTATTAGGTGATGTTTTACCATTTTATTCTCATTGAAGAATTATGAAATTAAATTTGAATTAAGAAAAAATATAGGAAGGGCAGATCATGCAATATTAGTCTGATATCATTCTAACCAGATAACTGACTTTTTTTTTTGGCATGGGAAAGATGCTAAGTACTAACAGTCTTCCTGGAGCTTAATTTGCTATGGTACTGTATGAGAAATTATTTACTCAACCAAAAAGTATAGGTGTCAGCATAAGAATTGTTAGTTTGTGGACTAACTAAGAAACTCAACTCGGTGAGATGGCAGCAAATGGAAACTTCCTAAAGGGAGAGAAGATTTTGAGGAACTTTTCAAGATCTGAAAAAAGTTGACCAGTGACACAAAACTAAGGGAAAGAAGCAGTCAGGCCTGAATAATTTTGAGTAGGGTAACAGAAATGGAATGAAACTGCACAGGAGAAAGTTCAAAAGGATGCACCTGGGGACTAAAAGTGCTAAATTATCTTAAAGCGAGGAAATCCACTGGATAGAATTGACTGAAATAGAGAAATTGATCTTAGAGAGCCTAAAAGGCACCACTGTGATGCAATGTGAAAAAGTCAAAAGTAATCCTAAGGCTGGAATGCTCTTTCCAGTGGATTTGGATGGTGTTGGTAGAGCTGTAGAAGGCAATGGTTTATATGAGATTACACGAAATACTGGGAACCAGGTGTGCCCCCAGCAAAGGGCTATTGTTCTTCTTGCTTCAGGGTTTCCTTTTGCCTCCCAGATGTGTGCCCTGTCTCAGGGTGTTTTGTTAGCAAGCTCAGTGCGAGCATATATGCCATTTATCTTCAGCACAGGAGGGAAATGAAACGTGGAAAGATGTTATTGGGGAACAGAGATCTGGTGTGGAGGTACCCCAATATTCCCAAGGAGGAGTTGCCTCTGTTGGGCTGGGCATGGAGTCTACTGTGATGAGAAAAGGGGAATTCAAAATGTGAAAGGTGCAGATAAAGCCTTTGAGGATCATCAGGAGAACTGGTTGTTTACCTGGGGATAAGGGAGGATGGAAAATCTGGAAATTTGAATGGAAATTGTACGTACCTAGTGGAAAGAGGACTAGGAGATGATATGATTGCTCTCCATGGGGAGCTTAGAATGCCAGGGACCAAAGAAAACAATTTGAATGATCATGTAGTTGCAAGAAGAGTTTGATAATAACTGGCCACTAATAAATTTAAGATGGAAGTATAATGGAAGACATCCAGCTGCTAAGGTAATCAGGACCTGAAAAAGCTACACAAAAGGGGCAAAATATTAAGTCCTTTTCAGAGGGCAATGGATATGCTTATGAAAAGATATGTGATGATTTATGCAAATAGATTGCCAAACTCAGTGAACAAGGAGGTCCTTCCTACTCTTTATCCCTTGATTTCTAAGACATTTAACTAAAAATGTGAAAAAAATAATTTGCCACCTATGTGTTTATTTCAAATAATTTTTTTCACATAAGGAAGTCCAGGTTCCCACCGCACTCCTTCATAAATTCCCATGTTTCCACACAAGTAAAGTGCAGAACAGTTTCTAGAAATGATGTCTTGTCATGTCCTGTAACACACAGTGAGTTTGTGATGTGAATTAATGTAATCTACAGGGCATGCAGAGAACCTCCAATCACATCCCATGCTGACATATAGACTGGACTTGAACCCCAAAGCCAGAAGGAGCACGCACAACTTACACATTTAATTCACCAGACATCTTAGCCTCCAGTTTTGTAGTCTGAAAGAATCTTGACTTCTGTTTAGATAACAGCTGAGGGTTCTGTAGGAGAGAAGTGTTATTACGACATGGTAGTTTAGATGCAACCACTGCATGTGCTGAACTTTTTGAATCTAGTCCCTCAGCTGTGGTAGTACATATCTAGGAACAGCATGTCTATAGAATGAAAGATCTCAGTTTTTTTCAGACTCATTATGTTTCTCAGAGGATAATTAAAAAGTTTGTCGAACATGTAGTGTTTTAAGTGAGAGAAAGCATAAATGATCAATATGGTAATAATACCCTGATTATTTTAATGATATATGTAATCCTATTACTATTTCCTCTGTTGTTATATATTTCTTGTTACTTGTGGTTAGCTATATATTTATACTAATGAAGGAGGCAACACACTATGCACTGCTCTTTTATTCCTGAGATATTTAACTTTCTGTGCAGGTGCTAGCTGTCAATCAAGGCTAATCAAACTGGCACAGTTAACATAATACATCATAAAATTTCACAGTAATGTCAACCTGTAATTCTGTCAATCTGGTTAAAGGAAATGGGCTAAAACAATATTGGCATTTTGTAATAACACAGGGAAACAGAATTTTAGGATAATATTTTTACTGTCTTCTATGAATATATCGTGTACAGGTTTCAAGAGCAGCAGTGGTTTCCTTTATGATTGAATTGGTCAAATATCCAGATTTTTGAATCCTTACTTTTCACTTTTCTCAGAATCAGTTATTTTCAGTGCATCCTGAAAAGGAATGGGGTGTTGTAATTCTCCCTATAGTATGACACTGGAGATGTCCAGGAGGAAGAGAGGGGGGACACATGAGTTTCTTTTGTCCTTGTATCACTGCAAGTGTTTTATGATGGAAGTAGCCAAGGTTGATTGGACAACAACATCTGCAAAAGAGGATTCCCAGCTCTTCTGTCAGCTATTTCCATATCACTTGCATGCTAACAGCAAAGGAACTCCTAGCAAAAGCAAACCAAACCACATATAGTGCTATTTCAATTTATACGCAAGGGAACATGAAAGTGCAATCTGACTATTTGCATGACACAACACAGGAGATGTAAGGCTTCAAAATCCAGTGTCTTTCTACTTAGGAGATTATAATTTGCAGACCTTTGGAATTTTTTGGTAAGCATTCAAACCCTTATGTGACAAGTTTAAGCCAGCTGACAATAGCTTGCTTTTCAAAGTTGCCTACAGCAAAACTCTTACAAATAATTGAATACTACAGAGTTGTCAGCAAGATGTACTCATTTACAGAATGCACAACTAACCCTATTAAAATGAATGGGGTTTCTCATGAAGTAAAATATTAACTGGCCCGAACAGGTGTTACTGAAATCTGTGTGGGCATAGCTTATCAAAAAAAGTTTGTAGCACGCACTTTTGTGGTGATCTTTATTTGCCTGCAGTAATTTGTCATAAGATGTATCATGTATTGAGAAAGGAATGTCTTTGGAAGCACTAGGCAGATTTCTCTCTCTTCTTAGAATTTGATTTTCTTTGAAATACACAGAGGATTGTATAATGAATCACCTAGGTTGGGTGGGCTTTGTCAAGTGCTGACATGTACCTGTGTAAACCAGGGAAAACATTTAAAGGAAAGTCCATGTGAGAAGGATATTTAGTGATCAAGAGTCTTATGTTGTAGGAATCTGAGAGGTCTATAAATGAAACATAGGTCTTGATGAAGAAAGTAATGAAGACAATGAAGTCTGGGAAAATAAGGTAAGAATGTGGTCTTTGGGAAATACAGTATTAACAATTAGATGTCAATTAAAAAAAAGGGTAAAAACAGAAGCAAGCAATTGTTTAAGTACTAATCATCTTGCATAGGTACTCCATCCATGGGAATGCGTGAGACTGAACAGTGATTGCTGTAAGAGAAGAGAAGCAGAATGGAAACTGAAATCACTTCGGTTTAATATGTAAAAATCCATCATTCTTTCGCAAAGCAGCACAGATAATCTGAGACAATGACTTCTCATGGCAGATATACAGGACTAATTTAAAAAAAACAGACAAAGGACTTACAGTGATACAATACTGAGAAGGTAAAGTGTACAAATTATGTCTGGAGGGAAAAGGCAGTAGCATATCAAGCTTACTTCAGTTGCAAGTATAAATGGATTTGTTAGATAACATTATGCAGGGAACAGACTGCTTGGGAAAGTGATAGCTAAGTTTAGGAGCTGTTAACCAGGAAATCTAACAGAGTAATCTTGCACCAGGGGGTTGCCTCTGAGCAGAATAAGAGTTTGGAAGTGAATGTGCAGTTGATGCAGACATGAAATCAGCAAGAGAGCCTTATGCAGCCTCATGGACTCTCCTTACTGTAATGCCGAGTGACATTAGAAGATGATGCCATAGATGTAACTACTCTGAAGCCATGTATGATAACCTGCCATGCACCTCCATAAACCCATTGGCCAAAAGGGGAAAGAACCATTTTCTCTTCCTAATATCTATGTGTGAGAAGCTGAATCAACAAGAGAATTGTTGTTGTGCAAATGCCCAAGCTGTTCCCAACTTTAGATCTCCCTGTTTTGTTTGTCCTGTAGGGGGAGGAGTGTGTGATTGCTCTGAAATCGTTGCATTCATCCTCAACTGAGAGAAGTAAATACTGCTTTGAGTACCTAGCAAGAGGCCACACAGGAAGGACTTTATGTGCGAAGTGAGAGAATACCTTAAGGGACAATGTTGGTTTGCTTCTTCCAATAAAATGTCTGCCTCAAAGTTGCAAGAAAGCTGTTTTCTATTAGACTTTGCTACTGTCACACAACAGTGATGGGAGTTGACTTCTTTTAAAATGGCAGAAGAAAGTTGGAAAGAAATCTCAGAGTAAACCTGCCTCGAGGCTTCCCATCTGATAAGCCCAAAAAGTGGTCTGAGAGAAAGGAGCCCTTTGCCAGATCCCAAACCACAGGGAGGCTGAGCAGGCAAAGTGCTGAAATACGGGTCAGTCCAGTGATTTATGCCATGTGAAGTGGAAAATATTTATAAATCACTTGCCTTCTCTTGGAAAGAATATAGCAGTAACAATGACATCATTCTTAAAATGTGAGAAGAGCATTTGAGTGCAAACATAAATGTGTTTCAGAGGTGTGTTTTTAAATCAAAACATTAAACATCCACACAACAAGAGAAAACATGGAATACTTTTATGAAGAGGCTTTCTGAAAAGAAATAAACTGCAACAGTCTGGATCATTAAAAAAGAAAAATTCTTTCCTTGCAACTGTAAACAATAGTTTAAAGTAAGTAAAGCGTATAGTCTAAGTTACTGTGAGTGTGGTAATGCTAACTAGTAGAGTGTCTTCTGCAAGTCTTTCAGACAGAGTAGGAGAAACTTAGCACAAGAAGTAGGAATCCCTCCCCCAGCTTCGAATCTGTTCCTGTAGGAGAAAAGACAATCAACAAGCCCCAAACATTCTGAGGCAGAAATGAGTCATGAGTGTAGATGAGAGCACAGAGCAACTGGAATTTGTTGAAGTGTTTTGGACTTTTGAATATGTGAAGATAAAAATAACACTAGGAAGTGAATTTGTTGAAGCTGAGAGATGGAGGAGGTAGCCTGAATATGCACGGGGAATTTTTCTTGCGATATGTATCCCAGTACACTATTCCAGAAGAGGTTCAGACTGGTAAGACAGAAGTCTGCAGTGTTGTTACTCCCTTGAGAACTGATGAGAGTTGTCAGTTCTCAGGATTATGATTTGTAAAGAAATTTGAATGAGTCATTTTATTTCTATACTGAAGCTCATTATAGCAGAACTGAAGGTAACAAAGAAATTACTTGTAACAATTCACTGCGAATATAATTTGTACCTGCTGGAGATGTGTTTCAAGCCTTTATCACCACACATAACCTCCTGCAACTGAGTCGCATCTGTTCAAGTAAAGCCCTGAGAAGGTCTAATAAGAGTAGGTCGGGATTCCACTGAAAGCATTGTTGCAGAGGCAGCAGCTCTACTATGCCTAGCTTCAAAAAAGAGGCAGTTTGGTTGAGTAGCACATTGGGGCATGTTACTGGTCCAGGCAAATAATAACATGGTGTTAATGAGCCTTAACAACATAGCAAAGAAAGAATGTTATTTTCCCCTGTGAAGACGAGATTATCTCGAGAGTATTTTTCTTGCTAAAATCATTATTGGTAATGCATTATTGCTTTCTGGCAAATAGTGAACCAAACAGGCAACCATGACTATACCATTCAGAAGACTGTGTTTACATGAATTCCTGTTTTGGCTTGGGAGACATCTGAAAAATTTTACAAGGGAAAATGAGTTGGAAACCTTGTTTCAGTTTGTAGGAAGATTGAAGAAGAATGTAAAAGCTACACTTAGTAGAAAAAAACTAGTTACACTTAGTGGAAAAAAACTAGCTGTAGCTCATGTGGAATGTTTTTTGATAAAGTTTATGTAAAGATAACACGGCAATAAAGACTGTACTTTGTGAAACATATTAACCCCAAAACATATTATTATTCACTATGGTAAATATATAGAAGAGATGTCTATCTAATCTATCCTCAAAAAGCCACAATTATTAATTGCTTTTTCTGTCATCTGAGCTTACTGTTTATTTTTTTTTAAAAAACTTGGTTGTAACCCTTCTCACCGCTGAAAAGGGGTATGAAACTTCTTCAGAGGCTTCACAAAAGGTGAATGACTTACTTGACTGAGCCAGGTAAAAAGACGAAATAGAGAGAAAATTTTATCAAGCAGAAAATGGATTACCTTTCCTCTGAACAGTACTGGTACAAGACATAAATCATTAGTATCACCTAAGCCCCCGTTCCCACCCTGCTCCCCCCCATTGCTGGAAGGCCACCATTTTTTAATTTTCCTACTATTATTCAGAAAATATTGGTGAGAGTTGATAGCCTTCAAAAAGGAAGGCAAATCCCTTTCCTTTTCCTGCTGTATACATTGTGCTTACCAGCCTATTGCATCCCAGTAGACTGCAAGTCATTAAGCTTTGGTTCATCTCTAAGGTTTTTAAGAGGAAAACAAAAAGGAAGAAGAAGAAAAGCGATTAAATTACACTTAAAAAATTATAGTGAGAAATTTTAACTTTCAAAAGGGTACATATGAATATTTGAATAAAATGATGTGTAGCCTGGCAAGTAATGCTCCCACTTTGTCATGATCGGTACAGTTACAAAACTAAACAATTTCTAGGCTTCAGTGGGAACCATATGTTAGGAGTTTTTGAATTAAAGAAAGAGAGAAGTCATGCACACCTGTAGGGAAGAATGAGAAGGCAGATCAGGAAGAATTTATAAAGCCAAGAAATAACTGTAATAAGAATGGAGCATCAATCACAAACAACTTCAATTATTTTGTCATTGGGTGGAATAAGAAGATACCAAGGAGTAGAAAGATGACATATTTCTTAAGCATGATTGGAATGTTTTTAGACACCAGATCAACATGAAATATTGGGTGTCTATTTTCCATCAGAACTATATTTGTTTTAAGAAATTACGTGCTAAAAATGTTTAATGTGTTATGACCATAATGAATTCAAACTCTTATCTCTCTCATTAAGGGAGAATTGATATTTTAATTGATTAATTAGTTGTTGTTATGGCTGTGTTATTAATTGTAATAATTATAGCTCTGATTCTGTGAGCTACTTTACACTCCTGGGCCTCTGATACCGCTGAGATCCCACTGTATTTCACATGCTTCATGCATAGGCGCAGGAGCTGTCCTATGGGTAGACAGGAGACTGGGATCAATACAATACAACACAACACTGCAGAACCCACTGTAATGTTTTGCTAGGTTGTCCAAGTGAATGCCAAAACACAACAGAAGCAAGCAGATCCCTCTTTGTCCCTTCATAGTTCAAACTCTCTGGCCGTGTTTGTTTCTGCACAAAAAGTCTAAATAGATATACATATTTCCTAGGCCTCGGAGCAGGAGTAGCACCACATTTGGGTGTTGATTCTAATTGCTGTATGAGATTTTCAAATGTTTGCTGCCTTTACTCTTACGACATGGTTAACATTATTGAAAGATGTGGAGAACAGCTGACTGGTGACTAAAAGATAGATGAAAATATTTGTATCAGATTTTTCAGGGGAAAGGTTGAAAGGGAAAATATACCAGTTTTATGATCAAATATAGTAATAGACCTTGGCTTCCAGGTGGGAACATCTATATACACTGTGCTGTAAATCAGGACACTTATAAAATAGCATATTCTATATTGGAGGGTATTGCCTGAAAAATTAAATATATTAAACATGCAGAAATAAGAAATGGCAGCTTAAGCATTAGCAGTTGAAATTAGGATAAACCATAGAATGTTGGCAATTTATCTAATATATCATCAAACCCTAGAATAGTTTAGTAAATCAAGATTAACAGATCAAGTTTTATCTTGAGAAGACTCAGGTTCTACCTTCAGTATGTTGTGATGCCAATGCATCAAACTACAACATTGCTATTGTATTAAGAGTTGATAAAATTCTTAATTGCCATTATGAGGAACTTCACATTTACATACTGTCCACTAACAGACATCCAGAATTTATTTGGTTTTTCAGACATTCTAAGATCTGTCTACCAGTCTATTCTTCCCATAAGTTACTTAGGTGACGGCCAAAAGTGCATGACATTTGATAGGATAAAAGCACTGTAACTCAAAGCTAGAAATTATGTTAAGGAAACTCAGCTTTCTGAATGCAGAGTAGCTCTGGAAAGTATTGAAACATTGAACTTCAAAGTTATTTTACAAATAAAAAGTTACTCTGGTAGCTTTCAGATCAGTTTAAATGTTTTTCTGCCTCTTTTTTTCTTTCTGGGGTTTGTGTATTGGACATGTGCTGAGATTTTATGCTTTAAAGAGTATGCAATATGGTTCTCATAAAATGTTTTAAAGCTCGCAAAGAAACTAGTACATTTTAAATATAGCATTTCTGTTAAATGTCTCATATAAAGAATAAATGAAAAAAATGATGGTGAGTTTATTAGATCTCGCTTGTGATGGCCTGCTTTTTCATTTATGTGTAATGTATCTATCCAAACTTGTCCTAATAATATCTTATGTGTCACAGCTTACACCATCACGCACTGCACTATCAGACTTACACTATTATTCTCATGTCTCTCTCAGCAAATGAAATGAATAGTAATTTATTTTCTTGAATTGGGCAGAGAAGTATGTGCACAGAGATAAATAAGCCATCTCAGTCACTAAATCCCGGTTGTAAGTGGTTCTGACCTCTCAAGGCAGGAAACCACAAGCATAGAATGACCAGTAACTTCACAAAAAATAGGAAACCAGGATAGTAGAACTAAACTCTAAAATTAAAAAAATATTTCCATGGGAGTTATATCTGCATATTTGGGGGAAATGCTGGAAGTATTACAATATTTTGATTTTTTTTTGTGTTCTGTCAGGAGCTTGACATTTCAATGTAAGCAGCCCATAGCATGCTTTGCCTCAGTCTTCACCAGTAGGACAGGTGGCCCTCAGGATAACTGGCCTCCGAAGTTCACAGATATGGCTCCCCTATGTTCCGTGTGGAAACAGTCTATGAATTACTGAGCCACCTGGATCCACACAAATCAATGGGACCTGATGGATTCCATCCTAGGGTGATGAGGGAGTTGGCAGAAGAGCTTGCCGAGACACTCTCCATCATCTACCAACAGTCCTGGCTCTCTGCAGAGGTCCCAGATGATTGGAAGTTGGCAAATGTGACGCCAATCCACAAAAAGGGCTGCAAGGAGGACCCGGGCAACCATAGGCCTGTCAGCCTGATCTCAGTGCCTGGCAAGGTTGTGGAACAGATCATCCTGAGTGCAATCACGCAGCACCTTCAGGATGGACATGGGATCCAACCCAGCCAGCACAGCTTTGTGAGGGGCAGGTCCTGTCTGACCAACCTGATTTCCTTTTATGATCAGGTAACCAGCCTGGCGGATGAAGGGAAGCCTGTGGATGTAGTCTATCTGGACTTGAGGAAAGCCTTTGACACTGTCTCCCACTGCATACTCCTGGATAAACTGGTAGCCCACGGCTTGGACAGGTGCACTCTCAGCTGGGTTAAGAACTGGCTGGATGGCCGGGCCCAGAGAGTGCTGGTGAATGGGGCTGCGTCCAGCTGGCGGCCGGTCACCAGTGGTGTCCCTCAGGGATGAGTGTTGGGTCCAGTTCTGTTTAACATCTTCATTGATGATTTAGATCAGGGGATTGACTCCATCAGAAGAAAATTTGCAGATGGCACCAAGTTGGGAGGGAGTGTCGACCTGCCGGAAGGCAGGAGGTCTCTGCAGAGGGACCTTGATAGGCTGGAGAGATGGGCTGAGTCCCAACGGGATGAAGTTCAACAAGGCCAAGTGCTGGGTCCTGCGCTTTGGCCACAACAACCCCATGCAGCGCTACAGGCTGGGAACAGAGTGGCTGGAGAGTAGTCAGGTGGAAAGGGACCTGGGGGTGCTGATTGACAGGAGGCTAAACATGAGCCAGCAGTGTGCCCAAGAAGGCCAATGGCATCCTGGCCTGTATCAAGAATAGTGTGGTCAGCAGGACGAGGGAAGTGATCCTTCCCCTGTACTTGGCGTTGGTGAGGCCACACCTTGAGTATTGTGTTCAGTTCTGGGCCCCTCAGTTCAAGAAGGATATTGAGGTGCTGGAGCGGGTCCAGAGAAGAGCAACAAAACTGGTGAAGGGACTTGAGCACAAGTCCTATGAAGAGAGGCTGAGGGAGCTGGGGTTGTTTAACCTGGAGAAGAGGAGGCTCAGGGGTGACCTCGTCGCTCTCTACAACTATTTGAAAGGAGGTTGTAGACAGGTGGGGGTTGGACTCTTCTCCCAGGCAACCAGCAACAGAACAAGAGGGCACGAGCTTAGACTCTGCCAGGGAAGGTTTAGGCTGGATATCAGAAAAAAGTTCTTCACAGAACGAGTAATCAGGCATTAGAAGGGCCTGCCCAAAGAGGTGGTGAATTCACCATCCCTGCTGGTTTTTAAAATAAGACTGGATGTGGCACTTAGTGCCATGATCTAGTAATCATGGTAGTGTTGGATTAAGGGTTGGACTTGATGATCTTGGAGGTCTCTTCCAACCCAGATAATTCTATGATTCGCACTTAAAAAGGGTTATAAAGTTCTTTGATACAGTATCCAGTTGCACAGAGGATATAAAATACAGCATATTTGAAAAGTACTATTTTACCTTCAGCAGCTAGGTACCTATAACTATGGGCAGTTCGCAAACTGGGGGAAACTCCACCTCATTGGTTATGATGAGTTCATAGTTTCATAATATCCGTGTCCAATAATGACCACCGGCAACTACCTTTTATAAGAAAGAAAAAGAACCAGGGTTTCAGAGAACCAGGGTATCAGCCTAAAATATAGGATGGCCGAAGCTGAACCTTCCAAGGTACCCTGATACAAGGGTAGCTGTTGTTTTCTTTGTGAGAATACTGGTGATTGATCCTTTATAGGCATTTCCTAAAACAAGGAAATGTCTCTGTTCTAAACAAGATACTTGTTTGGCATATTAAAAATTATTGCTTTCTGAACTTGCCAAGTGACTTTTCCTAAGTATTCCTATGCAATACCTCAACTAAAAGGAACTTTTGTGAAACAAATATAACAGAATTCAATCAGGAATCTAACATAATTATCATAATTATCATAATTATGGACATTTAAATTACCATTTGTCTTTACATGCCTTGTAACGAGTAAATCAACCTCCTTTGGGTTTCCTGTAGGATTTTGTTAATATTGTTTTATATTCTACAGTAAAGCTATTAAAAGACTGTGAAAGGTCATGGGAGCGTTTTCAGGTTTGTTAGATAGCGAGGTGGTGAAATTTCCTGGTGTCTGATCCTGCACTCAGTGCAAAGGGACAAACCTCCAAGCTTACATACCTACCACCGAAAGCCATCATTCAGCAGAAAGTGGGACACACCTGCATGATGCTGTAGGATCAAGGATACGTTTTAGCAACTGAAGTTAGTCAGCATATGCTGTTAAACTGAAGAAGATTTGAAGAATGTCTTTTCCAATTTCGTATCAAAACATTGAGGTATTTTTCAGATCACAGCCACATCCTCATGAGTTTTTTCATATTCAGATTCTGAACTCGAGTCAGACAAGGTCACTACAGGTGTGAGTTGTCTTAAAAAGAAACCACAGCAATGTAAAAGAGAATATCCTGGTAATTCAGTGGGGATTTGTGCATCACAAAGAGGAGTTTTAGCAGATTCCTGTTACCTCTATGAAGACAAAAGATCTGATTTTAATATTTTGTGATCAATGATTCTCTGTCATATACTCTGTGTTATCAGAGTTTTCTTAAAAAGAAAACAAAAAAAAAACAAACCAACCAAACAAAATACCCCTTACAACAGCCAAGGAAACAGAGGAACTTCATGCATGAGGAGATCAGAACCTGCTTCAGTTTGTGTAACAGCTTTTCACTATATTTGGCTAGAACTCCTGCAATTTTATTTGACCTTCCTGCAGTCTCTGGCTACTGATATTATTGGCTCTCTACTAATAGCTAAGAAGCAAAGATAGGAAAATGTTTAACCACCTTTAACAACCCAGTTATTGAAGTGGGTTTTGGGACTATGCAAGTCTAGGGCAGAAGTCCTAGAGCGTATCTAGCTTCTATAAAGCCATCCTGCAGATGAAAACCTTTCTCACTAGTGGGTGCAATAATGCAGGTATTTTATATATCTTTTCTGTTTCTGGCTTTATTTACCATTAGTTAAATACTATGAGATATTTTTTTTAGGTGTGGGTGCTGTAAAAGTCCAGAGTATGCGTTCATTGTGCTATAACAAGGATAACTATCATGATAGGTGTGTGAGTGTTGGGCATTATCAGGGTATCTTAACTTAGGGAAGTGATAATAGTCATCTTTATAGACCTAACAGCGTTATGAAGAATATTGTCACTGGCACACGAGGTATTAGCTATTTAGAGAAAACATTATTATGAACCTAAACACAATAAAAATGCCTTTATTTAAAAATGGATATATAATTCTGTAAAATTAAGCCTCAAAAGGAAGCATGCAACCTACCAAGCCTGAGTAGTTAGCCACTAAATTGTCATTCCTATTCAAATTCACCCAGCATTTCTGTCTGAAAACCTAAATGGTAATAGTAGCATTTTTCTCTGGAGATGCTCTGCTGCTTGTTGCTCATGCTCTGTACTGTGTGGTAGGTAAGACATATTGCAAAAAGCAGTTTAGCCTAGAAAGTTGTGATAAGCAGTTTAATTAGACCAGTGATCTTCCATTATTATTTTTTGTCATATATTGAAAGTGTCTTTTAAAGAAACTTGCTATGCTGAGTTACACTGAAATGAGAGCTGGATCCTCTACTGTGCTCTTTGAAGAGTTTTTAGTCAAATTGAGAAATAAAGTTTTATGGCACATCCCTTTTAATTTAGATTCAACTCTTCCAAGATGAACACACCTGATTAACTTTAAACATGTGAATCAGTCTGTTGCAGGCACCAGGATATTTGCATATTTCAAACTAGTTGGCTCTTTTATTTTTTTTTAAAGGCTGTGAATTTTGATCTTTTCACAAGAGAACTTGCTTTTGCCTGCTTTCTCCACTATTTTATTAGCCTCTAAGTCATCAACTGGGTTGGTTTTAGCTTTCCCAGTGTGAAGACTTGCCTTGATTTTCAGCCATTGCAAATTTATTTCTTTCTGTGTGCACTGGCCTGTAAAAATAAATTAATTATAAAAGTCTGAATAATTCCTTCTGTTTTAACAAACCTAGACTTATATGTAAAAGAATAATTCTAGTACTTGAGCTATCCTAGCTGTACTTGATTCTACTTTAAATAGAACACCTCACAGCAAGTAACATTTGTATCACTTAAAACCCAAATTCCATTGATTTCATTTGATAATGTGTATTAAGAGTTCCAGGAACAAAAGAGAGACTTGTACAAAGAGATGCACAACTATGGAATCAGTACTTGTCTTGTTCAGTTGTATTGATATTTTCACGTCTTATATGTAGCAGAAAGTACTTTCTCAGATTGCTCAGTGGAGTGGAAAGTAGAAATAGTAATAATATCCAAGCATTTTTTTAGAAGTACAACAGAAAATGGCAAGTTTTTATTATGAAATTCAGATGAAGAGTTGTGATTGAGAAAACCAAAATGAAAATGAGCTGTCATAGCAATGTAATACACAAAGAATAGTTCAAAGGCTTCTGCAAACATTTATTTGAAGACCTTTTCCTACAAATGTCCATTTGACTAGCTGTAATTTACATTGTAATGACCATTAGGAACCATTGAGCTCCCTTGCCTGAGTATGGATGACCTTCTTCAGAAAGCTTTTTAAGATGTATAGTAAAAAGCAGGGGAAAAGAAATAATTCCAGCTGTCCAAGGGCAGAAATATTCCTTAGGCTCTGAATTTCTTATAAATCTTTGGTAGCCTTCATGTTCTGCACTTGGCTGAGATGCTGAGCAGATCCAAGTGTAAAAGCTGTGCTAGTGTATCGTAAATTGCCTCTCACTGAGAGTTAGAGAAAAAGCTTCCAACTTTAGGAAAAGATGAATTCAATAGGACTGAGGATACCCACTGACTGCAAAGAAAGCAGGAGTAATGGCTTCCTTAAGGAAGTACAAGATGATGGTGCGGACTGCTAGTTGAGTAGGAATGTCTGGACAGATGTTTCTGAATTATAATTTCTCATAGTGCTTGGAGTGGAAGATTTAAGGTATTGAATCAGCTGTATAATATATAAGATAACATCCTGGACAGTTGAAAAAACAAGAAAGTTGCTTTTGACAGTTGTTATTTCTTCAGATTGTTATTTTGGGGCAGGGTGCAGAAGACTACAAAATGTCTCAGTTAATAACACAGGCTGTATTGAAAGGAGATGGATTTTGTCTTGTCCCATAAAGTGTTTTGACTGACACGTTACCATTGTTTTCTCTTGTTTGTTTTTCCCAGGACTCATTTCTTTGTTCTCTCCATAGTGTTGTGACTCTATCCAGAGGGTGACCTTTTTTTATGCAGTGGGCAAACAGGACAGTACCATGTCTATGTGCAGTATAGTAAATAATCAGAAAGGGGTGTTGCCTGATCCTTGCATTTTCCCAGGGTAATTTTTTCTCTTTTAACGGTACAAAATTTCTGTTGATGAGGTTGGTGAATCTCCATAGGCAAGGGCTATGAACATGAATTATTTATAACATGCCATTTTCTACACAAATTATTTCAGCACAAATTTCAGAATAAATATTTGGAGCCCATCAGTAGGCTTTGACATGCCAGATCTTTAGAACATGACGTTTCTTTCTGACTGGTATTGCTGAAGGTTGCCAAGAGGTGTAAAAGTGTGTAACACTAGTAGGAGCATTCAGCAGTAGAATGTCCTCTAAGGTAGGTAAAGTTATTCTAAAAGTCTTCTGCATAGTGATCTGAAACTAAAAGAAAGGTCTATTAGCTCAAAGTCCTCTTAAGCAGAGGTGGTGGCAGAAAGCCAGGTACCTGATGAGTCAAGCTGCTAAAACGATGGACTTTCCTGGCTATATCTGCTCAGCTATCTTGAGTTCGTGGAACCAAGTGGTTTGAGCCAGTTGTATTCTTGGTCCAGGTTTACTGGCCTGAAGCAGTGGTGGCTTTTCAGACTAGGACTACAGCGTGAACCATTGCAGCATTTGTTTGAATATGAACTGTGAATTACAAACTAATGTGACAGTATACTATACTATACAGCCTTTGAGAGCATACCCCAGGGATAATGTAATGAGCTGGTTATTCAGTGCTATGTATGGGATGTGGGGACAGAATGGAAACGCATATGTCAAGGAAAATTATGCTAGAGAAGTACAGAAAAGGAGATTGGGTTCTTGGTAGCTGAAAGTGAAACAATAACAAAAGTAAGAAAGGATGGTGATCTACAAATCAGCAAGGATTGCACTCTTAAGATGGGAAGAAAGATAAAGCTGTTGAGATAAATGCAAAGAAAAAAATGGAGAACAGAATTGTTTTAGGAAGAGGAGTAGTAGCTTAAGGGCACAAGCATTAGTCTGATGTTGAAGAGATGTAACCTAGTTCCTAGTTCTTGAATGACCTTGGACAAATCCATTAATCTGTCCTTGTCTTATTCTCTGTCTGTAAATGTGGATAATAATGTTTCTGTATACCTCAATAAAATTATGAGAATAAATTCATCTGTAATTGAGGTACACAGCTACTATTACTGTAGGGTCATGTAAGTGCTGGGGTGGATAGGTTAACCAATCACAGAGAGAAAAATTAAACCTGCAGACTAGGAAGGAAAAGACAAAAGATTTGAAGGAGAAACTTATTGTGAGTGCTATAAAGGTTTTGTTTTGAAACAACAGAACAACTCTTCTTTTACCTTTCTATCCAGCCTAGAAATTACCTGCAGTACAGAAATCTTTTAACTATCTGGGTACACCAAGGGTAATAAAAGAATTTTTCTTTGACTCAAAAAGCTTTGTTTTCCTGCATACCTCAAGGTATTGTGTCAAACTATTACTATTGAGTGGCTTGTAGGATTTAATGAGACCAGTCAACTTGCTCTGAATGCAATGCTGACCCTGCTTGGACCAGGAGATTGGACTAGTTGACCTCCAAATGTCCCGTCCCTTCCAACCTGAATGATTCTTGTGATTCCATCTAGAAATTGAGAGCTTCTACTGTCTAAATACAGTTCTCACCCACAACCATCCTTATTCACATCTCGTTTGCTCTAATATATGTGTATAGCAATCTTGACTTTCTTGGAAATTCTCTGAATTTTCATCACACTCTGAGATCAAAATCATGTCCTATGCTCTTTTGTTCTAGCATATCTACTTTTATGTGAAAATTGTACTTCTAATTCTTCGCATCAGACAGGTGTTAGGACTTCATTTTAAATCTCTGCATTTCATGTGAATTTTCATCCTGAAGATATTAGTAGCATCCCTAATGCTGATGGTAGCCCCTGGGTGAACTAACTTCTGAGGTAGGGTCCAGATGGATCACTGGTGTCACATTAATCACTGCTGAGTGAGAGCATCTTTGATGTATGGTACTAGAAGTCATGTGATTTTGTTAATACTATTTTCCAGTCTTTTCTTTTCTAAATGCTGTTCTCTATAGCTGTTATTAACATCAGCAATGCATTGCACTTTCTGTTCCCACATAGAATTACCTCTCCAGAGTAATAATCTCTGCTGGAGACTGCTCTCTCTTATATTTTTCCAGACATTCCTCTGAACAGTCTATGGGTTATTTACAGTGTTGGGAAAGAAATAGTGGTCTCTACCAGAGAATCAGTATACTGCAAATGGAAATTCTTTTCTCTTAACAGTACTGCAAAGATATTGCGTTGCACTGTTCCTGAAAGGCAGCAGGCTAGCTCCACAACACCAGGTTTATGTAGGATTAGCAGGGAAGTGTAATGTGTACATTTTAAAACCAGAAAGATCTTTTGTTTTAAATGGTGAATGGCACCTTTCTGGTGTACAAATATTACAGATTTTAGTCAAATAAATATTAGTCCCATTATTTAACCTGTTTGCTGAACAGGAGTCATCTGGAATCCTAACAAAAAAAACCAGAGATCAGCAGGAAATGATTGCTTCATCTTTTTCTGGTTTAGTTCAGAGTGTCCCATTATGAAATACTGGTTTTATGCTATTTTTTGAGTAGGCCAACATAGGTGTGTGTGCAGGAATGATACCAGCAGTCCCCCACTGAAAGCAAAATAATCCTATAAAATATCCCAGAATATCCCTGATGCAGCTGAATGGCTTCAGGCTATGCTCAGAAGTTATTCAGAAAGGTCTTAGTTTTAAATGTGTTTAAGTAGATGCGTGAGCTAAGCATTGTGGAAGCCCAACTGACACCTACAGAATGGTTGACAGGACCAATTCTTTTATGTTTTGAGACTTTTGAAGATTAACTTCTAACACCTTGGGATATTTTTATTTAAAATTATTTTATGAAGCTACTGAAATAGTTTCATATACAAAATACAAAAGGCGGGAAACAAATTTCTATAGAAGATTCAAAAAAAATCAGCCCCACAGAAGCTATAACTGTTTCAAACCCATTCATTATTCTGGCCTGTGGAATGCTTTTATTTAAGTATACAGTGTATGTATAGTTTGCTCAAATCTTAGGCAAAGGTTCACATACTGTTATTATTGTGAGAAACTCCTCACTGATTTGGAGGTAAGTTTCTGCTGCTTGTTGAAGTAGTAGAGTTAGGGAACTTCAGTGCCATGTCTGATTGCAGGACTATATGATTTCATCGGAAGTAAGGTATTTTTGGAGAACATCTTGGCCTTTCTAGAAAGCTAGGCATTTTGAGTGTGTATGCATGTAGTGTTTATGGATAAATGCAAACTTACTAAGCTTAGAGTAAGGGGTGTTTTTTAGGAAAGGGTGAATATTAAGCAAAGTTCATCAATGGTGAAGTTCATGTAAGATGATGTTTCTCAGCCTTTCAAAGAAAGGTAAGGCTGATGAAATTTAAGGCAGAGGAAGACAAGTCTTATTTTGTGAGAACTTCTAAAAAATGGGTTGGATCTGAAAGCAGAACATGGTGCTGGAATTTGACAGGAGCCTGTGGATAGAAAGGGTTGAGTTTTGAATTTAGAGTACAATTGCAGTTGAAATAGATTAATATGCTGAAAATAGCAAATGAAAGTGGGATTTAGGAATGGCCAGGCCTTGGACTACTTTCCTAAGAGCTAGTAAAATGCAGTGACCAGGATGAGACAAATATAAAAGTAACTTGTGTTATGATTTACAATGAAAAAAAATGTAAAAAATACCTTTATTAAGGTTTGTGTGAAACCCTGAATAACATTCTGTGATAACAATGAACAATGCATTCATTAACATGCACATCGCTGAACACACAGCTATTCAGAATGAGCTCATGCTGTCACAAAGACCTTGTTCTCAATGGGAACCTCATGGTTTCAACAGCTTCCTGGGCAGCCAGGCTTGGCAGAGTTTGACTTTTTCCACCTGTTTAGTTGCTGAGTTATTTGGAAATGAAAAATCTACTGGCAAACAGCAGTAAGCTCAAGAGAGTGAAAGAAGATTGTGTTTGAAAATCTGGACAACAGCTCATTGTATCTCTATTTTATTCACTGTACTAGATCTGAATCTGGAGTTTTCTCTTACTTCCTCCATCGTGTTGCTATGCATTCATCTTGCAGAGTTAGAGGCATCTCACTGGTGAATGCAGTAATCTCCTGCTCTCTCTTTTCCCCTTGACTTGCCTTACAGTATATTCTATCATCAGTGATAGATACAGATTTTCTAGACTTTGAGTTGGAAGCCTTGTGGTGAAAAGACTAGCCCCTGTCCTCAGACAGAGTGCCAGTCGCATTTGTTAACCTAGCCTGCTGGGGGTTGTTCATGTAGTGAAGAAAGGTAATTTGCGTTTACGCTTCCCTTTAACTGGGGGAACTGCAGTTAGTTCATCCCAACTATAAGTGTCTGTCCTGCTGAAGAAAGCCAAATGTGTTATTGCAGGTTTCAACATAGGCAGTCTTAAGAAACCCTAGGAATTTAGGTCTTGTAGGTGGTTTTGCTTGTGACTTTCTAAACCATTTTTTTAACATGGTCTTTGCTAACATGCAGGAATATACCACATGATTGAGAGGGTAGAGGGGAGTGTGTGGTGTGGATCTCTTCCATATTTTAGATAATGTATTCAGACTAATTTTTCTCAGATTGGCTTTACTAACAAGCTAATGCTTAAATACACTGAAGTCAATGGGAAGAATTTCAGTGCTGTTAGTAGACTCTGATCAACCTTCTGAATCTTCTTGGTTTTGAAGTCCTATGTGATAAAAGATTCAGGAGTAAAACTCTGAATACTAGTTAGGGATTCAGAATGGTGTACATAAAAATACAAAAATTGCGAGATATCCCATCAGAAATAACATTTTGAGAGTTTTTCCAGTTATTCTAGGGACTGAGGTGGTAGGTACATGTCAACTTTATCTTAATGGATAAAGTTGGTGGCTTATTTCTTTGCCCCGTAGAGCAATGCCACAGTGTGGTGGCTTCAAGTAAAAACTTCCATGCTCTTTCCAGCCATAGGTGGTTGTCATTTTCAAGTCTCCTTCTCTGGTCTTATGTGTTGCTGTCAGAAACCCATATGATGAAAAGGATCCTGTTGGGTGTCTGTAAATGTATCATACCACATCAGCTGTAGAGAAACTGTATGCCAGTGAAAAGTAGAATTGTGCAACAAGCTCCTTGGGGAAATAGTTGTATTCTGTGTTCGTTGGACTTAGTCATTGGTCTGATTTTTGAAACTACCAAGGCATATAATAAACTTTATTGTATAGGAAGTTTACTCTCTTCAAAGTATAACTGTTTAAAAATCCACAAGCATACAAAGCATTTTAATAATATCTGCAGAATGTAGTAGCTTTCTACTTTCCTTGAAATTAGAGAATCTCCTACTAATGTCCTTAAATGATGAAGTTCAGTTGTGAAAATAACATTCATCCAGCTTGATGACCAGATATTTCATTAAACTCCCACTGCACAGAGGTTAGTTACTAATATCCCGAAGTGAGTACATTAGTGTCTAGGGATAGAGGGTGACAACCAAAAAAACAATAAATGGATTGAAGCAAACACATGCAGTCCCCTGGAGTGCTGGAGTAGTTAGCAACTGGAGAAGGGCCTGAATATAGAGGTGGATATTGAAATGTTTGATATTCAAGCAGGTACAATTAAGTTGAATCAAGTGTGCAGAAGATGAAAGTGTGAGTTTCAGCATTCATGCCTAAAATGAACAATGTCAGAAAATAAAGCTGTGATTTAAAACAGATTAATTTTTTAAAGTTACCTTGACTCCCTCAGCTGCCCGCGATGCATTCAGCTTTTCAGTGTAGCATGAACATTTATAAGCAATTATTATGAGATTAATGGCTGAATTTTACCAAGCATGTCGTTGCTTTTCTGTTTAATGATAGAACAGAAGTTAATGAAAAATGCATAGTTTTGACATACTGTGTATAAAATATGTCAGTTTGGGAGACAGGAATTAAGCACAGTTTTCCTTTGAATCTATTGTGGGTAATATTGGCAGGAAGGTGGCGGGAAGAATTTAGTAGCTATGGGATAGTGTTGAAGAACACAGCTAGCAGTCAGATTCAGAAGTTGCAAATTTGGCAAAGCTGCATTTAGTTCTGAGTGATACAATCATATCTTTGTCTCTGTGCCATGCTAAATATACTTTTTGTAATATATGATGCAGAATTTCTGTTTCATCTCATTTTGAAAATCTCTTGTTCTCTGTACCTATAGGTGTGTAGAACAAGTTAGACTGTATAAATTATGCATCACAGTTGCAGTTACAGGCAGATGGAGGAATTATAGGTACATTTGAGCCTTCTTCAGGAATATCTAAAAAGTTGGAGTTGTAACTAGAAAATATCTTACAGTCAGCAATCATAGTGTTTTCCACAGTTACTGTTTGATTGCTGGGGCTGTACTGAATCTTCAGGCTCCACCTCACAGCAAGTGACAACACAAAGAAGCTCTTAGTTGACTTTCTTGCAAGTTTCCTGCATCAAGTCTACAGTGTGCCTGGAGGAACATTGCATGCAATGCAGGAATCTCAGGTGGATGTCTACCAACTACTGGTTAGAAACACCACAAAATATATAATGATTTTTCATTTGAAGCAGCTATGCACCAACTATATCTTCTGCAGAAATCTGTGTTATTTTCAGAGCACAAGGAGAAGGTGCTGAGTTTTATTATTATTTTAAATTAAGTTGACCGAAGTTGATCAAAAGCTCATTGTTTCAAAGCAATTAAAGAAAATATTTTTTTTCAATTAATGTGGATTGATAAATCTCCAGAATCTCTGAGAATTATTTCAGAAACACTTTTTTTCTTTTATGCTGACCTTCTGCTATTAACTTGGAGCAAAGCTTAAAATCAGTGTTTAACGTTTAATAGAAGGAACAAACTGATTCTGCAGTTTAACTCAACATTTGCAGTAAGATGACTTGTACCCTAATGGCTTGTAATTAATTTTTCTGAAAATCATATTTATGATAGTCTGCAGATTCAAGGCTTTATCTAATACATAATGTTCATTTTGAGCCTTTAATTGCATTTAAATTAAAATTGGCTTAGCAGGAAGATGAATTGTGGGAATGCATCAAACCACCCAGCATGTCCTGAAGATGTGAGCCTGAAAATGCAATTTGGTTGAGATGTGCGGAATCATTTGGAGTTCATTAATTTTTATTGTGCAGGTAGTTTTACTAAAGTAGGGTATTTTCTTTGAAATTTATATTTACGTTTATGTCAATAGCTGAATATTGTATTAAGCTATATGTCTATTAGAGTTTATTAAACCAATCTAATGGGGGTTGTTCATATTGTGCAGAGGTAATTTCTGTTTGCCCTTCCTTTTAATTTTGGGAGCTGTGTTTTGTTCAGATGAACTACAAGCGTCCATCCTGCCAAAAGAAGTTGAACAGGTGTTACAGGAGGTTTCAGTGTATGAAGTCTTAAAGAATCCCGGGAATTTTGATCTTGTAAGCAGTTTTGCTTCTGACCTTCTAAACCTTTTTACTCTGAATAAATCTTTTTTTTTTCCCCCCATGTTGCTGAGGTTCTGACCCAGCCACTGGAATGAAGGGTTATTGATGTGTAACTCAGTTTTGTGGCTTAATGTGGTGCACTTTGTCCAGCCGGCTTGTAAGTGATCCTTTAAATTGCAGATGCTACTGAGGTTATACAATTTAATTATAATGTCACTTTACAATTATAAAGAAAAAAAGGCCTCTTGCATTGCTTAATGAATACAGATTGTGCACAAATTGGAAATACAAAAGAATAAAAATTAACATTTGTCCTTCTTGCCAAAGTATTTACATTTTTACAACCGATAAGTAGCACAATAATTCCATTACCTATATCCATTAAACATTTGTGCTATTCATTTAGTGATTTGTATACAGTAGTTATTAATAAAATGAAACTGTCAGCATTTGCTGCTTTTGCCCATCCTCTTTTTACCCTTTTTCATTCCATTGCAGACAGGGTAATTAGAGGTTGAAAATGCTATGTGCAAATGCCTGTTACAAGGATTAAATTATATAATCATGGTAATGATTTTCCTTAAAACTCTTACTGCCAAGTGTAACATTTTTCACTTCACCGGGTTTTTTTGTGCTGTCGTATTTTATGAGAAAGTGGAAATATTTCTCCGTTCCGACAATCTGCTGCAAGTTACTAGTTTGTGGTCAGATATGATAGAAGCCCATATTCATTTAATACTCGCCAATCAGAACTTGACAGAGGTATTGCTTATTTTCTCATCTCATCACTGAAGCATGCCGGTGTAGTTTAGTCCCTAATTACTCTCAGACTGAGACATTCCAAATATTCCCATGGTGGTAATATTTTTCTGCCTGGATGAGTCATTACGTTGTTTGGCAGACTGAAACACCAGCCTTTCCTTGTTGGAACACTACCCCTCATGTAGCGCCACATCTTTTCCTCACTGCTGTCTGTTCCACGACTTTCATCCTGCTGTGACATTTCAAGCTGTACTGTATGAAAGCACATTTGCCTTTCTTCTATCTGACTGATTGGACCAATGCCAGTTCTTTATTCAGGGCCAAGGACAGGAGACTGGGATAGTCTGAATAGAACTGCTTAATGATCTAATGGAGCAGTGGCTCTCTCCTGCTGAGAGATAGGGCTTATTTGTTTGCTGGTTAGAGAAAAGGTCAGGGAATCCTTTTCAACAAAGGTTGTGACAGTGAGAATGTGCAATACCACACGTTTCTGGGGCTTGAATAACTTCATACATCAGGTGTTCCCCTCATGTTAAAAAATCCTATTCTGTTTTCTTTTCATTTTCAATATCCTGCAGATGGCAGGGAGATGGAAGTGATGAATTTTACAACTTGGTAATATAAAGACAAATGTTGTTCTTCCTGATAGGAGGAGACTTCATACTAGGAGTTTAACACCAGGGAAGGTAATGCAGAGAGTGACTGGTATTTCATAAAAGTGGCCAGTTTCCCTTGTCATTGTGTGAAGCCTGTTGGGTATATGACTTTTAATGGCTTTATGCTTAACAAGGCTGTAAATGTAGTTTGCGTATTTTCCCACTGAGTTCAACAAGAACTGCAATTCTAATTTGGTCAGTCATGTTAATTTAGTCTAGACTTTCCACGGCAGCTGAGAAACGGCACACTTCTGGGGCTGGGAGATGTACGTGCACGGTGATGCTGCCGTGGCTCCTGAAATTGCCCAGACTGTTGCATCAAGTGAGGATTTGGGGTGGTTTTAGGCAGACCTGTCTGGATTTCCTCAAAGGAGGCTATGGAAGGAGAGCAATATAACGGGAGCAACAGAGGCTGGCTCTGTGCCACCGAAGATCCCCATGCACGTGACTGACCTCACTTGGCCAGTGATGCTGGCTTGATGCCCAGAATGTGTGTGTGATGCAACTCAAAGCAGCCGCAATGTACCCCAAGATCTGGCCCATGGGGGTTTTTATTCCGTGCTTCAAAGGCAATGTCTGTTTAAAGGGGCACAGTAGACCTTTGAACTGGATTTTTCCCCATATTTTTTTTTCTCCAGTGGAGTTTTATGTAATTCCAGAGAGCTCTTTAGGTGAATTAAGAAATCGTCCATTTTTTTCTTTTCATGTTGTCTCCCCGGTTTCTTTAATTTACTCCTTGGCACTTTTAAAAGCTATTTCTGCTCCCATAGTGTTCACTGCATCTCGCTTTTTGTTTGTTTCTGTGAGTCTTTTGCGCAGAGAAGGGAAAGAGAGAAGCCATTCTTAAAATGGGAGCATATGGTTTTAGAACCACAGAAATTGGCAAGTAGGGTTTGGGGGTCGATTTAGCACCTGACAGGGATTTTTTGTTTGTTTTTATTTTGCCTTTTGTTTTGTTTTTAATCGACTAGATTTCAGATTGACAGTAGCTGTTTTAGCAAAATAACTGTAAGTTGTTATTTCTAATGTGGCTGAAGTTTAGCAGGAAACACTGGAGTCAGCAGTGCCGTAAAAGAACATGCAGAATGTTTTGATTACAAAAACAATATTCGTAATGCACACTGAAGTTTTCAAGTACATGCTTTTGCTACCATTGATGTGATTCCAGGAGATGGGAACCTGAAACCCTGAGGTTATTTCATGAGTAAAGAAGATTTAAAGATAAACAAATCCACGCAAAATTATTCTGATAACATCTTCATAGATTAGGAATAAGATGCTTGCTATAGTCTTGGACTACCTGTCAACTTGTCAGAATTTTTATTGCTAAATAGAAAGACTAGGTGAATTCAAGTTAAACTGTGTAGCAAAATATTGTATGTACTAAAATAATCAAAAAGCAACACCAAGAACTAATTAATAAAATATTTATGAGACAGTAAATAAAAGTGTGTGTGAGGAGGGAAGTAGAAGAGAAGGCAGGTCCCTCCACGTCACGGTTGAACTGCACTGGAGGTGGAATGTGGGATGCTTGCAGTCTGCTCACTCAACTGTATTTGACTAGGGCCGTCATCCCCTCAGCTTTCACAAGCACTGAATGTGTCAAAAATCTTTCAGAGAAAGTGTAAATTTTAACCAGCCTGCTTCTGGTTCGTTTTTAATGTGGTTTTAAAATGCTTAAATCATATCAATTCAAGGTATTTCTTCATCAGGTTTCATGGAGGTTAGCATAAATCAACAAGATAGTTTGATGTGTGAGTACATGTTAATTACGATAGAGGTACAGCGCTGATTTGTTAGAATTTGTCTCATTTAGCCCTGCTTAAATTAAAGGTTTATAATTTGTGTGTGGCATGCATTTTTCTATGATGACAGCTCTGTTTAAGGACAGATTTCTACCTAACTTCGAGTGCTGCCAGAGTGATCTATAGGTATCTGTGCCTATTCCAAACTTATTTGAAAATAAATGAGAGTTTCACTTATTCAGCCACTAGAAAATGGATAATAGTTTGTTGGGGTTTTTTGTATTGCTCTGGTTTCTTTTGGTACAAGCTCTGTATCTAAGGAAATAATGAAGATTTAATATTTTAATTTTTTTTAATTCCTCTCATGCTGATACATATGCTCGTGTGTGTATTATACCTGCTTCTTAACTAAGATTTCATCCTGAGTTATAATAATCAGAATTCAATGTAATCCCTTCCTAAAACGAGTCACCCCTTTCTTATCATTTTCTGTCAGTATCTACTAGTGAAAATTAAGCAGGGAGATATTTGATCTTAAGTATCTGGATTAAACTTTCACATGGAAGACAATTTACAAAAAAAAGTCCGTTCTGAAATCACTTATGAAATGCAGGTGCAGCAGTTGTCCTCAAACGGCAAATAGACGGTTGTCTTGCAGACAGTAGTCTCACTGTGTGACATGCCCTAAATTTTGAATCTTCCTATTTTCAGAATTCAATGTCAGACTTCTAAGGTGACTTTTTTAAAGTTAATTTTTGGTGAGGTTTGTTGGGTTTTCTTTTTTTTTCTTTCCCCCTCCTTTAATCTAGGCTAGGAGTTTCTGACATAATTTTAAAGAGACTGGTAAAACTGCACATATTGAAGAACAGATTCTGTAGTAGTAGTAATAGCTGGCAGAAATGTTAAGTGCTTTTCACAGTCAACATTCAAACAGATTATCAGATGGCATATTTCACCCTGTTGTTACTTTAAATGAAGTGACCATGAAATCAACAAATCTGCTGTCAGGTGCCTGTCACAAAGATAGTTCTCTCTGTCACACAATGCCTCACATAACAGGTAATGTGTTTTTAAGAATCAGTCCTGTGTCACCTCATCAAGTCCTTGTTAAAGGATGAAATAAGACGGATGGTGTTGTCTCCCATGGAGTTGACTGAAATTCAGTAAAAAGCAATGCCTGTTGTACAAAAGAAATAGGAAAAGGAAAGTAACGCGTGTAATATGCCCCTGACTGTGCCATTACTGCCTTTTTCCTTTGTCTTGAGAACAATTATTGACTTTTTCATGCTTATTCCTTTTCAGGCTGAAAATTAATTGGGTCAAGTTTAAATTCTGTGATAAGAACAGGAAGAATTAACCCTCAGTCATCAAACAAATGAGAACTCAGAGTGATGTTGTGCCAATAGCCACACGTTCACTCGGAATGGTTAAGACCTGCTTTTGTGCCTAACAGAGATGACACTGATAATTAATTAAGTTATAAGGTGTTGCTAACAATGATTTTTTTCAGGATGCTAAAGTTTAATCACTAAATTCAGGGCTGTGGAAAACTAAAATTACCATATTCAGTTTTTCTCAGAATACTTTCATAACGGTTTTCCCAAACAAAATAGATTTTTGTTTTGTTCATGAAATTTTAATTATAGCATCATTCTCAGCTTCTTAGTGTAAGGAGCTGACAGCCAGCTTGAACTCTGCTAAGACAGATGCTGCAGTGTTGGTTTGGGTTTTTTTTAATTTTGTTTTGATTTTTCAGACTCACCATTTTTGATAAAAAGTAAAAATAGGGAGGGAAGTCACCTTAGTGATATATGGACATCTGTTACTGTAATTTGTTCTTTCATGGATACGTTGTGACTAGCATTAGTATATTCTGCCAGTATGAAAAAAAAATAACCTTTCATTTCCCCACCACATCTAAATGTAGGAAAAAGATATTTTTATAAGTTAAGTACAGGTTTAGAGCTCTTGCTTACAGAATCAGGAAGGGGGCAGGAGGTACAAAGATTAGCATGCTTCCTCTATGCTGGCCAGCCAAACTAGTTGATTAGGAAGGTCTTGCAGCACCCATAGAAATTGTTGCAAACTTCTCCTAGTAGTGTGAGTGGAGGAAGGGATGGGAGAGACCATGCTTCTGAGAGGTGACTGAGGCACTCAAGGCTATGTTTTAGGTATAGTGCAGATTGTGATTTCAGGGTGAATTTGAATTGAATGCATAACAGTACAGCACCACCGTTCAACCAAAAAGGATACTGGAGCCAATGAAAGGAATGAGTCAGTGAGACGTGCAGGCAGCCAAGATGGTACTGCTTGAGACACGGCTCTTGTGTCGCTACCTGAGACTTGGGTCTTGTGAGGCAGGTCTTTACCTAGTTTTCATGAAGCCAATTCTCTCGAGGTGTCCATGTTTTTCATCCAATTTATGATGATCATGTATGTATTTGATCAGATGTTTGAACCAATCATGATTGCCATTTTCACTTTCCTACAAATTACCTGAATAAATTTGAAATTAATTTTGCAAGTTATTTTCTTCTTTCAAATGCAGTTGTGATTGAGACGTTGGAGATACTGTAGAGCTGTTTCAGAGCAACTTCAAGGCATTGTGGGCTGAGATTATGTGGAGAAACTGCAGATGGGTTACAGAAAAGCAAAGATTAAGAGAAACAGGCTAAACCTTTAGTTGGGTTGATGCTTAACAACACTTTTTAGTGCATTTCTCTTCTCTGCCTACTTACACTCTTGTCATAATGTAGGAAAAGAGAAGTGATGTCTTTTGGATTAGAAGTAGAGATGATGCAGAAAGAGCAAGAAGTGTTAACAATGTTTTACATACTGGCTTCTCTTATGCTCCATATGGGCAAATGCTGCCACTTTGCTATATTAAAATTGGAGACAAAGCCCAGCCAAATCTTGCATCATGATTATTAATTTTACTTGTTGTCAAAGCCAAAAGGAGGTTAGAACTGTTAGATACCTTTTCAGTAGTGCCACAAATGATTTTCCCAAATAGTTTATTGTTGCTATTCTTGTTTTGGCAGAGAAATAACCACAGTTCCATTTGGAAATGAGCATACATTTGAACAAAAATTATAAGTCTGGGACCAAGCTGATCCTAGTCCTTGGCCAAACTTCTGTTTTCCAAATTCATGAGAGGAAACAAATAGAATACATTTTCATGGACACTAAGAGAGTGAGTCCTACAAACTGTTTGGAGCACCAACCTCTGCAAAAATGGATGGATTGAAATCCATAGCTTCCTCACCCCACCAGAGAAGAAGTTAGGTGCCTGTAGACTTCACACAGATTTCACACAGTTCTGTGTATTTTGGAAATTGTTTTGTAGCCCTTCCCCATACAATTATTGCTGGAGACCAGATAGAGAACTGTACTTGGATATAGGATATATAGGGCCTGAAAAAGCAGGTAAGATAGAGGTGAGACTGGAAAAGTCTTCCACTCACGTTAATGTGAGAAATCAGGAGATTTGGTTGTAAAGTTCAACGAGCAGGAGTATGGGATCTTTTTCTAGTAAAAGTCATGAAGCTCAAAGAAAAATTGCTTCTGGATGTGATTCAGAAGGTTCTTCACATGTTTCTGAAACGTGGAGTGAAACAGAATGAAAACCATTCCAAGGTCCTCTGTCTTTGCTTGACACTGAACAATACTGAAATATTTACTACCTTCTTATTTCTGATGGGAGGACTTATGAGACCTCCAGAGAGCTCCTGGACAGTGGTACAGAGCTACAGAACCAAATCTCATTGACTGTGGCTGCAATTAGAGAGGGTGATCTCATTTGCCATTGTTTGTTGCTTACACTTTTCTATTTCGTTGTGTCAGCATGAGTGTGTGATGACATGGTTAGCGGATCTACTAACCTGTCCATCTGAAGGCTAACCCAGAGAAATAATTCCTGCCCCTTTAGTTCCCCAGCATCGCTCGCTGCACAAACGTGCACGTACTAGTGCTGGCACAAGGGAGGAGGTAGAAGCAGGGCCCAGGCATGGGCAGGATGGCGAGGCCTCATTTTTCAGCAGTTTTAAAGTGATGACAGCTGTATACGTGTAGGGGAAAATAAGACGACAGTACTGAGGAACACTGGATCTTATTGTCTAATGCCTTTGTTTTCTCCATGATTTTTCCAAACATATTGTATGCTGAGCCTTCTGAATGATTGCTCCACAGTCAAAATTGAGAAACATATTCAATAAGATTTTCATTTAGTTCAAGCATTCAGCAAGCACGCTAAGTAACACATCTATGGAGGTGAGGGGTTTTTTTGGTACTTCTATCACAAAATGTATTAAAAGTTTGCCGTGCTAAAACCTGCTGCTAAGAACCACTACATAAGTATCACTAATTATTTCCAGAACTGCGGGGCAGGGATTTTAACATGGGTGATCTAAAGCCTAAGCCAATCTCTGACTCTTAGGATCTAGGTTAATGTGGGGCATTATGTCTGGAGGATGAATCACCATTCCCTGCTTTGGAGATTTGATATCTGAGTGATCTTGATTTGCCTAAGGCCAGGATCCAGGATACCAATGTTCTGTCCTACCATGCCAGTCCCAAGGCTGCCACAAACACAAGGCTTATTTTCAGAGAACCTGTACACATCGAGTTCAGTTTCTTAGATGCTGCTATGCAAATATTCGTGTTAATTTAGACACAGTACTTCCTGAGGGTCTCGCAGGAGGACCAGTAGTCTTTAATGAAAATGTGCATTGAAATACCTAGTTGGATTTCTTGCTTTCATACAGGAATTGTAAACATATTCTTGCCTTATCTTATCAGACATACTTTGTGGCAACTACCTCTCTGAAGCTACTACCAGGCCAAAGTTTTATTGTTTGAAGAGTTCCATAGGTGTCTTGAGAGCTCCTGGCAGGTTTTTTTAGCTGCTTTTCCTTTGTGCACCTACACAGTCTCTAGAGAAAGAAGCAGAGATAGTATGTCTATATTGGAATTTGAACTTGTTTCTGGACACAAGCAATACTTGGTTAGACTGCTCTCAGAACTGCCATATAAGTTTGCTGTCAGCATTAGGATTGTCCTTGGATAAAAGTTGCTGTTGAACTTCCATTTCCAAAGTGGCATTATATTACAACTGCAGTCTCGCAATGCCTATAGTTTCCACACCCTTAACTGGCATTTCTGTATATGGAAGATCATATCATTCCTCAGTGACTGAGATGCTTTTCTGTACAGTGAACTGTTTTCTTACAAAGGCTAGTCTTGAATGCAGCGGTAAAGTCTTATAAAATACAGAGATCAAATTAAATAAATATTAATTAATATTTCGATTTGATTTATCTCTCAAAGTATTCATTTTTATCTTCTGCAAAATATTCTTGACTGAAGAAATTCAGATCCAGAAACAATCTATCATTTGAATCCCTTGATTATAATATGAATTGATATTCGACTTCTTGCACAGTTCAAGCTAATGCCCTCGCACACTGGTTTATTGAATCACAGTACTGGATAAATTCATGTTCTGAAAGTAAAATTCAGTTGGAATAATCTCATAGATACAAAACTATTTATTAACAGCTTTTTTTCACCTAGTTTTACTTTTAATTAACTGGTTGGAATTACTTATGCTTGATAGGCTGTTTATTTTGGCCTGCAGGGTTAGGATTTACAGATGACTAGAAAAATGTTTTGGTTTTTTTTAATGGTTCAACTTTTTTTTTTTGTCATTATAATAAGACCTTCTGCATTCAGATATTTTTCAGTTCTTGCAAACTGAAATGGCTATCATCGATTTCAGTCTGGAACTCAGTATCCCTATAATCTGTGATCTAATATAATTTTATTTATTTGAGTATTTCTTTAGGTCACACTTGATGCCTCTTGTGCAGTATTGCATCCTTTCATATGTAATTTTCTGAAGTTTTATTCAAAATCTATAGAGGCAATAACGTTTAAAACGTATAGCCCTAGGAGCAGCTGGTTTACTTTGCTGATTTAAGGTATACTTTTCATACCTTTTCTTTCTCACACTTTCGAGTTTGAAAGAGGTATGTATTCTATCAGAATGAATGCAGTGTTTTGTTGAGAGTTAGATTTTCACAAAAGCACTAACAGAAAGGTAAATGGTGCAGCAATAGTAATAATAGTTAGAGACAGCTAGCTATGAAGGGAAGTCAGATCTGTGCAGATTTTTTCACTAGAGTGCCAAAAGTTAGTGCTTGTTAGGATTTTCAAAGCTTCCATGTGTTTTTAAAGCTTTGTTTGAATCCTGTTCTCTATTTTTAGTCCCCTAATTTAGTCTAAAAATCTGGTCTGATTGTGTGCTCTTGTGAAATTATGCAAAGTGATTTAAATAACGGAAGCAATCTACCACATGACTCTCAAATACTTGCTGCTTTTTCTTGATGTACATGCACACTAGAACCAGTTAGAGATAGTTTCATAGATATGGCTGCAGTAGGACAAGTAAACAATTTAAGATAGTCTCAATGATTTCATGGGGCATTGGATGAAGTCCACGGTCTTAGATACTTAGAAGAGCTTTATAAACAATTTTGGCTTGATTTAGGGCCAATCCTTAAAAGCTTTAGAAGTCAAGTTCAGTTCAAAGAGGTGGTTTGTACCAAAGTATGAAATTACATTTTCTTATTTCAACATAACAGTGTTTCACTCCTGGTAGTCCTGTGCTCCAGAGTACTTTCTTCATTCACACTTATCTTCATACGGATGAAAGAAACATTATCGTGAATACAAATTGGTGGTTTTTCCAGTGTCTGTTGAAGACGTTGTGAGAACTATTCCTTAATTCTAAAAATAATTAATCTGCATTCTAAACTGTGATAGAACAATTAACAGCAGTGCTATCTAGATACATTATGTCTTCCACAAAATGCATGGTTAGCCTTAGGAACTTGTGGTGACATGATAGGATTGAATCCAAGGCTGCGACTGTCTCACATAGAAAGTAAAAGCATTCAGATTCCTTACGCTGTGATAATAATACCTATACCAAATATACTAACAGATGAAAAAAAGATTGCTTTGGAAGATGCCCACATGTAAAGGTTTTCACTTAAGAAGTTAATTACTGTGATTAGAAAACTGTAGCTGGTGTTATCTATCGCATAACTACTTAATCTTCGATTTCTTCTCTTTCTCTGGAGCATCTGCTGCTGGCCCGTGATGTCGACAGACAGATTATTCATTTTACCCAATCTGATCTTTCTTTGCTGTTATTTTGCCTTGAATTTTGTTCATTTTTACTAATAGGAATCACACGACACACTAATAGGATAATTTTCTGTGTTTTATTTCCTATTTTCATTTTCTTTGCTTCAAAATGGTCAGATCAATTTAAACTTAAGTAAAATACTCCACAGCTCACATTCAGCAAGTGTTCAACCCAAAAGCAAACATTTGCAGATGCGCTGATGTAACATCCCCCTCAAAGTACATAATGGGGGTACTGTTCAAGCGCTATCCTGCAGGCAGCAGTGTACTGCACAATACGTGTATTCACTTTAGGGGCTCTGATCTGCATATACAATAGTTTCTGTATGCTGTTTCTATCAGCACAGGAAAAAAACTCAGGGTAAAAAGAATGAGGGAAACTCAAACATGAAGTGATTTAACTTTTCCCCTCTACAATAGAGGCCCATAACCAGTTTTTATTTCTGAAAAGACAGTTTAAAAATTCCTAAATGAATTGACCGAGCATGTTCGAGGGATGAAGGAGAGCAAGGCCTGTGGAGATGCAACCGATCTCTTGATGCAGAGCCCTGCCACAAGGGTTTCCCCCTGAAAGACATTAGCACAGACAGAGTGGTTTGGTAAGAACCAAGAGCAGACTCAGTCTGAAGACTATAAAGTACAGCAGCTGAGGGAGGCAGGTAATCACTAATGGCACTGAATTAAGAAAAAAATAAATACCTACCTCTGAAAATAAGCTAGGCATCAGGCTTTGATCTGCCCACCTCCCTGTATATGCATGTAATCTTGAATCTTGATTGAATATTCCCACTCTGATTTTGTAATTAAAACATCATTTATACTGAGAATAATTAAGACAATTGTACATTTGATTTTAAAATCAGTTTTGAGTATTGTGCCTTGTCAAGCTACAAGAATGGTTCCTGCAGCTTTACAACTTAGCATTAAGAGGCAGACAGTGACCGGAGGCACCTGAGTGGAAGGTTTGACAGTTTGATAAATTAGGAATGACACTTGCCAAAATGGCTGTCCTTCCCTCAGCCTGCCAGTGGAGCATTTACACACTGTTAATTGAATTGGCAATTTGTGTAACAGTACCTGCCCCTGAGCTTTTGTAGTGCTGGAGCTGCCATTTAGCTCTGATAATCCAGGACTTGGGAATAAGGACGAAAAGCTTCACATGATATTATTGCAGATTTAAAATGACAGTTGGGGACCTTGTTGCCAATTTCCCATTAAATGAGAAATAATTAACAATAGCAATAACAAAGTCTTTTAAAGCTGGAAAGTTAAATTGACTTTTCAGCAGTAGTATGGTTTGAAATTGCTTCTAGTGTGATTATCTGATTGCCCTTTCCGTATTATATACCCTAAATAGTATCATCTGATGGTCTGAATAGGCAATGTTTTCAAAGCTACCCTGTTTTATTAGTGTGAGACTCTTCTGATGTTTCTGTGAGTTTGGTTTAGGGTTTTTTTATTTATTTTTTCTTGCCATGTAGAAATTGAGTTATGTTATAATGTTTCATACAGATAAAGAACTTAATGAAATATTAGAGATTCTGATTTCCGTGGTTATCAGTAATTGAGTGACAGCAGAAACAGAATTTTCAGTCATAGATGAATATTCAGTCATAGATGAGGTTCTTTTTATAGTTGTACTTGCATTTGACAGCTTCTCTGTCTTTCCCTAAATTTCTGTAGTGTACCTAAAGCCATCATCTGAAATGACAGTTTATCAGCTGCTTATGTTTTAATAATCTCTGTGAATGCATGCTAATGATTTGATGTGTAAATATCATAGTAACCAAAACCCATTTAAGAATTTGCCACCAAAGACCAGAGTCCTTGCTATCTTAAAGGTTAAAAAAAAAAATCTAAAAGCTGGTGTAGTTGCTCTATGTAAGGAGGCTAACTTCTCTATGCAGACTTGCAGCTCTTATTCTTGCCCCAAGGTTTAGATTTGCGGTTGTCAAGTGATGTATTGAAAAGCTACTTTCCAAAGATAGGTCATGCCCATCTTGAGAATACTTACGCATTCATAAGATGCCACAAGTACTAGCTGAAGCACAGAACAGTCTGATCCATTTCCTACATAATAAATAGTATATGGCAGCAGGGGTTTAATAATTTTCATGCTTCGAAATATCTTCTCATCTGAATACTGTGTTCTTAGGACGGAGTACAGCTACGTACTGGACAAGGACTGAAATGTATCACCACCGCCCACCAACCCCAAAGATGACTGACAAATCAGAGAGGAATGCAGAATAGAATAATCCTTGTCAATAGGCCTACACTACCAACAAGTAATATGTGTGTTTTAATATTATGCTAGAGTGTTCTATTGGTTGTAGAAGCTATTGCAGAATTGAATAGGGGATGAATAGTAGAAAGGTGAAAGAGGGCAAAGAAAAGGCGAGGTGAACAAAGGCAAGCTAATATGGAGTAAAGGAGCAGAAGGAACAGGATTCATGATGAAGCTTACAGTTCAAACATTTCTGCAGGAGGTGGTATTTTTCTTTCTTCTGTAACTGTTGAAAAGCTACTGATGATCTTAAAGAATTCTGTACTGGAGAAGGAATTCAGTGAGAGGTAAGCCCATATAATATTTTGGATGGTGTCCAGCCTCAAAGGAAAGCATAAAAGTCAGGCACTAGAAGGAGTACAGAGGGCATGCAGAAAGGCACTGATTACTGCTTGGCTGTGTAGACTGCTACCTTAACCAATGTTAAGTTAAAAAGGAACGGCTAACACTTCCAGCCCCAGAGACAAACTCATGCAGTGCATAGCACTCTCAGTAAAGGACTGGCGGGCTTGGCAGAGAAGAGGCAAGTAATGAAGAAACCAAGGAAATAACAGGGAATGGGAGTCCAGGCATGCTATTGTATGTGCTGTTGAAGATGGAAAGGAGAAATTATTAATAGTTTGTATTGAATTGAAGACAAAGTTGGGGTAGGAATTTGTGACAGTGGATGAGGGATGTAGGTAGAAAATAGGTTTCTAGAATTCTTACCAAGAAAAGCTTTAACTCATCTCTCTTTTTCCTCTACCAAACCATTCTGCCTTGATGCAAGGGAATATGGAAATAACTGTAGCTGGATTATAAAGTTTCACCTTTTTTTTTTTTCCTCCCAGGGACTGCACCCCTTGCAGATTCCACAGTATTTGTGGGAAACATCTCAAACAATTTAAAAATTTGTAAAATACTAGTTCATGCAGTCCAGAAACTTTGGATCTGTAATTTTTAGAATTATTTATCAACATGACTAAATATAGAGGAGGGCAAGAAAGATCATCCTATGGTTTGTTCTGAGGCATGATACTGAAAGGTTTTTCTATCTGTTACAATAAGTTTTTTGTGTGATTCAGGTGGATTACACCTCAGGTTTCATATTTTTAGTACATACAACAAAAATGATCTATTTGAAAGTCTGACGTTTAGTTCTTTTAGACTTTTAAGAACATATTTATCTCTATATAGGTTTATAAATTTTTTGGGTTTATATTAGGACATTGCATTTTTTATATAGATTGTGATACAAATTAAAATGCAATACAAATTAGTCCTGTTAAATCATCACTTGATTAAATGTTGTCAAGTGGCAGATTTAGAATTTGTGTGAAAAATACCAGTTTTAAGGGCCCTTTGTGACATGCAGAACTCTGTTCCAGATTTACACACATAGCAGTGGGTACGCTGGACAAAACTGATTTTAAGTCCAAGTCTGCTTCTGGAATTTCCTTATTTCATTTTCAATTTGTAATATACATCTATTATCCTTAGGATGATTATGCTAAATAAAGGCATGGCTGAAAAAGCAATATATTTTTTTAAGAGAAACTTTCTTTCATACAAACATTGAAGAACAAATTTGCCTCTTATCTCACAGAAAAGCTCAGCAAATAAATAAGTTGTAGAGGGCACCAAAAGGTCAACAAATTAGATTTGTGTAGATCTGTGCTGGAGGGAACTCATTTGGGGCGTAGCTATCTTCCGGATTGTCTTTCTTCCACGAACTTTCAGCTGTGTTGTGCATTCCCCTTACTGCAAGGTGGGAGTTTGAGAGAAGTAAACTCAAAGAAGTAGTCAAAGTACATACTATAAAGAACTGACTACGTAAAAAATCAAGTACCTTGCATAGCATTGAAAGCTGATACAGAATGGGATTGTTTCTCTGCCTGCAGGAAATTGCTAGCTATGTTCCACAACTGTTCTTCAATTTTCTGCTTTTCTTCTAGGGTTTATGAAATTCTTAAGTGTCCACTGTCAAAACATCAGAAAGTCTGAAGACCGTGGATGTGCTTGGTATCTTTTTTTTTCTAGAAGCCGGTCTTTTCCTTTCTCTTCAGCGGCCATCTGTCCACTAACTTCCAGCTAAAATTCTTCACTTCCTTAAAAGCAAAAGCACACAAGACTTTCTATGGTGCAGCTATACCCTGCACTCTAGATGCATCCTTGGTTCTTCCATTATTTAGCTTATCGTTGTCCCTTCCTCTCCTGGCTTTTCAGAGTTTGGTGGAAAGTAGGTTCACTTTGTATTATCTTCATATCTTTCTAAAACTCACCTCAGAGCCTTTCCTCTTTACTCATTACAGGATTTCACAAACACCAGGACCAGCCTGTTAATTTATTTTGCTTTCTTTTTTCACTTAGGACTCAGCAAAACACAAAACTATTATCTCATACTCAATATAGAATAATTTAATACTTGGACAGATAGTTTCATATTTACCCCGTCCTAACTGAAAAAAAATGACAGAAAATCTCCCCATAGATCATTTTCACTGTGCTTGTTTATGCCTACCTTGGAAGAGGCTGGAGACTCCCTGGGGAAGCCAGCTTCACAGTTTGAGTTGTATAGACGTATGACTGGCCCTTACTCTATGAAGTGTGGTGTAAAACATGAAAGACTCCATATATACATTATTTATTGTGTAAAAATAATTGGTGAAGGCACGTGCAAGACAAAGAAGATTGCAAAAGTTCTGAACAAATTTCAATCCATGTGTTTAAATATCTGATTTTGTGAACAGTCTAACGGTTGTTATCTTCAGTTAAAACATTATGTCTGTTTAGGACTCACTGTTCTCCTGTACTTATTTTCATTTTTATATCAGTTAACAAGAGATACTGCTAGTATTGCTAACTGAAGAGCAATTAAAACAATCATAACTGCTCTTCAGTCCTACTGTATAACTATTATCGATATTCAGTGTCTATTGAATCTTCCACAGTGCATTTGAAAGAGCTTGTAAGGGAATTTATAACACCAGTTATTATTTTATGCCCACTTTTCTTGCAGACTTGTCTAAGTGGTAAGCAATATGGATAAGAAAGAGCTGAGAAGATCTTTGTAAGAATATATTTTTTTAAGTAAGTCTTCTGGAAGGGTCTGTTTCAGTACCCCCAAAACATTTTGCAAATAAATAATTTTGCATCAGGTAGCCATGAAATTTACATGTGAATTTCTGCCTCTCTCAGCTGAGTTTTAACTGTGAGTGAAGGCAACCTATCAGGATATGGGAATCCTTGCTCACTGTGTTCAGTTATTTATACAGAGTCCAGTAGTGTCAAGAGGAGAAGTAGATACAATCTGAACTCAGAATAGTTCATAGACGTGTTAAGATTCTCCCAAGAGAAAGTGAGATTTTTTATTTTTTGTCTGAACTGGAATAACTTTTTATTTTTGTATGGTAAGGGATTGTAGCAATTGGAGACTGAAGCAAGAAAATTATTCATATAGCTTTGTGCATAAATTCTGATGATTTTTTACTTACCCTTGCAATGGAGACACATTTAGAAGGGATGAATCTTTACTGCAGCTATATATCTCAACCATCATTGATGTTGAATTTTGAATATAATCTGAAATTTACAGTTTTAGCCTACACTAAAATATAATCACACTTCTTCCAAGAATCACAAGCAGCTGAGTTTCCTATAAATGCTATCGATCTAAATTTCACAGGGTTTCTTTCTGCTCTGTATCACTCTGTCTAACCCCTTACACAGGAATCGGAGCAGTTGGATGCAACTGTATCCTGTTTTGAGGAATTTCCGTTCATAATCCAACCTTCAGATGTCATGTTTGGTGATTTGAACATATGCTGCCAAGTTTTGATTTAGAAGAAACACTTCCAGAATAGCATGTTTACGGTGACTTTTTGTGGCTAAAGTTTTAAAAAAATTTAATTTTGGTTGTGTTTTGTTATTTTAATTGTGCATCTAGGAAATTATAAAAGAGAGATTTTGCTCACTTCATGAATTGAAATTGATTGTATCTTCTGCAGAGAGAAAGAAAAAGATGTTTTGCTGAGTATGTGTTTATAAAGGGCATATGCTGGCAAACCAAAAAATTCCATTTACATGTAAGTGATTTAACAGATCACAGTTCCATTGACGTGTAAGTGATTTAACAGATCACAGTAAGAAACTAGAATACTATCATTTCCTTGAATTGATGTGGTGGTAAAAGTGGCTGACTCTGTGCTGAAAAGTGTGTGAGTTTGACATTGGGGTACTTTTGTACTGCATGATAATAATTCATATTCAAGCCTGTATAATAATCACATTGAGATCTTGGTTTTAATAAGACATAAAATACTGCTCTAAATTATACTTGTAGAACTCTAAAGTTCTAAGAGTTTGTAACAAGCAACCTTGCAGCTACTCTTGTGTGTTTCTGCAGCTCTTATTCCTAGTGGAACATGAAAGCTGCTTATGCTATTTATAACTCCTTCAGTTTTAGATATGAAGAGTTTTGAAAGACGTTGGATGTAAACTGTTTTTTTTTCACAAAAGAAGACTGTGTGTTCTTCCCCTCTTGGCACAAGACTTTTCTGACGTTGAAATATCTAAAAAACCCTCATTCTTCGCAATATATAACCCTGTTTACCTTCACTTTCCGTTAGGCTTCAGCTTCACTCTTGAATCTTACAAGTATTATCTTCAGATCCCTATAACCTTATGATTCCAGTGGGAGAACGTATTTTTTGTGCATCTGCACTTAATAGTTGGTTTACTTTGGAAAATCAGATTCAGACTACTGAATTATTTAATCATTTTTGAACATTTTACTGCTTGCTATCAACAATAAATATAATGCACTTTCGAAGATGTTGCTCTTTGCCATAAACAATACATAATCTCTTTGTATATGTATAATCACTGGGTATTGCAAAGCAGTATTAAAATGTGAAGAAATCTCCAACATACAGAATTTCTTAAGGTCAATTCAATAAGAGTGTACATTTCAGTAGCATTTACTTTAAATCATTTTATTGATTGTTAAATGGTTTGTAAATGGGAATGATTTTTTTTGTCTAATTTGTAGAATGAGTTGCTTTACCAGTGTAAAAAGTTAGTGTTGGGAAAATAGGACTATATGTATGATTTTTGTGCTACTTTAGCCCTGATAAAGAAATTACTCCCCATGGTAATGTGGAATTGCAATATTAAAATACTTTTCTGGATGTAACTTTTGAAGATATACAACAAATTATTTAATTATCTCAAAAGAATGTCCTGTATTCCTTTAACACTCTGTCGAGGTAAAGCAGTAGAAGAACATTGGCTATTTCATAACATAGTTTCATTCCATAACTTTCACCAACCTGGAATATTGTTTTGAAGATACATGTATACAGCTAGGGCTCAAAATGCCTTTTGTGCCAAGAAAGCTAATTTTTGTATTTTAAAATTAATCTAGCCAGAATCTGGATTAGCTATGTCACATCCCCTTAACCACAGGCATGTAAACCTCAGGATAGACAGCTGTTTGGATGTTTCAGACTGGGACTCCTGCCCTCAGCAAACATATTCGATTCTCCTACATGGTCACTTGGCTGCATGTACTCATGCCCATATGCCTCGATGGCATTGTGCCTGCTCAGTAGTTGGTCAAACTGTTCCATTAGGGCTTAGACGCCAAGATAGCAGGTTGAGTTGGGCACCATCTATAACAGCATGCACTCTGTCACTTCTGAAGGAAATCTTTCCTCAGGGACGAGCTGCCACACTGCATAACTTGCCTTTTTGCGTTCATCTTTCTTGCCATTTACATGTTCCAAGCATCCCAAAAAGAAGAAAAGAGAAGAAAAAATTGTCAATGTGGCTATGACATAAACTCATGACGTTCACAAGGGATTTAGAAATGCAGGCAAAATGAGTAGTGTACAAGCCTTCAGGCAATCCGCATTAATTCAAGCTTAAATCAGACAATATCACAAGTGGGCAAAAGGTAAAAGAAGAGCCACTGAAACATTTTGCAGTTTGCCTTAGATAGCTGGAAAAGGCCGTTGTAACAGTCTCAATGTTTCTTATTTTTACAAAAGCTGACAAATTCAGGGAGGGGAAGTAAACATGTTTTCAAGTTCAGGGTCATCTTCCTACAAACCTTGCTTTCCATTTTTTCTTAGACTACTGTAGCTACATAAACACACTTAAGTGTGTAAAGAAAAATATAGTATTGTTTAGACATGAAAAGAGTAAAGGCAGAACAGTTTTACAAATAGTCATCCAAAGTCAAGAAAATCCATTGCTTCACATATGTCAGCAGGAACTAAGTTACTAGAAATTATCATGCTCAATTGGTGATACCCCCAAAACGAGTCAGCAAGAGGCAGCAGTGTCTTAGACAAAATAGTAATGAGCCTTAACTCCTTAAACACCGGGTAAACAAAATAATGTATATATGCATTCAGAACAGGGAACTGCCTCCAGTGATGCCTGTATCTGAGAGGTGAAAGTATGGCATTTATAATATCATGCAGCAACCTTACTGAGACTTGAAGGACTGGCTCTGAAACAGCATTAGTTTTGCAGCATTTACACTACAGTAGTAGTTGAAAGTTGGTTGGCAAAAGTAAAAATCTTAACATTTGCTTTTTGCTGACAAACAACAAAAGGATTAACCATGGTCTACAAAAAGCAAATATAAAAATGATTAGAAGAGTGGATATTTACCATAGAACATATTAATTACTTTTTCTTCCCCCTGTTTTCTTTACATGGGTCTTGCTGCATTGCACTTTGGGATGCTTTCTTGCTTGCCATGTTGCTATGAATTTGTTTCATTTCAAATAATTTTGAGACCTCTTACTACATGAAAGAAAGAAAAAGTAAGGGTTCTGGAAGCATATAGTGCTGTAAATGTGTTTTAAAACCTTAATCCTGTGTCAGTTCTAATGAATATAGATTTATTAATACTACCATGACTTAGACCATTTTCATTGAAGAAACTGAGACTAAATCAGACAGAAAAGCAACAGATGAAGGTGTTTTAAGCAGCTTAGTGACCTAAATGACTTGTTAGTCCCTGTGTCTTCTTGGATAGGTGATACAGTTTCCATTTTTTCTGCAAAAAATTAATTATGTGCGTAATGTGAGAAAGAAAAAAATTTAAATCAATTACTTCAAATACCTATAAGACTGACGGTGATGTTTTTGTTACTAAATGCATAGACAGGACAAATACTGACTTCTCAAAGTTTAAAGGTCCATATCAAATTACTCTACTATTTGGTATCTGTATTACACTTACCATTAAGGAATTTTTTCCATTTGATTTCTTAATTCTCATGTTGCTTAATGTCATATCAATTACTTGATATGTTGTTAAATAATTCTAATGTGAAGTAAGCAGGTTTCAGTTTAACTCATCTGTATGTACTTAAAGCAGTTGTTATTAAGAAACAAGCCTCTTTGCTTTCTTTCACTCTTCCTTCACTGTTAAACAAGTCATTCATATCTTTACTACTTTGCCAATGCTGGGCTTGTGCAGACTGCAAGAGCTGAACCTTGGTTTTGCTTGGGGTTTTCTTTTTTCCTTGGATTAATATCAGTATAACATGATTATTTAATATAAAGACTCAGGAGGGATCCTAGACTCAAATGGCTGTCTTTAGCTGCTGTGGGATTTTGTTGGGTATCACTAGACAGTGCGTTACATAGACTGAGAGTGTTGACAAAGCATGAGTGTAAGAGCCAGGAATGGAAGAACTCTGATCTTGGTGCTGCTGTCTTTCAGCAAGAACTTTGTCTAACCCCAGACATAGGAAGTATCAGGGATATTGTGATCTTCAGAATTAGGCTTAGAATTCTGCACCTTAGTTTATTTATGTGTGAAATATATTAATTATGTGCAACTAGTTTTATAGTACTCTGAAATTACTGGATGAAAAACACTGCAGAACACTACAAGGGGTAGTATTCTGTGTGATAACACCATCTGCATTGCAGCAACTGTGGAAGTCATTAGAATGAGGAGATAACATAATTTCAGAGTAACCTGTCCTTTCTTTCTGTTTTGCATTTTGTGTGTTATAGTACTCCACAGGTTAGTTCCTGTGGTCAGCAGCATTTAGGGGTTAGTCTCAGTGGAATTTCCAGAGCCTGCTTTCTAATTCAAACTTGCTCTATGGTAAACTGTCTGAGGTGAGCCATTGCGAAATATGAGTTCTCTGCGGGCTTATGGAAAAGAATTATTGAATGATTATTATTAATGAGCATATAGGATATAAGTATAGTAACATACCAATGTGTACTTTTTAGCATGTAGGATATATTTGAGGATATTTTTGATATTTTTTCAATAGACTTACAATACATATGGATATTTTGTAGTCCTATTTATTATAGCTTTTTCAATTACTTCCATGTTGTTGTGATTGAAAGAGTAGCGAACACAATAAGTCACACTAGGCCAATAGCATGTTAAACAAACTAAAGGAGTTCTTATCGCCAGGCTAGCGCTCTCTCCTTTAATTTTGCACATAAATGTGTTTCTGCTTCTCAGTAAGTGAGAATGAAATGGAGAATTAAACTAAACCTTTTTGGAACAAAAATTAAAGTCTAAGGATGGAGAGAGCTAGCATTTATTTATTGTCAGCAAAACGGAGTAGCTACTTTTCAGAGTGTGCAAATATTGATATTTAATATTAACGTCAGCAGAGCACCATAGATTTGAATTAATTTAAGCATGAATACACAATCACATTTTTGCTGGATTAGTCAAAGGCTGTTCAGAGCGTTAATGGAAGCTTTATCCTTTTATACAAACTTCATGCTGGCTGGAGGAAGACAGGACATTCCTGAATTATATCTGAGCATTTAAAGTTAAGTCTTCAAAAGACTTGTCAACAGAGGTTACTCTACAGAGGGAGTCTCCACCAGTGTAACACCTTCTGTCATGTGGCTGCAGCATGTTGGCACAACTGCTAAACCTGGATTTACCATACCACCAATCACTTCTACTATAACTGCAGAAGCTTTTGAGGTCTGTATTCAGCAGAGTATTGAACGCTTAATCTACTTCTGTGTATGAAAATTTGCTTGTGCTTAGTTGTTGTACAGTAACTCATAGGTAACTCTTTTCAAGTGAAGTAAGCCTAAGCAAATACCTAAAGGTAAATACATGTTTAAGCACTGAAGAGGAGCACTCAGACTGTATAAGAAATGAATAATTCAGACTAATAATGGTTTTGAGCTGACAAGTTGAAACTCTGAAGGGATACTTAAAATTTACCATTCATCAAAAAACATATTATTGTGTATACTAATGATTTTATTATATTTTAAAGTACCTTTGTGTCCTTTCAAATAGTGATCTCATTGATAAAAGACTTAGCATTTTGCGAGTATTCTTCCCTTAATATTAGTGCCTAAAATCAATGTCTGGATCTTGTAGCTTATGCATGTACTTGAAGGAAATGGAATTAATAAAAGGAAATTGCATATTTTACATGAAGATGAACATGTGATAACATTTAGCTAGCAGATTCTCCTAGTCTACATATTTCTACCCTAATCTTCAGGCTCTGTATTAAGCTGCAGGCTACTTTTTCTCAAAATCCCCAGTGGCAATCACTCTCTCTTCAGGCTTCCCATGGCACATCAAAGGCAAACTCGGGGAGTGAAAGGTACTAGGAAAGACTTTTATTAATGTATCCATTTTATGTAAGCTACCACTCTTTCTGTATCAGCACGTTCATTATGTGACCTAGCTAGATTTGCCAGAACGATGATAATCCTTACAGACATTGATGGTGTTTTTTCCAGGACACTGGGTGTATCAGGAGATGAGGATGTAGAATGCATCTTCATGGCTCACTTTACATTAATGACGTGCTACCGCCCATTTCCACATGAAGACCCAGGTTTCCAGTGTTCCGTGTGCACTGACAGCTGAGAACATCCTGCACAGAGTTGCAGTTTCTAGCCTGAAATCTGCAGGCTAAAATTTTGCCCATTTACTTTAAAATACCGGGCCGTGAAGTGTGGAATTTCAGGTGCTGCTGAGCAAGTTCCTCAGCTGTCAGTTGCAGAGACGAAGGCAATAACCTCTGCCCCAGCAGCTGTTTTAGCCGAGGCCTACCACACTGTGGCCTGAGCTCTAAGAACAGTGCCCGTGGCTGCTGGTGGGTTGGGTGGCACTAGAGCTGAAGGAGGCTTCGAGGACAGCAGTCACATCCCCCGCAGAGCCCATTGCCTTCTACTGACAGAAACTGCTTTCCAAAGTGGAGGTTTGGAAATGTTTTATGTGTCCCTTTGAAAACAAGCTTGGAGTAGAATGAGCAGTCTTTCCCCAGGTCTCCTTAGCTACTGGTTGATGTATTTGCTGGGACTTGAGATGGCTCCCACTCTCTCACTGGGGAGACCGAAATCTGTATTTCCCATACTGGAAGAATATGCTATCCACACTTCTCCCAGCCTATAGATTGTCCTCAGATTTGAGGGGATGCTTTCTGCTCTGGACATCACCCACATGTAGTTTTGATGACCTGCTAGAAGCAGCTAGAACTGTCTTTCTTTTGAGGACAGCTTGTGTAGGTTATCAAGTAGTCATTTTGATAGTGGGGGTTTTTTAATATTATTTTATTTTACTTTTTTAAAAAGGCATCCAGCTGCCATTTATTGCCAATACCTAGTTCAGAAAGCACAACCTGAGCAATCCTATTGAGCAGCAGGAAGTCACAGACTGTGCGAGAAATGGGCACTGAGCTGCACCAGTGATGTGGAAATGTGGAAAAGAAAAAAGTGAGGTATGTGGATACTTCAGGAGATCCAATGGCAGCTAAATGAAGCTCTCAAGGACTAGGAGTCTTGGATTTAGGTGCCCCAAATACCCTATCAAATCTGCCTCTAAATCCCTTTAAAATATACTGAAATTTTACTACTGTACTAATTTTGAAGCTACTGAAACACATACTTAAGTTACAAATTCATTGGTAGTTCCATCTAAATCCCGCTCTATTTTAAGAAAAGCATGTACTTGGCAGCTTTTCTAGACTGGAGCCCAAAGGTGACCATTTGCACCAATGTATGCAAAAAGCTGAATGCAAAGTTAGTTGATTTGCACTTACAAGTTTTCATGCAAATACTTTCATTTGAAGTAATGTTCCAATGTGAACTGTCTCTGCATCTGTAACTGGAAGTGGTGAGTGGAAAAGCATGTGCAAACTTTTTGAAAATCAGACTTTGATGTCAGTGTGTTTTTACATATAAATATAGTCTTTTAGTTGTTTGAAATCCAGTCATAGAATTTCTGAATTCAATCGGGAAAATATATTAAAATAAAGTGTACAATGTAGTAGCAAAGCTGCACCAGGTTATGGACAGGTGCACAGAAGTTGCTTTGAAAAAATGAGGGTGTAAACTTGTATAGCATCAGAGATGTCACATGAACAGTCCAGGTGTACAATCTTACCCCTGATAAATATCTTGTAGCCAGGACTGTCCTTCATTTAAAGAGAAACTCTTGTGTGGTTTTCCAGTTTGTGCATGTAAGCTACCAAACAGCAAGTGCAGTTCATATTTACTTTATACTCTTAAGTGCCTTATTCAGGGTTATTAATTTCTATTTATAAATTCTTGTTATTTTGCTTCTCAGGTGTATTACGTATCAGTGCCTTTAGGCACTGAAACTATTTTAATCCTGAATGAGATTGTCCAGACAGTAAAGTTTAATACAATTTGACAAATCCACATTGGATTCCCACATTTAGTTGATCCAGATTAATTTTCTTGAGCCCTTCCAAATGGTTAAACTCTCAAGCCTGGAGAATTAAGAACACATATGTTTACCTAAGAATACAAGTATTTTTGTCACTTTTTGAAGTAGTACTTGCATTGCTGTGTCAAAATAACTTGAATGTATCTTGAAATTATTATTATGGAACTGAGTGCCCTAACAGAGTGCATAAAAGCACCACGCACACAGTACTGAGAGATGTTCAACCAACTTCCTCTGGCAGGGTTTTCATTTTCTGATCACCGTTCATAGAGTTTCTAATGGAAGTGTTTTCTTGTCTTAGCCAAAATGTAAATGTATCTTTTAGATAATTTTATAAACTATAAAACACATACATATGTGTTCATTCCAAACTACTTCTGGTTTATTAGTATTTCTTTAGAACTGCAATATCCATAACAAGTTAAAATTAGGAAAAAAACCCTCACTTTGACTAGAACCTACTTTTGAAATTAAGGAAATCATATAAAAACACAAATTGTATATTACTATGGCACCTGCTGTTTTTTAGGTGTTTATAACACAGCCATAAAAATTCACTCCAGGCTGAAACTTGGTATTTAAAAGTCTCAGCTCAGCAGGATTTTTAAATCAGATTTGGTTTAAATTAGATTGACTCTTTTTCAGTTATAAAAAGGATGGTGGAGGAAAAAAAATTTTGATGTGTCAAATATAATTTTGTTTATTCCTCTAGCTGAAAAACAATTTTGCTATATCAAGATAAAATTTGCAGGTTGTTAGTCCATAATATGGAGTAGGGAGTCAGCGTGTCAAAGAGGGAAAAGAGGGAGAGGAAGAATTGCCATCCAAAAATTTCACATTTGCAAATGCTTTATGTCTTCTGTGAGAACATTTACCGTGTATCCTTACCGAGCTTTCATAAAACTGTATCCAGGATATACAGCATTTTTTTAATTGAGAAAACCTACTTCCATTCAGTAAACTCAATAACTCATAGTTTACAGTCTATTTTGTCATGTGTCAATGACGGGTGGATGAATTGTGTTCATACATAAATGATTTAGTACTTTCTAATGGTGACATTAAAGAATCTGAAGCAATCTGGGACCTCGGCTTCCTCTGTGTTTTACTAGGCGCTGGGCACCTACAATTCCTCTGGCTCATCTGAGAACTCCTTCTTCCAGTGTATATAAAACGCAGACCCAATTTTAATTAACTGCGGATCAAATAGAAAGATGGATGTCATTTGCAATTTTGATGCACCACCATTTGTACATTGCTTAGAGGCATTTATATATACATGTGCACGTACTGACATCTCTGCTTGTAAAGACCTTCAGTTGCAGCTGAACCTGGTAGATGACCGGGCTGAGTTTTTCCAGAGTTGCCAGTGGCTTTGAGTGCCTCTTTGCCCCAAACGCTTTGGGCCATGTTTTCATCTGAAAAAATACAAATCCAGATGAAGCCTGTAGAAACTGTGGTTGCCAATCACTATTGTAAATCAAGCTGTGGGAGTACAGGAAAACTGAGGAAGGCAAAACTGGAGAGCAATTTTTTTTAAAAACTTAGCTAGCAAAGACTCATATGGCTAGTATTAATTTCTTTGAACAGAACACATTGTGTGGTATTCCTCCTTATTTTTAATGCTATTATACAATGGAATGCATTACCGTAGTGTTCCCTTCTCCCATCTGTTCCTCAAAAAGAAAAAAAGGAGGTATGTAACATTACAAAAGGGCTCTTGGAAATGTTTATGTAAAGTACTACTTTTCGTCACTAAATCAAACCTGGAGACAAGCTAGCAGAAAAAGTGTTCTTTGTTTCCTATGTAGGGGCTATGCATGCTTTATCAATCAATCCTCAAATGTGGACATTTTCACTTTCTGTTCATCTTGTGGTACATAACTCTTAAGAGATGTGTCTGATGCTCCATAAATGATTAGCATTTAGTGATGTTGCTCTCATTCTGAGGTAATGCCAAACCATAGTTTGCAAGTACTGAATGTCCTGAACTGCAATAGGATAATTTTAATGCTTCAAGCTTGGTATTATCCCAGTATCTTGGATTTTGCATTAAATTTACTTCTTGAACCTGTCCTAACATGCCTATTTTACCAATAAACCAGACACATTTATTGTTTCTTTATTTTTTTTTCCTTTCCCTATTGTTCATGCTTTGACAGTTCCATAAAGTTTATTTCTCCCTGCTGCTTAGTGTCTTTTTGTTCTGTTTGTTTTTCTCTACTTCCAGCTGGGATATAGTTTAATGAATTATTTTTCAGTGTGTGTGATATGGCTTTTATGGCCTGCCTTTGGAGATTGTGATTAATACAATTTTCTATTATTCTTTGCCCTGACCTGGTTCCCAGTGCTCAGTGTAGTGATCATCATTGTATTAAGAATATTGAAATGATATTATGTTAAGCCTGGAACATATTTTCTTTCATTCTGGTTTTTATTCTTCTGCCTTGATCTTAATTTTTAGTTTCAGTCCTGAATTTTTTTTTTTCATGCCAATATCTGTACATTCATTTTGTGTTGCAGTTTGGATAAGTAAGATCTGTGCTACTAGTAAGCTATATATACCACACAGTCATCAAATCCATACCTTCCCTGAATAAGTATTTTGAAGTGATTTGGCATCCAGGTTGGGAGGAGGTGCCGGTGTTGGAGGGGAGGGGGAGTTTCTGAGATTATGTGGAAATATATGGAAATCATTCAGCATGTCAGCAAGGTTTGGATCCAGCTGTTTTCTGAACAGGCAGGAACCTCCCCAGACATGGCCAGGGACACACAAGCTTTGCAAAACGATCCTCATGGGAAGGAGATAAAGGCATGAGAGAAGAGGTGGCAAGACCACATTCCACATCTGCTAAATCCACACTTACTGACATAGATTTTCAATTTGCATCTTAGCCCCTTGACAGCTTTTCATTAAAGCAGTCTGAAAATATTTTCTTCTTATCCCTACAAAAGAATGTTAGGTCAGCTGATTCTCGTGGCTAGCTACCCGTTACAATGAAAATAAAATGTGCAGAGTCAGTGTAGCCAATTCTAATATGCTTTTTCCTTCATTGTTTCATAGATAGTTCAAACCTGATAAGGAAGTTTCAGTAGATTCAAGAGTTTGACTTCTAAGACTGATCAGGTTTTCTTGCCTTGTTGCAGGAGGAACTGTAGAACATGCTGTTATTGATATGTGCTTGTCTGCTGAGAGCTGGTCTGAGACCACCAACTTGTGTTGTAGTTCTCAAGTAGAAATGTGAACTCAAATCAGACTCCAACTGAGTCTCCAGCTCCAAAGAGATTCAGCCACACGTCGCCAATTCCTAGTTCCTTTCAACACCTTTTTTCTTCCAGCTTGTGAATGTCATATTTAAGGCATAGGAATCTTCCCTGTCTTCTTACTTGCAATAACTTTTATTTATTTCCCTTTCTTCTCTGGAAAAAATTCATCAATTGCAATCAATCTTTCATATTTTATGTTTCTAAATTGCTGTTTAGTTTTCCTTGGCTAATTACTCATACTGTTCTCCCTGCAAGTACTCTGTAGCACTTAGCTGTTCAGGCTTCCCAAAAGATGAGGGAATCTGGGTTATTTGGCCTTCCTGCTAGCTTTCAAGGTTGCAGTTTCAGTACTGCCTTCACATTATGCACCTTCCATCTCAAGATTTCTTTTGATTTCCCTAATGCACCATGGCACCTCCAAAGTGGAATGAGATTATTGAGAGATTACTTTCTTTGGATTTTATACAATAGTTTGCTAACTGAAAATCACTTGCCAGAGAATCACATTTGTTGGTTGTTATGACTTTGCTGGCAAAACCAAGATGTGATCTTTTTATGTATCTTTAGTCAAACAAAAGCATCATTCTTGGTTTAATGACAGATGTAGTAATTTCTTCCCTTAGATAGATTTCATTTTCCAATGCCATTGCCTCAATTTTAGTAATTAGACTTTACTGAAATTTGTACCACTTACATATTTCTTAGACTTTATTATTAGTATGTCAGCACCGTCCACACCACTGTGATTATTTCAGCAGTAATTGTAGTGTTTTACTGAGCAGTAGTTAACATTTTTCAGAATTACATCATAGAATATGTTAATACAATATAAAATGATACATTATCTACTGTATGGTCTTAAAGAGTAATAGCAGACATGAATGCCAATTAAATAATCTACTGAAATAATATGATGATCTTTTCTCTGCGATCTACTTAAGCCTGTATAAACAACGTTACTTTCTCGTGATATTGAAGTGATAGTTCTAGAAATTACTGTGAAAAATTATAGATGCATCAGAATGCTGTAAATAAATAGAACTGAAGTCAGCAGCAAAACAATCTTGGTAAAGGCACAGCTCCTATGCATGATGTTCAGCAAACAGAGGAAAGGGGTGAGAGAAAACAGTGACATCTTGAACATGTTCCCATAACTCAGAATATAGTTATCAGGTAACAGGTACCTCAGAAATAGATGTATTGATTTGCTTCGTGAGCAGGAAAAAATTGCGTGTTTAATTTTTTTCTACATATTTCTGACTTAGTATATGAGGTCTACTGTCAAAGTAATTTTTGTCTTTCTGCATACCATTGATTATTTCTAAGTCCATATGTGGGATTTTCAGCCAGAGTTAACTTGGATATCACTAGTGTTGTAGTCCAGAAATAACAAGATTTGTTGTTGTTGTTGTTGTTATCCCTGTCCTTTAATGGCTGGAATCAACTTTAAAGATAGGCAAAAATATGCCTAGTGTGTATTTTTTACTAAAAAATGAAGGCATAAAATAAAAGCTAGTCTACTTCAATTATCCATTGTTGGGAGAAGATACGTTGAAATCCTGTGTCATTTCTTATTGCTTCTATATTTGACATTACGCACTAAAAATTGGAAATTATTTTTATTTCACAATTTAGAAATATGTTATTATTGTGCAACATCAGAAATTTTTTCCTACCTTTAGCACTCCTGTAAAGTTTTTTTTCTGTTCACTGTGTGCAAAGTAAATGACTCTGATGGATAGGTCATGGATAATCAAGCCATTTGTGCTTTCAAATTTTACTATAAAGCCAGGTTGTAAATCACTTACTTTCTGTGAATCAGAGGGATCACTCATATGAATTAACTGCTCATCAGTGTGAGTACAGAGGTCTTTATCTGCCAAAGTAAATAGCTGACATAAATACATGAAAATAAGGTTCAAAATTAGAAACAAAAAAAAGATTAGTCTCACGTAGAAGAATATAGTCACTGATTTCTGCAGGAGATGTCTGTTGTCTTTTATCAGAAATCAGTCAGGAGAGGTTGGTTCTCTTCTGTCTTTAACATATTTTTCACTTTTTGTTTCATACAAGAAATAATTTAATTCCCAGGAGTGATAATTTAGTTATCAAGATAATTCCTTGTTTAACATTTGCATAGCTTTTCTAGTCAATAGCCCATTTGTGTTGTGGATTATTTTATTTTAAATAAGAAGCTGCTGTTATTTTCTGTCACAAAAATGATTTTTCTTTTTCCTTTCTGTCATTTGTCAGTAAACTTTGTTAGTTATGAAACCAGATCATTCTGTGTATTATATGAATCACTTACTATTAGTTTCATTTTTTATAGAATTGCATTTGCCTGTTTTCTTCACTGCTGGGAATATGATTTTATTGTTTTGGACTCCTGCTCTAAAACAGAAGTGGATGCTAGTGGCATAACTGGAGGGAATATTTTTTTATCCTTTTCCACTCTATCTTTGTGGGCTGGCTGAAGGACAGAAGATTTTTTTTTTCCTCGGGACTTGCTGCTTCATTTTTTTTCTTTCTCAACAGAGGAAATCTCACACTTCTGGCACTTTGACATATCACTGACTGTTAGAGAACATGGAGCCCCTGTTTACTGCTGGTTCTTAAGTCTTAAACAGCCCTCCACTGCTTTTATTATGCCATTAATTGCACTTAATACAGCTGCATTTCTAGTACGCTTGGCTAAGCTCTGAAAATTAAGTAGAGGGTACTTTGTTATAAAATCACTGTAATGAGCTCTGGTGGGACAGGGTCTGTTAAATTTGAAATTACCTCAGGCGATTTCCAAAGGACTTCTTAAAATGTTTCACATCTATAAAAGTTTGCAACTAGATAAATAGCCAAATGTATGCTTGAGAAGAAAAAAAAACACAGTCCACAATATGCACTAGATAAAATATGAACGTTTCTAATACCAATATGTTACATTTATTTTATATTTTTATTATCTCAAGTAATTTCTTCAACAGAAAATTTTCCAGTTGACAGCATGTAGATTTTAGGTGTTTGGTTGACACAGTGGATTTTATGCATACTATTTTTGGTTTTGGTTTCTTAATCCAGACCATGCATTCATAAAACTGGAATAAATTTAGGACTCCCTCTGGGTTTACATAAATTGGTTCAAGAAGGGGTCACACCTCTCAATACAAAAACCTTATAAGAGCTGCTGCAACTATTAGCCAATTAGTTTAATGTTACAACTAACAGCCTGTAGTGAGTACTGATCTCTGGTATCTGCCTAAATAAATGACTTATACGCCTTCAATTCCCTCAGTGTTCTTCAGCTATATGACGCTGTAATGCTTTGCGGCTAATAAAATTTCAGATTGACTAATTTATTGGGTAGCTTTACCAAAACATCCAAGTAATCCTTTATATATTCATTAGAAATGGGTCCAAAGTGAATTCTCCGAGGACGAAATGGAAAAGTCTCCCTGGGGTGAGCATCGCTGAGCCTTAGATACATTGACACATATTGGGTGGAGAATCTTCTGTGGTTTTAGTGCAGCAATTTGTCTACATTTTGTAGTTAAACTTTAAGCACAAAGTAATTAGAGGCCCCCAAGCTTGAAATTCATGCACCTTTTTTTCTTCCCCTTTAATAGACTCTATACAAGCTTGCCAAGCTGAGTAATTCATGGGTGTGAGTTGTATGTAGGAATCCTCTACCAGACTTCCAGATAGGTTAAAATCTTAGAACCGTTTGATTTTATTTTGTGATTTTGAATGTAGAAATGGGTAGGAAGTCTGTTTGTCACCAAGGATCATCCTGCAGCCTGTTGTGTCATGCAGAAATATGCACTAGTCGGTAACCAAATACGCTGTGGCCATTAAGTACTGCATCTGTTGTCCAGATGGGCTAACAGTAAACATGACACAGTCAATCATGCTTGCAGAACAGGGTGGACAGAAGGCTTTCGGGGAAGTTTTCAAGGTCTTCCTCTGTTTATCTAGACCTTTAAATCTATACTATTATGTAGTTTGGAGTAACTCGGTTAGTGCATTTCAGTCTTGGAATCACTCTGGCAAGTTATTCCAAGGGACTTCATGAAGTTTTCTGTTTCTTTTGAGTTTTGAGCTGAAATAGCAGCTCTCTTTTTATTAACTAATAAGACTATTCTTTGTCAAAGAATGGAACAGTATATCTGTATGCTGAGAAACATTAAATGCAAAATATATCAATGTTTTTGTAACTTTAAATGTAAATAAAGGTTGTTCTCTCAGCTAAATTTCATCCATAACAGGATAGTTCTAGGGCTATGAATCATTTGTTAACTTAGATAATTTTATATTATGACAAGTTAGTGAACACCATTATGTGAAGTACTGCAATATGGAACATAGACTCAAACCCCACCTTCACTGAATAACTCCTTTATAAAAAGGGGTTTGGGTGAAAAATAAAAGTCATAAAAGTCATAAAAGCCCATATCCCATTCCTCTCCTAGAAATATCCTTTAACGGATGGACAATTTGGAGACAGGAGACATTTAGGGATTTTACTTGAATAAGCATCTACCCTGCATGCTATTTAAAGTATATTCCTTGTCTTATTAGCTTCAGTATTTAAAATATTGTGGTAAGTTTACCAACATGCTTAAATTTAAAATGGAAGATCTAAGTATTTTTGGGATCAAGTCATGACATATTGGGGGCATTGCTAAGATCCACTTCATTTACAGTTTTGGAAAATAGTTACTTACTATTTATTTACTTTTCGGAAGGAAGCGACCATAAAAAATTGTTGTGTCAAATCAGCTCCAAACATTAAATAATTTCATTTCAGTAAAGTGAAGGACAAAATTCAGAAACAATTAATAAATCAGTTTAAATATTTCCAGGAGTTGCCAAAAAGACCAGGCACAGTAGTTTTCAGTAAGTTTAATGCAGTGTGAAATCATCTGGGAGTGTTGTGTACAGGAGCTAGCTTGAAATGAGCTAGGAGTAGGGAACAGTCTCGAACCGGATAGTCAACAGATGCAAAAGTGTATGGTTAGCAAGTACTAGTAGTTGGTATCTCATGTTTTGATATTACTGGTCGTGTTACTTGAAGTGGTGCTCTGATGCCACTTCCCATCATTCACTTGTTTCAGAGGAAGAAATAATGATGAATACAGATGAATGGGCCTGAGTGAACCTCATAAAGTTAAATAAGGGCGAATGCAAGGTCCTGCACCTGGGTCAGGGAAATCCTCAATATCAATACAGAGTGAGGGATGGATTGATTGAGAACAGCTCTGTGGAGAAGGACTTGGGAGTTACTGATAGATGAAAAACTGGATATGGGCCAGCAATTTGTGCTTGCAGTCCAGAAAGCCAGCTGTATCCTGAGCTGCATAAAAAGTAGTGTAGCCAGCATAGCAACACAGGTGATTTTCCTCCTCTACTCTGGTTCTCATGAGGCCCCACTTGGAGAAGAGTACTGCATCTAGTTCTGGGGTCCCCAACAAGAAAGACATGGACCTGTTAGAATGGGTCCAGAGAAGGGCCACAAATGTGATCAGAGGGCTGTAACACCTCTTCTATGAAGAAAGGCTGAGCAACTTGAGGTTGTTCAGCCTGGTAAAGAGAAAGCTCCAGGGAGGACCTTACTCCATACTTTCAATACATTAAAAAGGCTTATAAAAAGGATAGAGGAATATTATTTTACCAGAGTGTGTAGTGACAGTACTGTTATAGAATAAGTTTGATTAACTATATTCTTTTCTTTCAATAGGCTTAAGCATTAGTAGCACCCAGCTTGAGCTGTAACCTGAAAACTAATGAAAAAGGAATTGGAAACCTTTACTTGGATTTTATTTTGCAGGATCCTTGGTTTGGACCTTGTTATGGTGGCTGATACACATAAATCCATAAGAGGACAAGGGACAACAGTTTTAAAATCAAAGAGAGTATATTTAGATTAGGCTTAAGAAAGAAATTTTTTTACAGTAAGGGTGATGAGACAACTGTTTTCCTGGAGAAATTGTGGATGTCCCACTATTGGAAGTGTTCAAAGTCAAGTTGGGCAGGGCTTTGAGCAACCTGATGTAGTGAAAGATCGTCCTGCCTGTGGCAAGGGGATTTGGACCAAATGATGGTCCCTTCCAACCCAGACTACTCCATGATTCTGTGAAAAAAATTGATGGATGATTTTCTCTACAAGCTAGTGTTAGGCCTGGTTTGTGGATTAAATATCACATTTTGTTGAGAGCTGGAGTTCATGAAATTACATGTTGCCCTTTTGCCATAAGGAAATAGTGAATTTTAGGTTATTTGCTGCTATAGGCAGCATAAAACCACCTGGTTCTATTTTATGATGAATGAAATTAAATTATTTCGGACTTCCATGGGATTTTTTTCAGGTGTTTTCCAAAAGACAAAAATACATGCTTGCATTGAGCTCGAACAGTAGTTATTGTCAATATAATACAGTACAATATAGTAACCAAAATAAAAATGGTCGGAGAAATTCTGTCTTCATTAATTGCTACATATTCCCTATATTTTTAATATGGATTCTAAGGAAATAAAATTTAAAAGGTGGCATTTTGAATTGTATTGTGACACTTGATTTGCAGCTCTCTGATTGTACATGGAATACTAGAACTTCACTTTTCTTTCTAGCCAGCACTGTTTGAGGAAGAGTTTAAACATATTGCTTTTCCCAGTGCAAAGAAATTATTGTTTTTTAGGTGATTAATCTGAAAACAAGGGTAGGTCACAACCCTTTGAAGCTCCACTATCAATAACAAAATGAGGCAAGAAGCTACTTCCCCTTTGATGACGAGTCCTTGAAACTTCGGTGGAGAAAAAAGTAGCTTCTCTGCAGTGTGATTTTAATGAAAGCAATGATTTTTCTTTTTTAATTGCCTCCAGGACAAGGCTTTTTGGAATAGCATCTGAGGGTTTGGGGATGTGGGTGTGTATGTATAGGTTTAGTGAGTAAATTTAAATTGTTCAGCTATTTCAACTTAATAAATATATGCTTCAGTATTTCCATTCCCAGATATGTCGCCTTCTGGAGTTTCACATGACTGAGGAAGTGATTCATTTCACTTCCCACAACACAGGTTTAGGTCCTCTGATCATAATGAACTTCTCTCTCCTAAGGAACTTAGGTGGGGTCGGAAGTGCCAGTTCAAATAAGCTAATGTAAAACAGGAAAATTAAGGCAACAAAGGAGAAAAGGGTGGAAAGAAAAGACAAGTTGAGGTAGTGTAAAAATGGAAAAAAGTGTGCTCAGTCCTTTCCAGGATTTTTTGTACAAAGGTTGTTCCTTCATTAACTTTTAGCACATTAATTATTAAGAATTAATTAACAATTCTTCTTTAGTTGCAATATGTTTACACAGCGGTACAAAATAGCTCAGAGACTAGAAGCAGCCCTGCTGTGGTAACACAGAGATGAAAAAAATTATTTTATCTTGCTTTTTGGGAAAGTTTCATAGCCTTTTTTAGCACAGCTAGACGTTTATCAGTGGCCACATTAACCTATTTACAGCTAGTCCCTATTTGCCTACGCTGTCACTGTAAAGACTTATCCCAGTGCAAGGTACTACTTGCCAGTGGTTCAAAAGGATGTTTGAACCCCATGGGATAAATTGATTAGCAACACAGGTGTGTTGTGTTTGCAGCTCAGAGCAGTTTAGTCCCTGTTGCCTTGTTAGCTCCAGTGTCAGCAATACTCAAGTGGCCTTCTGAAGTATCAGCTAACTAGTGAACTTAAAACATTACCTCAGTGGAGCTAGAGGTTTCTGTTTGAGAACAGGGAAGAAGGTACAAGCCACCATGGGAGCTGCACCGTGAGCTAACACTGCAGTGGAGACCTCTTCTTTGCTGCATGAAGGTACAGCTTTAAAATGCTGTTTTCATTATCCCTAATTCTTCCTTTTGGTTTACATTCTTCATTTTTTTCCTTTATTGCAAATGTTTTGCCATCTTCTTTTCCTTTTATGTATAAAGAAGTCACATTTTTTTTTTCTGAAGTCATCACTCAGCAAAATAAGTCTTTCTTTTCAGAAGATATCGCTCCATGAGCTGTCACAGCAATGTCTGTATTTTCCTCGTCCAGTCACGTAGGAGTCTCTTCATTCCTCATATTCCTCCTTTCTTGTAGAAGAGTCACTATTATGTGAGAATTATTCTCAGGAAAGTGTTAAACAGAATTTTTCAATGACACTTCTGGAAAATTTGGGGTAGTTTTTCTCAACAGAGAATTTTTCTAGGGCATTCTCCATCTTATTTGTGGAGAGAAGTCAAATATACCTTGTTGGTTTGAGCTAAAGCAGAATTGATTTTCTAACTTCTCAGCTAAATCTCACCTAAGTAACTTCATTTTCTGAAAGTTAACTGCATGTATTTTCAGACAGCATCTGTAGAAGTGATAATGCTTAGAATTTAGGATTATCACAAAAGTCATGGGGCATAGGTATGCGGAAAGGCTATTGTTTATATTTATCCCTGTATAAACTAAGGGCATCCTTGAGCTGGTGGAATGCTGTAAGTGAATGAGACGAAAAAGGGTCGCACCTGCATGAAGGATGGGACACGGCAGGTGACCCAAAACTGGTCAACAGAGTATTCCATTGCACGTACGTCATACTCATCAGGGTCGAGCCCTCTTTTTGATGGTCAGCGTCTAATATTGACTTTGTCTTTTTGCCTCCTGATCCTAGATCTGTGCATTCCTGAATTCAGTTCCAGCTCCCACCTGCTGCTGAGTTCAGTCTGGGACTTTTCCTGTGCCTGCTCTGCAGCACTTGTGGTGACATATTGTCATCAGGGGGTTCAGTTCTATATATTTCTATATATTATTATTTCTAATTAATATTATTTTTATTTTTTTATTATTGTTTAATTAAAGCTATTTTCGTTTCCAATCCATGTGTCTCTCTTGTTTTCCTTTCCTGGGACCAGGGGTGGGGATGGCAGGGCAGGCAGAACTGGGCTATACAGCTGACCAGGTTTAGCTGCTGACCTGGCTGAGGGACAGCTGAACTGTGACACCTTGCAATAATGCATTTGTAAGGCAAAGCCTTTGTGTTGGAAGACTTGTTTGTCAGTATTCGTAGAAAATAGCTTGCTGTATTTCTGACTTGTCCTCCTACAACCTTGTTGAGTAGAAAAGTATTTTTTACAAGTAAATTTCTCAGTTTTTTCAGGCATTATTAACAAAATAAGGTGGTGTTTGTAATTCAAAATGCCCTTAAGCTAGCACATTCATAATGAAACATGTCAGAATACAAACTGTTTTCTAGGAGGTTACTAAAAAAATAAGAAAAATAGGTAAATATTGTCAAGTGTAACTCACTGGGCTTTCTGCAGGAATGTAAAGGTTAGGGGTCATAGGAGGGAAAAAAAGTGCGTTCTCTATTGAGTATGAGCAGTCATCAGTCAACACTGTCTTTGTGTTTTAGTTGAAGTAAGTATCATATTGTATTATGTTCTGGAAAAAAAGTCTCTCAAAATAATTAGCTTCAGTTACAAATTACATAGTTTTGGAAATCTAGTTCTTCAGATGGACTGAGGCAGCACAAGTAATAATTTGTTTAAGAATTAAAAGGCAGTGTTGGAATGCAACAAAATATTAACAGAATTTCAAGGATGTTGTTTCAGTGAAATTTCAGCTCACAGGCTACTGAACTGTTATATCAAGGAAATTATTTTTCTTTATAACAAATGCATACATATATTACCTTAGGTTTGGTGGGTGTGTAATAAAATGTAATTGTTCAGAAATTATCTGAATGCAGTACATTATCAGTATAATTGTGAAACTCTTCTGGGAAAAAAAAGAAAATGGAGATATATTTATCAGTGCTTGTGAGAAAGTGAGAAAGAGCTAATTTAAAGACTTAGAGTGTTATCTTGTAAAATGAAACTTTGCTCCCAAATTGAGGTTACCATCTGTGTCCATGTCTGATTCAAGTACTGTGTGGGGAATGAATTCTGATGCCTTTAAGTTCATTTGCTAACAAATACCAAAATACCTGTCAAGAACAACCCACTGAACTTAGATGATTAAGTTGCCATGCTCTTTTGCTCTTACAGCAGGAAGGCTTGACTTCTTCAGGTAGCAAGTGTGAGTCTTAGCTATGACATAATCAAATAAAAGAAATATTTTCCCTCATTGCGGAAAGAATCTTGAACGAAATTAATTCCTGATGCTAATGAATGCAACTCTGCTGAAATGAATGTTGTGCCTACGCACAATGTTCGCTTTGGCTGTAGAGAGTTTGCTTCCTGTTTCTTCGTTAGTGAGCTCTAACTTCAATAACTATTCTGGCTGCCTTCTGATCGAACTTTTCTGTAGTTCCCTGGTAGGGACTCTCCAGAGGTCAAGGAAACTGGACTTTTCTTATGTGACTATTTAAAAAGATCTGCTGGATAGAAAAGGGGAAACACCAGTGATGTCCTTAAAAACTGCTGAAACAGGCTCCTACAAATGGTAGCACTTTTTTTTTTTTAATATTAAGAACCTTATTCAAAGTGTTGGAAAACTCCTGTTGTACAGGAGCTTTGACCTTTGTATCAACACTTTTTTTTTTTTAAAGCAGTGGTGTTTATAAAAACAAGTGGTTCCATCTCCCAGATATAATGCCTTAACCGGTATTCTGATTTGCATGACCACTTCCCTTGAAGACTGCTTCATTAGGACTTGGGGATTTCCACTGTAGCTTATGCATTGTCATTTCTCAGTCCTCAGCAATTCTGAAATAGTATTTTAGCTCTTATGTCTTGGTGAAATTTCCTATTTTTTTCCCTAGTGAGAAATAAAGAACCAGTTGCGATAGATCTTAAGCATTCCTTGCAGTTCTAATACAGCTGGTCTTGGTAATCTCCTTAAATTTCTCCAGCTATTTTTTTAAGTCACGAGATTCTCAATAGTTGCATTTTTTTACAGTCTTCCTTATGAACAGGAAGAAACAGCACAAGCAAAAATAAATGACTAGTGGCACAGTTGGTTCTTAACCATAATCCTCAGTTAGTTACACATTTCAGATTTGGCAACAGGTATTTCTTCTCTGAAAATGTGTATTGCACATTTGTATCCTGCCTGACTTCATTTATGCATCTTCATTATATAATTTTCTGACTACATCACAAAAAGGAAAAAAGGCATGTACTGTACAAGGAAATCTGCCTTCTACATGCAGCAGTCATAAAACTGAGTCTGTAAGAGCACTAAAGCCCTAAACTCACCTTAGAATCAGAAACAATTCTAAATAGTTTTGCACTTGGACACTTGAATTTGTTTCATATGTTGCCTACTTTGGAAGGGTAACAATGCATCGGTCAGGAATAGTCTGCTTATATCTTAGATAGATTTTGTATTCCAGAGGTGAATGTGATTTCTACATTTGCCACTAGCAATGTTTGATTTTTAAATTTTTAGTGTTGGGTTTCCAGTGTTTTTATTAGCTGAGGGGCTTCCTTTTACTTAGCCTGATGACAGAAAAAAGTGAGTATGCTAGAAGTGCAGGTGATCAAAACCTGCAACTGCTTACAGTGGTCTGTAGCCATTGTTATGAATTTAAATGCAATATCCAAAGTGACATTTGTCTTTTTTTGGTGCCTGATATTGGGTGTTGAACGTATTACCTGGTTCAGTAACATCTAAAGCTGTTAGTGTCTAATATTACATTCCACTTGCTGTCAGAAGAGGTTGTATGTATTAAGAAAATTCAGTGGGTGGTTGTAGTCACATAGCAAATGGTTGGCTTCCTGTGCAGACGGTTGTGAAATGCCTAACCTTAGCATCACACTGTGTGATAGCACAGCCTTCCTGGTATACAGTATCCTAGACCGCTAACAATTAAGTATTTAAGTCTTCAAGTACTATGGATATATCTATAAAAAAATCACATCTGTTACTCCACCAATAGTAATGAGAAGCTAATGGAATGAATTCTGGTTATAAACCATCTTATTTGTTTTCCTTATTCATTTACTTTTTTGTTACCACAAATAAGTATTTTTTTTGTCTGTCAGGAATTACATTTCTCCGCTGAACACTGAAAAAAAAGTTAAGTTTGTCCATAAAACGATGCAGTGAGCCCACCAAAATAAAGTGAGAAGTAAGGAAGGAAAAGAGGGCTATGCGAGAAAGCAGACCTCTGTATTGGAGGCTCTAGTTAGGGGAAGCTGGATATGTTTCAGTCTTATTAAAAACAGGGAGGATGTGAATCACAGCTTGCACATTTTCAGCACACCACTTTATGTCTAAGGCATAAAAAGGCGATTGTATTGGCTCTTAAGGAGGAGCAGCTTGCCTGTTTTGTTCACAGATTCTGAAATAACACTGCCAAGATTTAAGACAACAAAAAAAGAGGAGAATAGCAAAGCAAGATTTCTGCTTCTTGACTTTCAGAAATATTTTATACCTTACTTAATGTAGATCGAACAGCTTTTGGTCCCCTTGACATACTAGTGTCATATAAAAGCCCTGTGGATGGATGGAGCGTTAGATTGGAAGTAATAAGGTTGTGCCTGACTTACCTCTGCATTTGTAGCAGATGTTACAAATGTCATAACATGAACCTTTGGGATCAGACTGGAAAAAAAAGCAAGACAACAGATGTAGGCCTCTTAGTTCTACCAGCAAGTATAGTCTGACACTATATAACACTGTTCTGACTTGATGTTAATACCCTGTCCTCCTCCTGAGAACAGAATCAGTGACACTAACCATTTCTGTAGCACTGAAGCTGGAAAGGGGCAAGGGTAGTTCTCTTACCAGGGGGATTTTAACACTAGTTTAAAAATTAGACAATAGAACCATTACTCCAATAAACATCTTATTGTTATATCTGAATAAGTAATCCATACTCATCACTCATTTAGGAGTGGACTGAATTTTAAGGTATTTCTTCATGCTGTCATAAGGTTTGTGCATTTTTCCATTGACAGAGCGAAATTTTGCTCAGTGGACATTTCTCTGAAACACTGCTAAATACCTAGATTTTTAAGTCCTCGATTCACCCCACCTTTGTGTGTTCCTTCCCCCTGCCTCACAAATCTGTCTCTAATTTGCCTCTTCCATACTTCTGTACACACTTTTCCCCATCTCTTTACAGCGATTGGGTTTCCTGGGAAACTCCTATCTTACTTTACTTTCATTAAAGATACAGTAATATCTAAGAATTCTTTGCTTGCAACACCAGCACTTTCTCAGGTATCCCGTCTAATGTTTTGACATTTTTCAAAACATTTTTGTGCTTCTTTTCACACTGCCCCTTATTTGTTACTCATCTTCTCTGGACTGAAATTTAAAGCCATTGTTCTCTCTTCTTTAAGACCGCTGCCATCTAATAATATTGACATATGATTGAAGAATAGGTGGAGTTATCTGCTTCTAATTGTATCTATTTGTGAAAGTGCAATATAAGTGAAGAGTCTTTATTAGGGTCACCATTTTTATTCCATATAAATTCTTCCTCCTCCTAGATTTCTGGGAGCAAAAAAGCAATGTTGTAAAGATTTGTAAAACAACCAGTATAAAGTGAGTTTGTTTCTGGGAGGTTACTCTAATGCAGTTGTATCAGAGACTATGGTCCCTCCCCTCTGTGTCAAGGTGCAAATTACTGCCTTATAGAAAAGCTAATGGCCAGAGTGGATGTTAATATTTACCCTGAATTGTTTTATGGGTATTGTGGTTCTTTTGCTTCTTGTGCTATTGATTTTAATGGAAATCATTTGTTCTTTACTTTCTGTGTTGTCCTTTACATGATGGACGCTGCATAAAAATACTTCTGTTTCTCAGGAGCTTTGGCCAATGATCCTGTATTACATTGGAGAGGAAGAAAATTAATGCAGGAGTGCAGGCCCTTGTATTTTTTTCCTTGTGTTTCAATTTAAAGCAGTGGTGATTCTCTCTGCCACATCACTCCCTCAGGTTTTGCCATTTTTGAACTGGAGGCTTAGCCCTCTCCCTGAAGAATTTCATTGTCAAGGAGAAGAGTGGGGGTTCTCCCATGAAGAATTTTAATCACCCTGTCTGTAGCCCTTTTAAAGGAGGCACAATAGTTCCTATAGTAACTACTAGAGTGTGGGAGAAAGGCCAGTGCTCCCGCCCCCAGCCACAGATGGAGAACTCTCTTTGCTTAGATGACTGGAAATTCTTCCACAGCAAAGACTTCATCCTTCACCGTGAAAAGAAAAATCTCTGAAATAAACTCTTAAAATGGACAAGTGAGTGCTAATTAAGAAACAGTGCCAGCTGAATTATCAAATGGAGAACATAAAAATCTCAAATATGCTTATTTTTAAAGCATGTTTAACTTTAATTCTTGGGATTTAAAATTTTAAGAAGTTCGGAAAGAAAAAAAGAGACTTTCAGGATCTAAGAAAGCTTGTCGCCTCCTCCCACCCCCCTACCCCCACCCACAAAGAACAAGCCCTGTGGGAAAAAGCAGACCTATAAACCAGATTAAAATAATTGGGAAAGGAAAAGGAACAGGAGTAGGCTCATAATGTTTTATGAAAACTTACACTAAGACAACCACTTTTCTAGTTTCTTTTTTCCATTCACTTTGAATGTTTTAAGGGGAGGACACATTTTTTTTTTCCAAATAAATTGATTCCAGTCCAATTAACAAGTGATATAGTACTTTCTGCTTTGTTGACAACATTCTAGTTTGATCAGTTTTAAGTTATTTAAACTAAAAAGTGATTAAAAACAGTTTAAAACTATAAAGCAACTTGAATTTGAATACAAATTTTACTAAAAATTAATTTCTGGAACTTTTGTTGAAGCATCATAGGTGAACTACTGGAAATAATAAAACACACCTGTAATTGTGTTACATAACTCTTTCTTTAACTAAACACTACCTTCTTGATAACTACTTAGTTATTCCATGAAAAGTTTTAGTTTACTTTCTCCACCATGGTTTCCTTAGTAATGAGTACATCCTCTGTATCAATGACCAGAAGATGGACATCTAGAATAATAGGCATTCGTGTACACAAAAAATAGATTTGAAATGCCATTGTTAGCTTTGTAAGTTGATTATCATATATCGCATTATGCATCTTGCTTGCAGTCCTTTGTGACAAATTTGTTCTGATACTTTATTGCTGTGATACTTAGTTGGTAATGGCACAAAATTTATGATTCCCATAGCTTTACTAAACCAAGATAAAATGCCTTTCCACATACGTTGCAACTCCATCTGAAATTTATTTCTTTTTCCCATCTGTGAAGGTGGCTAAGAGACCGAAACTTTAGATCACAGGATGGCTTATGGTGAGGTAGACTGATGACATCATTTAATTTCTCTGGATACCCTTTCCAAATCAGAGGGCAACATCTCTGCTTACATCATGTTCATTGTCTGTCATCCATCTCACTTTACATTAGGATTTGAATACATATCATCTATACCTTATGTCGTCAATATACGTTAGACAGAGGAGTTTGCTCTTGTTGAAGATTTCTTTCAAAACATAGAATCAGTCATAAATGAAATAGCAAAGAACAAGTATTGGAAAAATCACATATCCATCACAAGGTATTAAATATGAAATAGATATTTTGGTTTTTTTAAAAAAAGCTTCCATACATCTTAGCATACGGAAATATTTGCCTTTGTTTCTGAGCCAAAGATTGGTTACACTTTGTCCTTCTCTGATATAGCATCTTCTGTTGTTCGGTTTAGCCCCTGTGTCAGTGTCCCCATCTTTTCTAAAACACAGCTTTTGAGTATTTCCAAACTACTTGTTATGTCTCATGGGAAAGCCCCAAGAATTTAAGATGACATCTCACCTCTTCCTGTAAAACCACCTGATTACCACATTCACCTGCATTGGTCTTTCATGAGAATCTGGGGTTGTTCCTAGAAATAACAAAATACATGTTTTCATGTAGAATCTACTTTACACCAAGGCAAATGTATTAGAAATTGTATTGTAATTTCTGTAGACCTTTTTGGATCAAAAAGTGCTAAACTCTGGAAAAGAATACTTAGAAGATTATAGTCCCACTCATGCTGTAAATTGCTTTGCACATACAGACATCTGAGGCAATTCAGAAAACTCAACTTCTTATGCTCTGTCATGTGAAATGATCATTTATTTTGTTGATACCTACAGGGAGAAATATTAACCAACCCTATGTGAAACTTCTATGCAATTGGCCTGATATGGTTACGAATTTTATGAAACAGATAATGTTCTCTTTGTTGAGGTGTTTGGAAACTTTCTTATTTATGTAGATCTGCCTAGGCCTTGGTATACTGAAGTCTGGCTTTGTTGGCAGTCATAATCAGAAGTCTTCAAGTTCAAGAAAACAATTTCATAATTCTTCAGATAACAGATTACCTAAAAGGACGTAGCAGGATAATCCTATGTCCGCTTCTGCTTCCAAGTATACAGAAGGTGCTGCCCAGAAAAATCAACAAAATAAAATGAAAAAATAAGGATGGTGAGGCTAGCTGAGAAAAAGCATTTATAAATGAGTAATAGTATGGGGGAATTAATTAAAAAGTCAGTATAATTTTTAAAACTAGTTTTGAAATGATTACCGAAGTGACAGAATTTAAAAGCTCTTGGTCTGATTTTCACCAACCTTTCCACAAAAACAATTTATGTTGAAAGGTTACGAACAACAACTCACAAAAGTGTTTTAGGGAGAACTGATTATTGTGCTGGTTTCACTCCTAGTGATCAAGGAATACAGTTGCTTTTTAATTAGAACTCTGTTTTCACTAGTAGATACTCACAGTGAACATCAGTCTTTGGTCATTCTGTGCTCCAATAGCTTAGAATTAAGTCTGAGAGGAAACCTTCTCTCTTCAGGACGCTTGGAAATGTTTGTTAGGCAGTCTACATTTTTATTTTCCATAGTTCCCCACTCTTCCTAGCCCAATTTTGAATGCTCTTGAGATCACATTAGGCATGCTTAGACTGCCCCCAAGACACACTGAAAGGGATATGGTTCTTCATTCACCTTATGCATAGCCAGATTAATCATTGTAGGAGGAAATTTAAAGAGGAATTAGTGAGCAGTTAGGACTTTTTCCTAATTAATAGCTTGTTATGGAATAATCCTATGCAAGGAATAGACATAGTAAAAGTTGTAGTCCGATGCCATGGAAAGTAAAAGATCTTAATAGACAGATTTCTTCTGCTCCAGCAATACATTGTGTATGTGTGAAACCAATCTTTCTGTCTTCTTTTGCTGTTAACAGTCAGTGTTTAATACAAATATTGGCACAGTCAACTTTTTGATCAACCTCAGAGGTGCAGTCAAACCTTAAACTTTGCCGATTACATGTAGACAGTACAAAATATCTGTTCATACCACTAAGACAGGAGAATCTTGGAAGAAGAATTTAACCTGATTTGGAAATTGTTTCCTTTGGGACTCCTGTTGCAGTTCAGTACACATGCTTCACCCTTCTCCACATCTTAATTTCCCCTCCTTCCTGTTACTCTAAAGAAAAATATAATTTCATGCAAGCCATATTTTTTTTTTCTGCAAAGAGTCTGCATTTAAAATGGAATCCACATTTTTGTGCATGCACAGCTTTAGGTCTGTGGAGCTTGTTGAGCTACTTTGATTTACAGATGTTGTGATATAAATCCTAAATCCTTTGCTCTCCATGATTTCTGTGAGCAGCTGAGCTGTGGCTGCTGATGGTTCCATCCACAGGGTGAGATATTTAGAGATAACTGGCTGTGGCTTGTGTGATAGAAACCAGTTCAGTATTTATGTTTTGAAATTTTAGAATAAAATAGCATCATGGTCTGCTTTTTAATCCAACTGTTTCAGTTTATGTTTTCCTTTCATCTATTGTCATGCCAACAATCCATTCAGTACAAATAAAAGGCCTTGTGCTGTGACTGGATTGTGAGATTGTCATGGTTTTGAAAGGTATCAATGTGATATGCATTTGTATACCCCACATAGTATATTTCTTCTGATGCAGATAGGTAATCAAGAAATCTTGAAAGCTGGAGTAAGTAAAATGATGAGGCAATGAAGTCAGAAGATCAAAAAATAAGTTTGTTTCCCTTATTCTGTATTTATCTCAATATTCTTGTGTCATTCCTCAAAATGTGAACAGTGATAGAGAAGTGAATGAAATACGGAAAATGCATGTTTAACATCTATTCACTTACCAAAAAAGAGTTGCTGTACGGTTGCCAGAAGCACAATTGTTTTCTGTCTAACGTATGTATGCTGGTTGTAAAATTAGGAACTGTCATTATAACCCAATATCACCTGAGTAAGTGCAAGATACGTAAATCCAGGAGTTCATGTGCTTTAAAAATGACAATGAACTGAAGGACATGAAAATATGACATTTGCCTGTCTGCAAATGCAGACATTGATAGAGATCTTAATCGCCAAATTTTAAAGCTAAGATGTCGCCCCCTCATGTTTTCCAGTTAACTCACTGAACTTGGAATGTTTTCATTTGAACTATAGAACTGAGTGTCTCAAGTATGAAGGGTGGATAATTTACCTGCAGACATCATTTGAAATTAAAGATACTGTTTTAAAAGGTCTTTCCCTGTCTTTATGCTCTTTATTCAAGTTACGATACATGCTAAAAAACCTGCATTTAACTATAAACATCATAGAACTGAGTTCCATGTGTGATGGATATGCTTTTAAATGTTAGGGGATTGTAGAGGAAATGTATGGGCAAGAAACAGAAAATTAATTGGAAGACAAATTCCAGGTGGTGATGTGTTCAGGAAGTATAACACGGTTTAGATGGAAGAATAAAGCACCTAAAGGGGAATTTTGTGAGGTTTTTTCCTGAGTTTTTTGCTTTTTGTGATGCTCTTATGGAGGCCACTGTGAAGCAATACCTAGCAGGCCAAAATTTCCATTTTGTTTCTTGTAAATGATAAATGAAGTGACCATATAAAGCATAATGCTAACTGATAGCAATCATAACAGGAATAGTGGTGATCTTTGCAGTGCTATATATTTTGTTTAGTCCTACAACTAAGGCTTAAGTTTCTCTCAGGAATATAGGTACAAGTTCAGTTTAAGCAAACATTTGATAACATATCTGGAGGCACAGCAAGGACAAAAATGGATCATCTTTAAATCTGTCTGCAAAACGAAAGTTAAAGGAGTCTAAGTTGCTAGAAACATTAAAGCGTTCTTTTTGTGTGTGTGAAAAAAGCATTTCTGTTTATGGCAGGCATCACTAAAACTATAGAAAAGATCAGGCAATGCAAAGAGAAGCAAATGTATTTAGAATCAGAAGACTGATATAGAAAAACGTTAGACTGGGTAGGCACCTAAAACCTGTAAAAGAATAACATTATGCTGACATGTCTGGTCAGTCTCTGTACTAACTGAAGTTAAAGAAAATACAACAAATACAGCAGTCAGTCTATTAGCAACTTTGGTTGCAATATAAAGCAGAAGTCTTTAGGAAGTCTTTTCTCTGAAGTTGTTAGAATCTATGTCCTTGAATACCTTCAGAGAAAAGAGGACTTAGAAAATACTGGATCTCCAGCAGTCACCTTTTGTAACTATGAGCTATTGCTTGAATCTATTAGCAATGAAGCCACCTGTTTGCCCAGTATAAATAGCTTAGAATTTCCGGCAAGGAAATTGCATGAAGCATTAGTAAGGAATGATATTACATTTTTAGGTCAATACAACTATCATTAGTTGGCATTTATCTTTTCTTACTGATACCGTATTTGACAGCCAGTATCACAGAAGACTAAGAAATTGTTGCACTGTATTTTGTTTTCATTGATGTTAAATTAGCCTGTTTGCTAACAGCAGTCATCTGTTCTACTTGTTTTAGTGGATCCTTAGTGTTTCATTTTTTGTACTGTGTATTGTAAAGAGAACAATACATAAAGATGACCTAGAGCTGTCGTGGTTCTAAAGGGATTAGATCATCAGGGTCTTTTGATATAAATATTTTTGTACACAGTTTAAATGGGTGTCGAATGAACTACACTTCTCTGTGCTGTTGGAGATGCGTGGCTTTGGGAGACAAGAAAGGAAGGGAATGTTCCTGCAGCCCTGAGCTGCCTTCTCTGTGCTCTAGTTTTCTCTGGTCATGTGGCAAAGACTGCCTAGACCTAAGAAGAAACCTTAGCTTGGAGTAGATGGCTGCATTTCAGTATACTGGGACTCAAATGCTGGCTTTGTGCTCCTAGCCTAAAGAGTTTAACAAAATATTAGTTTTATGATTTCTCAGCCTTTTTGCAGTCACTGCTGCCTTTGAAACATAACTGCTTATTAATTGGTTTTTTTAGTTTTAAACAATGTATTTTAAATGTAGAAGCATAAGGTTCAATTACCTATTCCAGTAACTCATGGATATCCAGGGTATTACAATACTACCCTAGGCTTAGTGATATCTTTGATATCTAAGATTTGCTTACAGAAGTTGACTTTCTAATGTTATGTTTACTTCATTTCAGCTTGAAATAAGATAAATAACATGTTCAGATAAATCTCTCATCTATTCCTAATTCCTGAGTAATATTTAGTTCTTATTGCCACGTTTCAAAACATTTAAATCATGTGTAGCCTCTTTTTCACTAAATTCTGCATGCCATCATCAAAATGTACAAAAAAATCCTACATGGACTTGGGATATATTTGAATAAATGAATCATTTCCAGAGTTCTTGGACAACTAGATTTTTTTTTAAAAAAAACCCTATTCTTTCATCCTTGAAATCTAAGTCATTGAAAATTACTTACCAAATTTATTTACTATATGCATGTCAAATTTGAAATTAACACTGGTGTATAAAATGCAAAAGACATTTAATTAGTAATGTCAAATGGCATGATGAGGGGTGCATTAGAAATGAATGTGCAAATCTTGCAACATAATTGTTTTTTATTCAGTTATAGGTGCCCAGCGCAGGAGAAGTCCCAGTGCCCTTGCCATTGAAGTATTTGAATCACATTTGGGAAGTCATATTTTACAGGTAAAAAAAAAAGCTTTTCCAAGAAAAATCAAATAACTAACTAGTCATAATTCTGCCGATAACTTGATAGTATCATTGTCAGTATTGTATTAATAACTGTGTTTTTAAAAAGCTCATATTTCTTTCTTTTTAGAAAGCCTGTGATTGGGAGAATGTTAAGGAGAGGGAAGGGCAAGTATTATTTAGCTGAAACACAATGTTTCGTTATTTAGAACTGCACAGTAGGTGTTTGCTCACAGAATGTCTTTATGTATTTGTGTACATGTGTGCAAAAACCGGTATTTTGTGTTGGTGATTTGATTTGCCTTGTCACATATAGTTTTATGGGGTTTTTCTCCACTGCTTTGGTTTATCAGCACTGTTTTCCTCCATGGTATCCCAGTTGTCACAGTTATATATCATAAGTTTGCAAACATCTGCAAAGAGGAAAAAAAAATGAACATCAACATGCCTCTTAGGTCTCCTTAACTATGAGATAAAGACTAATCTGGTATTTGTCAAAGAATTTAGTCATACTGCACAAGTCATTATTTTCCAGGAGATTAATCTGAAAAAAATGACCTGATGGAAACATTCCTGTACATGCTTTGTTTTGTCAGGGTTACTACAACCTTTCTTAGGTTGCAGTAATCATATGTGGAGTAGAAGCAGTTAAGAAAAAAATGTGATGTGTTTAGCCAACAAGGCAACAACCCAACACTATAGAAATAAAAACCACTTAGTCTTTTCTAAGAGTGGCGCAGAATAACTGGTCTCTAGCGATGTACACAGCTTCTCAGTGCAAATATATTGCTTGATGTATTATCTTTTGAGAGGTACAAAAGAGGTACATTAGGATATTATCGTGAGGAATATTCCACTTAATTTGAAATGGTTGAGTGCTATCTCTCTGTACTGACTCAGCTGTGGCATTCAAAAGCAGTATGGATAATGTCACATTTTTCACAGCTTTATAAATGCAGAATAGCAACAAAAATAATTTTAGAAAACATGAAATTAACTAGTAGAATTAATTTCTCTTTAGAACAATAATCATGAATGAAGTGTTTTAGTTAGTGGTACTCCCTTGGCAGAGGTCTAGGTCAAGTTTTTGATTCTGTAAGGAAATACTTGTGTTACAGTTACTGTATCAAAGATATCTACACCAGTATCTACAGTATTGTGTTTGCATATTAGACTGGAACACTGTTATACTGTCTCATAAATGCAGAAACAAAGAAGAAATAGCAGATTTGGGTTGTTTCAGTTTTGTAGTTTTTCAATGTGTTGTTTTGTTTATGCAAACACATAGTATATACCCTAAAGGTATGGTTTTTTATGATATGTGTTATAACAAATATCTAGATAAAACCTCATTGAGACTGATTTATATTCACTCTTTAGATATTAGGTATGACCCTTTATGAATGAAAATGAAAAAACTAGGATGGCCACTTTGAAAACTACTTGACATTTGAATTTTTCATTTATTACATAGTAAAATAGTTAGTGATTTTATTACTGTGATTTATTTAAGCTAGACTTCCCTTTTGGTTTTTATTTATTGTACTTGCATGTGATAATTAAGGTGTTTTCAGGATATAACTTTATCATAGTACTAATAAATAAGCCTGTATTGCACTTATGTGTGTAACTGAGGATTTTCAGTCAAAATTTCCATCAACATCATATTGAATATCTGTTGAGGTGTGGCCTTTTCAGAGAGGGTGGTGCTTTTACCAAATTACTCCCATTAATCTCTCAATTGATAATAGAAAGTTCCAGTCTGACATTTTAAAAGAGAATAGACTGTTGATGATGGATAAAGGACAAAATTAATTAATAATGGTGGAAAGTTTATCATGGTGTGTTAAAATCTTGTCTTATTTTGGCAGAGTAATCAACACTTGGAAGGAAAGTCCAGGTTGTGCATTCAAATGCGCCACTTTTAACAGATCTGAATGAGCTTCAAAGTACTGCATTGTGGTCTTAAGGTAGAAAGATAGTCTCCAGATTCTGTGGTGGAATACATTTCTAACAAGTTCTTGTTTACTCTGCTGCTCCTAGAAATGATTTTTCAAAACAGCATTGTGATAAGTACTTCTAGGGAGTAAAGTAAACAACCTTCATTATACCTTGGGAATACCTGTGTTTGATTTCAGAGTCTGCTATCTGAGGAAACTGAATTAATAGTTAGTTTGTTTAATCCCTTTTGCTATTAATATTTTGAAGACTGGTTTAAGTATAAACTCAGAAATTAAGGAGCCTCTCTAATCCTTCTAATATTTTGATACTTCAAAATTTATTGACAGACACATGAGAAGCATAATGCAGTATGTTTTTAAAGAGTGGATGTAGTTTATTTACTGTGATGTTGTTAAAACAGAAAAGGAGGCACATCTTGTGACATTTTACATCTTGAGTCTACAGGCAAGTAGGGTCAGTTAGTCATATTGGAAAAATTTCCAAGCTACAGTCAATTGCTCTATATTGTGCTGAAGAGATTCCCGTAATAAGTTTGAAGCTAAAAATAATATCCGCTGTGTGCTTGTGGCAAAAAAGACACCACAAGACATGAATGCCCAAGCGCTATTATATCAGAATCTTCGTGTCAGGGCAACAAGTCTTTTAAATGTTTTTCAAGTAAAATCACCTGAATGATGAACAGGAGAAACGCTTGTAATGAAGGAGAAAAATAGATAATGGCAATACATGGATTAATTTTTTACAAGATATTTAATTTGCCAAACTGTGTGCTATGTTATCTTCTATGTTCTTCTTCTGGAAAGTGATGTTATAATGAGAACAGACTTCAGTAAAGACATCTTCTGTTTTACACTTCTGTATATATATATATTTTATATTTTTTTTATAAAATAAAATAAATACAGTGAAAATATCATTACTTTTGTTCAGCCAAAACTGGTTGTAAAAATTAGCAAGATTATAATTTCTTTCAGTGCCCCTGCATTTTTTTCTGTAACTTCATTGCTATCGAGAAGATGTGGAAAAGGGTCAGTAAGCCCATATTCTTCATATAATCAGGAATGATCAGGAAATGTAGAACTAAATATAGAGAAAAGGGAAAGTTGGTGAATATATTTGCATATGCAAATTAGCTTAATTGATACTGCTTGCCTCTACAGGGATTTTTCATTACAAACTGGAGTGCTACATTGTTCAGCTCATATTGAGTAATTTAGTAACTAATGAGACCAGTTTGCACTAATTTGCATATGATAAATGAGCTTAATTGCAGTAAATAACTTGGAGGCATAATTACTTAATTTTCCTGTGTTGCATGGCTTTTAAGTTCACGTATGAACAACTCAAGATAATTTTGCATATTTAAATCAGTTGCTTTTAAAATTCTTGAACAAAAAAGAACACACCTTACAATTTGAACTGTAAAACAATTAAAGATAAACCATACAGTATTTTCAAATAAAATTTAATACTTTAAAAATACATATTTCATCCTTTAAATATACCAGTGCCTTTTTAAAGAATAAATATTTGGAATTAAATGCAATGGAATAATTTTAAAGTCAAAATAGGATAGAAAGAAGGTATTAGTTATAAGAATAGAACTGTGTATGTAAACTGTAGTGAGCGGGTACACATTTTGTATTTCTGCATACAAGAGTGATAGCTTTCATAATTGCATTCTTTGCTTCAGCAGTGCCTATTCAACTGTTAATTTTAACAGTAACACTCCCATATAGCATTATGTTACTGTACACAATAACTTTGACTCTAGTTGTCTTAAATTGCCTATACCATCCTACCTCTACTGGTTTTGTGTGAAGAAATCCTTAAATTGGAGACAAAATGAGGTGTCATTGTAACAAAGATGTCTCTTTTTCTCTTTTTTTTTATGGGGGGGGGGGGGGGTACACTTATTCCGTGGTGAGCACTCTCATGAGTAACCATTGAGATGGAGATTTCTACCATAAGTTTCAAAAAAAACAAACACCCCAGAATCAAAATAAGTGAAACATTCCACTTCATTTCTGCTCCGTCCCAAAAGTTGTTGCCTATTAGATACTTTTGCTAGAATTGAACCACTGAACTATGGGGAAAAAAGCTCAAAGATCTAACGACAAATTTTATGAACGATTCAGTCTCATAGCAAGATCTATGTGATTTACAAGCCCACGACAATCACTGAATTCCCCATCTGTACCGTAAAGGGGCCCACCTTCCTAGAACCTTTATCTAAGCCTTGTTGGGCATTGTCTTGGAAATTTTATGAGACTGGCATTTCCCTTTTACTTTAAATTGTGCTTTTTTTTCCCATTAAGAATTTTTTGATTAACAAAGGTCTTTGTAATTGCAGTATATCAGATTCAATCTGAAAAAAAAATCAGGTTCTTAAAAGATCAAAGGAAAGACAGACTCAGTGCAAATATTATGACCCTGTAGGCTGTATTCTTCATCGAGTCTAGAGCCGCACGATACAAACCACTTAGATGGAGTGGTTCCCGATTCAGAGAGGATACCTGTAGTGCATGTACAGCTGTGTCCAGGATGACTGAAATCATCTGCAGTTTACACAAACCCCTGTTCTACTGTCAAGCAGCCTCTGTAGCACAGACCTAATCATGTAATGTAGTGCTAGAATGGGAGCGTAATTTGAACTACTTGGAAGCTACGTGTGGCTCAAGTGCTGCAGTGTGGCTGTACTCTGTGCAGTGGTCCCATACTTTCTGTGAATGAAAGGCGATCTGATATTTTGTAAACATACTGCTAGTCCTTTTCATTCCACTGGAAGCCTCAGCTTCTGGATGAAACTTCATGCAGATTTGTGTCTTTACCTCCATTCAGTAGAGAAGCCACAGGTTATTAGACCCATTGATGTTATTTCTGCTTTTCTATATTTAAGTCAACCCGCACCCTATGGATATAAGAAGCCTGATGAATTGCTAGCATTGTGAACAATTGAGTCTTATCACATCCCATTGTCTGAGCTATGTAGTAGCTGCAAATAATATTGTCAGAGGTACTCATGGTCACATGATCACCCAAAAGCTAAAAAGTGTCGTTACTGTGTCAACAGTTGCAAAACAAAACAAAAGGCTTTTTCTCATATTCAACCAGAAAACCTGAAATTATTACTGGGAGAGTGTTTTCGCATACTCCTCAAGGTAATGGAGTTCTGTCATCTAGTTTATGAATGAATGTTATCGAGTACAGAAGGTGGAGAAACAAATACCAGATTTGAAGGAAACTATCATACCAGACTTTTTTTCTCTGTTATCCAAACAGATCTTGTTCACCATTTCTCTAATTATTATTTTTTGCAGCGCTGTTAATACTCTTTATAGGACAATGGTATTCTGTCATACTTGGCGTAGAAAAAAAGTGGAAAGAATTCACTATACAAATCACTACAATATTTAGTCATGTTTGGAAGATGTTGATATTTACCTGTAATAATTAGGTTATAACAAATAAGAAGACTACTACACTATTGTTTTTTTCTAAAAGCATCTTCTTGGAGAGCATGCAGGTAAAGTTTTCCATACATTGTGAATATGCATGGTCAGCATGCAACCAGTTTAGATGATTATGCAAAACCAGTGAATGTTTTTGTTGAGGCAAAATAGAGATCAGTGAAGAGAGCAAGTTATTACAGTTTTGCAGTAATGAACAATTGTGGATGAAGGTAGAAGAGTTGCCCACAATCAACAGTTTCAGGGAGAAATAGAACTTTCGCCTGTAGGGAAAACAAGTACTGATGCTATGCCCTGTAAGCACACTGTTAGGAATTAAAAGTGGCCAGCAATATGGACAATCATAATTGAAAACGGAAGTACATATTCTAAAATTTGTCATCCCCAACAGTGTTTGAATGTTTTTAAACTTTGGATTATTTTAATTAGACCTAAGCAGTAGAAAAACAATCACAAATTAACCTTAAGTTTAGAGGTAGTTCTGTGTCTGACTGGGCTATAGCTGAGCAGAAATCTCATTTTTTCCAGTATTTGAATTATTACAGTGAGCCCCATCTGACAAGAAAATGAAAAAGTGGGAAAATAGACAGGAAAGTATTGGAGTGCTGCAAAAAAATAGGGAGAAGATCTATCTTCTCATTTACTATTTTCAGCTGCTTGAATATTATATAATGAGGTTATCTCTGTATAACACGAGTCAACACAGAAAAAGTGACATAAGACTAAAGGTGAGGAAGCAGCAGATGGTAATGCTGATGGAGGATTTTTCCAGGCTGTACAAGGTGTTAGCAGGAAAGACTTCTACTGGCTTAGAGATCTGTGAGGGGCACTTGCTAATGATGATGTCAGAGGTACACTTTATGAGGATGTAGAAGACCCTTTAGCTTCTTGCAGCCTGCATTGGATTAAAGGGGTAGACTACCAACTCACCTCTGTTAGCATATGTCAAAGCAGACAAAAAGAGTAAAATGTGAAAAAGCTGACAAAACTTAGGTTATGTTTGAGAACATAGATCTGTGCTTTCTGAAAGTAAAGATTTTGGGGATGAAGTAGATGTTAAATTATGCATCAGTAACAAAACATAAAGTGGAAGTTGAGACAAACTAGGAGAAAGTAGTTGTTGCAGATCAAAGCACGCAGAAAAGAGATCCTAAACTTTTTATTGGCAGTGAAGAGCTGCGTGTAATGCAGTGAAACAGAATGAGTGTGTAGCAAGTCAGAACTGAAAGTTTGGAGATTGCATAAACCACTGTGAGGAAATTTTTTCTTTAAGACACATTTGTCTACTTTGAACACTTGAATTTAAATCTGAACCTCCTAATTATCATGTATAGCCTATTTTTATCATTTTTTTTACTTGCACATTGAGATGCAAAGCTGAAGGAGGTACCAATTGATCGCACCAAAGTGCAGTCCGGAAATTGAACACAATAAGGCAGAAAAATAGACAATCTGCATCTCTATCCAAAATCAAAAGCATTCACTATACAACCATGTTTTGTCTAGGAGAGCTGAGAATTGTATAAAGTTCAAATCAGTCATTCAGAAACAATGAGGTAACAGTAATAAATTGGATACTCTAATGCCTTAATATAAACTGAACAAAAATGATAGATTTATGATGTAAGAGATGATTGTATATACATAGAGAGGAGTACAACGTTCTAAAAAAACCCCAACTTTTCAGTGGATGGGATCAAAGAAAATAATCTGTATTATTTTAAGAACATTAAATTAGGAACAAAATCTTGAAAAAATAAGAATAAGAAGTCAGGATAATGTCGGCATACTAAGTATTATGTTGAGAAAATGATAGACAAACATTCTACGTGCAAACTGTAATTTCAGGTGACATGAAATGTCCACTTATTAATTGCTCGAATACCTCACTCTAACACGGTTTAAAGGCAGGAAAACATTGTAAATGCTCATATGTTGTGAAAAGAGCCGTAGGACTGTGGTAAGCAAAGATTAGTATCTTGCTTTGCCATGTGCCTTTCCAGGCATAAGGCATGTCCCAGCAGTTTCCTCTTTATGATTTAAGGATAGATGCTAATTCATCTTTCTGCAGCTAAATATGTAATCTACATGGGCGTCTGTTCAGGTTTGATCACCAGTCTCTCCTCAAGTACTTTGTAGATTGATAGTCTTCTTAGAAGATCATCCTCCTGCAATAAAAGCGTAAACTCTTATACCTGATGGTAATTTATTTAGAACTTTAGAAATCTAATTGTGCATTTTATACTAGTGTTAAGTCATTCAGAGTAATGTTAAGTATGCAGAAAAACCTCTCTCGTAGAAACTTAATGTTCTAGACTTGCATTCACTGTTGGATCCTCTTTTGCACTTCAAACATGTGAATGCTACTGAGTCCTATGGTATGGCTCTGGTTTTGTAGCAGTTTAAATTATGACAGAAGTTAGCCTGATATATTGTACTTTTCTAAAAAGGGCTAGGAACAAAGGCTAGATCAGAATTTGAAAAGGTTAAAGGAGTTGCACAGATAGCACTGTTACAAGGGACATCTCAGTTGGAATATGTAGCAAGAGGATTTCCTGTGTTCAGGAGACTGAAAAGGTGCTAATTTACATAGTTCAATTTGTCGTAGTCACAGTAAGTGCACCATATTGACTCCATAAGGGCAGGGCTTTTAATATGGAGTTATAGCAGAGATGCAGCATCCTCACAGTTATTGCTCAAGGGGTTATACACTAAAAGGAGACTAAGGGAGGGCTGGGAAATAGCAAATTGTTTTGCAATCAGAGCTTGAAGCAGTCAGTACACTTAAACCTGCATTTTATATAGCAACCATATACAAAAGCGTGCAGTTTCATTTAAGAAAGGAATATTTGATCTGTGCAGGACACAGCATACTGGAGTATGCCATTTAATTCCCGAGAAAGTATTTGAAGAAAATGACATGTCTCAGCACTGTTTGTTGACCATTTTGTTATCACCTGCTGAGTGTTGTCATTTCCATAGCCAGTGGGCTGTATTGAATCAGACAGAGGAAATAGGTCATTAAAAGAAATGGAGGACTTTCTGTAGCCTGTAGATGCTGAAGGAGGAATTTTCTTCAGATACAACAAAAAAACTCTATTTAATGGAGTCTACATTCAGCTATGATTTGGGGTTTAGCCTTATTTGGTTCTGAAGTAAGGTGGCTTGAAAAGTATAGACAGAATAAACTAATGTGTGGGTTCACCAGAAAGAATTATACCTTCTTTGGTGTTTGTAAAGATACAGATGAAGACAATAAGTGTCCTGGTTTCAGAATGCCTTGTTTCTTTATTTAATCACAGCATTCATCAAGAAAGCAAAAGAGTGTTGATTTTCTAAAATTAAAATGGAGGAGAGTGAATTTCATGGGCATGCTGTGCAAGTTAACTGATTTTTCTTTACTTTCTTGAAATTGATGATAGTTTCAAAGTTGACTGTATTCCTCATTTCATGTCTTATGAAAACAAAAAGCACTAGAAATAGGCTTTGAATATCCTTTGTATTCCTCTGCATTAGAAGTGAAGGGCAGCACTGTGTACCCTGTTTTTCCACTGGAGCTGGCAAAGGGTAATGTTAGGCTCTGCATACAGAGAACCCTTAAATGGAGTGTTATGGACATTTGAGAGTCGTGTGAATGCTATTGTTTAAGGCTACTTTTTACTTTGAGTTATTTCATCATATCAGCTATCTACTAGTCACTTTTCCCTAATTTTTTTTTACAACTGTGAGGTCTAAATAAATATAAAATTGAATATTTACAAGGAGGCTAAGTGTTCACTCTTCCCCACTGCTATAGAAGCTGGGGCCCCAGATGCAGTGCTGTATCTGCTGGATTTTACTTGGAAGGTGAAAACTTTAAAGCACGTAACATTTAAGGGAATACAAATATTGTTGAAATAAATGAGTTAGGCTTGTAGAGCATACTCTTTATTCTGAAGTAGATTATCTCAAAAGTTGATTAAAAGTGGTTGTTTCCATTTGCTACTAAAATGTCACTGTATTAGGATTCCTATCTGTACAGAAAATAAAAAAGGGAATATGGATACAAATGATAACATTTTCAGAAGTGAAGTAATTGTGTGTAATTACGTTGTATCACATTTTCTTTGGGGGACATTTAATAAGGTCACAGAGGATACAAATTGATGCTGAATTCAGTTCATTAATTATACACAGCACTCAGCCAATGAATTGTTTTCTTCTTTAATATTTTTTCCATTTTAAGGAGACTACTATTTAGATGTACTGTTTTACATTACTGTAAGACTATACCTCTTTGATAGTGTCTGATTGAATTCAGGTTTGATTTAATGAATTGTAATTTCTTTCCTACATTTTATAGATAGTGCTTTAAAGTGTGTATCATTGACTTACTTTGCACTTATTGTTATTCTGTTCTTACCTTCAGTTGCATCTTCTGCTCGACATAAACATTTTAATCTTTCTGACTTCATTCATGGATTTTCTAGCAAAAAAATGGTGGATTATCTGCATTTAATACACACTTTAAGGAGAAAAAAAATCTGTGATGGGTGCATGTCTTTGTCTAGAGTTCAGAAGTTTTCCTCACATTTCAAGAGAGGGCTTGGACAGAGAACAGGAATTACTTGCCTAGCCATCGTTATGGACATCTTCCGTGCTACAGCAGCTGTATCCTAGGCTATTGATAAAACTACTTTGTTGTTTCCTTTCAAAAAGCAAGCATTAGGTGAAAGTCATTTTTTATTATTCCCCCCTCGTCTTACTGTATGTAATTTAGGAAGCGGAAAGAAAGGAAGTGTGAACTGTATGGGACTGGTCAGCTTTCTTCAGGCTATCAACAAATGCTTCATATTCCACAGTATGAAAAATAGTGTTAGTATTATTGAAAATGAATGAAACAAAGCCAGGGTTTGAGTGGAGAACTAATATGTAACAGACCTGTTGAGTCTTTCAAATTTCCTTTGTACAATCACAAAGAAAGTAATTTATAAGTGAGATTTAAATTGAAAGTCGTACACAGTATTTCAGTGTTCAGAACAACCAATATTTTACACACAAAAAATGTATTTTTGTTGTGGATTAGAACTTTCTGTTTTTAAATACAAAGCATTCTGTCAGCAGACAATTCTGGAAATAATTCTGCTAACTCCGAGAACAAAAAGTTTTGGACTTTAAATTTACAAATTATGTAATCAAACAAAATCAAAGACAGAATATGATCTTCCCTTTGAAGAAAAAAGGCAGATATTATTCTAAACATAAATAACAGTTATCAAGATATATATTAGAAGGTAGGAAACAATTTAGATTCTACACCTTCCTGTAGAAAAGTTCTCTTGTCCCTGGAATTGGCATTGAGGACATTGTAGGGATTCTTATGTGTGTCCACTTAGGCCCCTGCACATTTGCATTTTAGGATGCAGTAGTCCACATTAGGTGCGGCGCATCTTGTGGGAGAAGAGAGTTGCCTCATGTCTAGTCCTTGAACATTTGGGATACTGATTTTTTACTGCCAACAGCTAATTAGCAGCATTTGGCATTCATTCTACAAAAGTTTCCCCAACTCCCAAACAGATTATTCCTGATGAGGGTATGAATTATCATCACGTAGGAGACTTGGCAGGAAGTGACTGTAGCTGTTATTGCTGAATTGAGGAGCATGTATACCCTTAAGCTTTGCAATAGAACGACATTCAGGGACCTACCTCATGGAGAGGCTATGATTTTGGGAGACTCGGAATGTAACTGGAAAGTGGTCTTTCCCACTTCTTACCTGAGGAAATGGTTAAGATTTCTTAATTTATGGGTATCATCAAACTTTGCTCCCAAGTATTAAGGTTTTTTTGTATTCTCAAGTAAAAGGGAAAAAACTCGTACTTTTTCAAAGCAACAGGGGAAGAACAATCGCAATAGTAGCGCACAGCATTTTAGTTAAAGAGCACTTATTTTCTTTAGTGTCAAGAATGTGCCTGTCAAGGGTGGCACATGCAAATTTCTAAGTAGATATCAATGATAAATAGGCAAATTTTTACATAGTTGGTTTTCTTTTTTACCATATAGAGCATTTTAACGTGGTATGTTTTCCCTTTATAGAATGGTCTTTTTGGTGTCTTCCAAATCTTACACTTGCAATTCCTGGCAGTATATCTAGCAGTAAAAAAATGTTTAGGATTTAAAAGTAATGAATGGTATCAGCAGAGCTCCTCAGCCACTAGACGGAGAAGGAACATTTACACATTTTACAGATTGGCTGCACCTGCAAGTTTTCATAATCTGTGCCTAAATCACAAGGAATGGAAGAAATGTAGGAATTAGATGTGTAGTAGTGTATGAAAGCATTAAGGGATGCATGCTATCCTAAAGTAGCACCCCTTAACCACTCACTAATCCAAGAAACATGACTACAGCGTAGCAGCAGGCTGACCTGCGGCATACAGACAATCAGGTTTATTAGCAAAGCCAGCAGTAGAGCCAGAAAAGGAAAGCTGACGTCCAGATGCCGGTGATACAGGCATCCTACCCGGACTTGGACATATGGGTCCTGCATCTGTCATTGCTACACCAGCGGTTGGCTCCCAACCTGCAGCAGATTTTGTGTTCCCAATGATTTGGAGATACAAGCCAGCACAGTCACTGAATGGATAGGCCCAGTCTTCTGAAGCAGTGCTCTTATATTTGAAAGGCCAATTTAGGTTGAAAGATGTCCTGTGAGATTGTACAAGGGCTCTTCCCATTCAGAGCAAGATTGTGATGCATAAGTTTTTTTCTGTTTATGCAGGCATATAAAAAACAGTGACACAGTGAGGAAATAACAGCATTTTTTAAATACCAAAAGAAAAAGAATCCATCTGAAAGGACTGGAACTTACAAGGGTTTTTTCTCATGTGGAAAAGAAACTTGGTTAATATTTACTCGTTCATTCTCCTGGGAGAATCAGTATGGGTTCCTAAGTCAACCTTGATCTCCAGAAACCCTGAAATTACTTCTCTTTATTAAAGAAGTTCTCTTCCTGTGCTGTCTCGTTTTCAGAAGCCTGTGAAGGCGAAATCCATTTCTGCCACACAGAGCAATCTCGGAATAAGAAAATCCTGTGACAGACATGAGGGCTTCTGCCTCCACTGTCTTCCACTATTTCCTCCTTCAGCAAAGTTCTGAGGAGGATTGTGTTTCAGAGAAATTGGAATTGAAGTGTTCATTTAAGAATGAACGCTTAACATCAAGTAGCATCCAGGAAACTCTAGGACTGAGAAACTCAGCACATTGGCCTCCTTTACAGGATGAAGGTGAAAAAGAACTTGGAAAGGAAGCTTAAAACATTTTCTCTAATTGCCTTGTAATCCCCTTCAGAAGTACCTGTATACATCAGCGGAGCATTTACTTGTTGCCTGATTTGTATCCTTAAACTAAATTCACTGTAAGCATTAAGCGGTCAAAATGCCAGAGCTGAAGTTACCCTTGAGTGGACTAGATAGATAATTCTTCACAGAGAGAGAGAATGGACTCTGAACATGAAAACCTGCTACTTTTATCAGCTGCTTATGTGTTTTTATTTTGAAAACTTTTTGTCAATTTCTATGTTAGAAAATAGAGAATTTGTGTGGTATAACTGGGAGCTGATCTTATAAGGCTCCAGGGCTGTGGAATTCTCTTCCGTTCTAAAGAGAGTGGTACTGGAAGGATTGTCAGCAGTGCAACATGTACTGCATAGCTCTTTAAATAAAAAATGGCAATCCTTTAAAATAAGTAGCCAATAATTATTAATTCATTTAGCTAGTACTATAAAAATGTTAGTCATTTGGAACTAATATGGTTTAACATGCTTCTGCCTTTGGGATTTCATTGTGTTTTATCAATTATGTACTTCTATTTTAAAGTGTTGTTAATAACAATGATAATACTTCTCTTAAAGGTGTGATTTTATGAAGTGTGTTTTTAATTTTAACCAGTGCTTATATTGATTGGCAGAAGGGAGGTTTTGTGTTTGCTTTGAAAGGGAAATGCTTCAAACTAAAAAAATCATGGATATAAGAGGTAGAGACAGTAAAATGCCCACCTTTTACTATTTTAGCCCACTAAGACCCAGGTAAGTTATGTCTTTATGAACTTCTCTTGAAATGAAAAAAGGACATAAAATTAAAAATAGATAAAAAAAGTCCCCTGCTCAGTTTGCTTTTTCTGTACAATAATAGAATTCCTTTGTAATTAATTCAGTTTATAATTAATATTTCTAGTACTTTGAATATTAGTTATTTGAGATTGTCCTACTGTGATTTGTGACATACATTTTTAGAGATATCACAGGTGTTTGTCACCATAATCATAAAACTATGGTGACAAATTCTTATAGATCGTTATAAATATTGTTTTTATAGATAAAACATTTTATGCATTACATAAGGAATAAGGACTTCATATTAGAAAGAAAGGAAAATAAAACTGTGGAGGTAATTCCACAGAAAAATCTCTTCTTGGAAAGTATTGAACCCTTTAAAAAATTATCTTCATTATTATTTTGCTGGCTGCGCTGTTTCATTCCAGATTTTTCCTACTATAGATGAATTTTATCTTTCCTGGCAGAAACACTTCATTTTAACCAAACCACGTATGTGATGTCCGGGGCATGCAAAAGGCTACCTTAGAAACAGAGGCATTTCGTAACTATGAAATAAAGCTTTTGCTGTAAATTACCCATTAGAGTAGGCTTTCTCTGTCCTGTGACTATAGCAGAAGAATAGAAATTCACCTAAATTTTCTAGAGCTAGATTTTGTGAGTGTCCCCCACATATTAGCACATCAAAAGAGCTCTAACTGACATGAATTTTATGAGAATAGTTTAAAAGAAGTGGGAATGTTTTTTCCTGATTAATGTAGCAGTCAATATATTGATAAATTACTATTTTTAATAAAATTTTCAGTGATGATATTTAATGATTATTTAACTGATGTATTCTACAAGCTCTCCAAGGAAAAGCAAACCTGAATACCTGTCTCTTTCACTCTGTCCTGTCAGGCTGACAGGTCAGATGTGGATCTTCTTGCTTGTCAGTGTTCAAAATAGGAATATTAAAAGAAAAGCAGTAGCGAACAACAATGCAGACTGTATTGATAGTTGATTAAAAGATCTGGCAAGAATATAGAAATTTCTATTTGGTCGTCCTGTCCATGGGGTAAAAGATATGGCTGTTGAGTCCAGTAGGCATTGAAGTTGACTGCATAAAGATACAAGCATTCCTTTATGATCAGGATTGTAGGTTTGTGATCCATTTGTGTAACCTCTTCAGCACCACTCATTTTACAAAAGATTCTGAATTAGAATAAGAAGTAACCAATGTGACAATATTCCTATTCCTAACCAATGTGACAATATTCCTATTCCCTCTCCTTTTCCCTGAATGTTTTGTGTGTTGAAATATTGCAGCAGAACTAAACCTTTAGGTCACATGATAAAATTCTAGCTAATCATCTGAAGTCAAATTCCTCCATGAACTTTTTGCTGCAGAGCCACGGTATGTAGGTAATGTTATTTGAAAAATTCAGTCCAAATAAAAGATGAGGAAATCTAGGACAGTAAATTAATGTAGTATGGAAGACACTGAATACACATATTTTCTCCAAATAACTGCTGTTTTTATAACACAATACAAAGACCAAAATCTTGTAATCAACAGACCAACAGAATGGGAATCAGAGTAACAGAGAAACAAACCCAGGTACTTTTCTCTTTAAAATAAAAAAAAAACCCATAATGATTATAAAAGCAATAATGACAACTTAATAGATTTTATTTCATTTGTTCACGTGAGTAGAACTGAATTTTTACTCTGAAAGTGAGAACAGTTTTTCAGTTGCATAACAGAGCAGAAAGGAGGAAATTCAGAGCATATTTTGAGCCAGACCTTTCAGGATATGAAACTGACTGAATGTACAAAAATGCATTTTAGTGATTAGCTTAAATTCCAGAAGTGCTGCATTCTTTTTTCAAAATGCAAAGGTACTCAAATGTGAAAAAAATGGAACCCAAACCCCAAAGTTTGTGTCTTACAAGCTTTTTTTTGTAAGAAATGTACAAGCTGGCAGAGGTCCTAAGACCTTGTCCTGCTGAAATTTGAGACAGTGTCTAAATGGAAGTTTACTTCTCTAACTTTTAATGCTTTGTTAAGAACCAAGAAATGTGGCAAGTAATTCAGTCCTATGGATCCTCTCACTCTTTTTTAAAGTTATTTATTCTGCTGACTCCAGTGAATGCTCCTGATTCATATCACTGTTAATGAACCAGAGCTGAAAACTTAGTACTCCTGAGAGCACACATTGTCTGTCTGGCCAATCAGTTGCAAATAACTTGTTTGGAATTGTGTTGTGTGTTTCAGTTCAACCCTACAATTAAGTTTATGCTTAACTTAAAAGGTGCTTAAATGATTCTCTTAATAGGTGCGTGTTAGCAGGAAAAAAAAAACCAAAACCAAAAATATGATAATAGTGATTGAAGAAATGGTATCCAAGACTGAATGCCATGAGCTGCCAAGGGAGAATGAATATATTCAAGTATTGAAAAGTTTTTTTACAGAAGAGTGTAACAGCATTCATTATAGGTAGAAAGATTTCCTCCTTCAAATGAAGTACCTCTTTTAAGAACTTTATTAATAGCTCTCTGTCAATATAACAAAATAATTCATTAAGATTCATTTATTTCAAGATAATTTTCTTGGCTTATTTTGTACAAGCATATATTACTCTGATTTCTGCTTTCAAGGAGAAAATTACTTGCTGTTCAACTCTATTTTTACCTTTGTAGTTTTTGTTGATGTTTTATTTTGACATCTGGTCATGTGACAATTTTATTCAACCAATGAGCCATTTGAGATATGATGTTTTCTAATTTCACCAGCTAAACAATTCTACACTGCTTTGACTTGAAAAATACTTGTCTGTTTTCATCACTAAGTATTTTTTTGTAATTGATAAAGAAGTGATATCAATACTTAATGAAGTTGTTACTTACACAATTTCTCATACCATTCTCCTATCTTGCTTTCTTCTGGTAGCTTTGCGAATCTAAAAAGTGCCTTCAGCAATGAAGATTTGCTTGACAGTGGAATATTTTGGGGTGTTTAGGTTTTGGGGTTTTTTTTTGTTGTTTGATTTAATAATTTTTCCTGGCTTTTGTGACTTGAAACCTGGAGTATTTCAGCCTAGGGTACTGGAATAATGGTGTCGTTGAAGAAGGTGGTTTAAATGTATAAGTTTTGTTCCATCTTTCTCAAAAAACTTTAGATGGTCATATATTTTGTACATCACCAATCTACAGAAAGCATGAAATACATTCTTAAGTCAGTAATCACTTGTTTTGTAGTCCTTTACTGGAATTTAGCCTTACATTTCAGAAGTTAACTATGAAATGAATGGAATGCAAAGTACCCTGTAATGTATAATTCTTCCAGGAAATCATTCATCTACTGAAAATATCATGACTGGTAGTATCAAGGAGAAAAAGAATATAATGTATTTATTGAGAACAATTGTATTTATATTGCCTAAATTGTCAGGTCATGATCCGTTCTAAGACCTTTACATTAGTACTTGTTATCTTCCAGTGGAGCTTCAGGTTTAAGTTCTGGTTCCCAATACGACCAGCCTTCTTCAAAATCCTCTCTTAATTAAAAGTGTCCCATTAAAACCTTGATAAACATAATTTCTAAAGGTAATGTTTCATATAAATACTAGGAAATTCCTCTCTGAAAAAGGCATCTCACTGAAACTCTCTGTTTCTGTTGAAACTGTGAAATTTCTGTAATTTCAGTGGTTTGTTGCCATGGCATTCTCCTTTATGTTACTGCCTGCAACCAAACTATGATGCATTGATGGATTATTTTAATTCAGACTGTCCATGGTGTAAATGATTGCTTTAGTAAAGGGAGGAATATTATTAAACACAACTGAATACTTTAGAGAGCCATTCTTCACAAAACATTTTAAAATATTTTTAAAACACAGTATGTTTTCCTAGGAGAAGGGAGATAAGGGAGATATCTTTCTAACAACTGAGATATTTATCCATAGGAGGTAAAATATTGTAAAAGTATATTATGATACAGTGAATATAAACTTTAAACTTCTTTGTCAATGCTAGTAGTACAAAAATTGCTTATGGGTAAGAAAAAGTAAATCTTAATAAATTATACTATTCCACTTGCAAAATAAAACAAATGAAAGATTGGCAAAAGCTTCCTGGTGAAATTCATAAACCAAGGTTCTTCATATTTGGGAAAAACCACTGCTTCTTTTATAGAAAGTTACTATGTGTACAATTTTTGCAGTGGTTGCTAAAGGTGTCTTATACAGGAACGAGTGTAGTTAGAATAATTTCAGTGCAGTTATTCATTGTATATGCCTTCTCTAGAGTTCAGATCTTTCTATGACCCACAATCCTTAATGTAAATCTGAACTACATGTATCTCTATCCCATTGAAGTACACAGCTACAGTCAAATAATCTATATCTGAACTGAGGGATAATTAACCTCCTCATTCAAACTAAAGAAAAAAAGTGTAATGTGGAACACTATTGTTTCTTTAGGTTGGCAATCAGATCTAGACTGACTTCTCTTGACATAAATATATTATATCAGACATCCATACGCAGTGAATTCAGGGTATCACAGTCACTTCTGTGAGCTGATGAGAACAAATACTGACCAGGCATTCCTGAGGCTCAAAACCTGAACCTGTGCTACTTGAACTAAAAGGCTGGGTTCTAGCAGCTATCAGCCATTACTGCCATCTTAATGTTTCTGTTGTCTGGTTACCATCATGAGAAAGCAAGCCATACTGTATTACCAACTGAAGAAATTCTGAGCGGGTTTTTGGAAACAGCTCCACAGTACCTTATAAAAATGTGATATCTTTCATTCATTACCAATTACGTGTTCAAGGGAGGAAATTGCAGGTAGGATACAATCTGCACTGTCTGTTTAGTCTTCATCACCAAGTTTGGTGAGAATCAATTGTACTCCTTGAAGATAATTAAAATCAAGGGAGAAGGAGAAGAGTTTTCCATTTTTTTCTTTTTTAGGCCAGGAGGTAGGTCACTTGGTACTAATTAGACATCACTCTTTTTTTTTTTTTGTGAACCCAGATCAAATATAATCATAGTCCTTAATTCTCTGGATCATAAGCTTTCTCCATTTCTCCTTTGAAACCTTGCTTTTTGGAATCCCGTTGAGACCAGTCCAGTTTCCTTCTTTAAAATCTGTGAAAGATCATGAAGAGCTAATAAAGATTTGAAAAATTGGAATTGGCGAATATGAAAACATCACTGAACTAGTTTGGGCTCATTCAGACACAATGAATGTGAAGGACAGTCCCAGAAAGTTAACTGCCCCCTGGCAGTTAAAGATTTTGCAAACATAGATTGGCTTATTTTGTTTGGCAGGAAAAAACTACTGCAGTAGAAAAATAGTTTTTTGCTCCTTACTGTTTGCCAGGCCAGTTCCGGGGACATCGTATGGGTAAGAAGTGTGACTTGTAGAGTTAGTGGTATGCTTTAAGGTAAAAGAAATCAGAATTACATGCTGACAACAATCTTGTCTACATGTGGTGATGAGGTGAAACGTTTCTGCTATTCTCTCTCACTTTCTCAATAATCATCCTCATGGGCTTTGCAAAAAACTCTTGCTCTTATTTTGTGTTGTACCACTTACCTGGCTATTGTCTTCACAGTGCATCTGATGTCAACCCTAATTCCTTCCTTGGAGGAAATCCTTCTCCAGTATTTCCTGGTGGGAGGAAGGACATCTTAAGCTTTGCACTACTGAATAGAAACAGTCTGCATGTTTCATGTATCATCTTTCTGTGCATTCTTTTTTTCCTAAAAGAGGCCTCATGTTAGTTTATTAAAACCTGGGAAAGGGGTTATTACCAGTTTTGCCTTGTCAGGCTTAAGCAGAAAAGATAATTTTCTGCATTTTGTAATTAATGAAACCAATACTGTCATTAACATTTGGGACAGTTAGTTACCTGTGATTATAACTAATGAGTTGTAGTCATGATAGTGTAAATGGAGCCACAGATTTAAGGTGATTTATGTCACCTGTGATTCTGGCCTTTAAACTGTTTGTGACTGTTAACCTGTTGGGGACAGCTTGTTAAGAAAGCTGAGTCCATTGTAGCAGACTGTATTCTGCGCACCATATTTTTCATGACAGTATTACATGCATGCTTTTCAATTTCAGTTTACAGATGTTTATTTACTCATATAACAGACTCAAATGGACTTAATTTTGGGGATTGCAGGTGAGTTATTGTGGATTAAACTGTTATACATGGCAAAAGAAGGGACCCTTGCCTGTGCAATAACACTGACGGAGCCCTGAGGCTGTTGGCTCGGCTCATGATGTATTGTACTGCTCGTGTTTCATCTGTCTCGGGGGATTGCTGGTCCTACTATAAGGTCAGAAGTTAACTACTTGTATTTTAGCAGTGTACTGATATCAATACGGCTCCTATGGAAACCTTACTTGACGTCATTTTCGGATCTTTGCTACTGTAGCGAAGCTTTAGTAAAAGTCAATAAGAGCATTAGATTGTTGTCGGTATTATTACTTGCCACTTCCTGCCAGCAATCTACCAATTCATTAGCAGAGAGTTTTGGAAATCTCACTTGATTATTTATGCAGTCAATAGCAAGGCTTGTCTGCATTCATAATTGTTTGATTTTATGGCCTCTTCTTTAAACAAACATTGTCTATGGTAATGTGATGCCCTGATGGATGGGAAAGGTTTTGTCTGTGAATATCATTTAGATAATTAAAAATGACAGATGAAATCGCCTGCTGTCTTGACCTGTACTTTGTTCCCTCAGTGATGCTGAAGAGATGCTGATTGCTGTCAATCAAAACCCATTGGAGGTTTGTAAATTCTGGCTGCTGTGAACTCTGACCTCCAGTGTTGATCTGAAATAGATAATAACCTTGAAATTCTATTAGAATTTAAAAACTGTTTCACCAAAGGGGCATACTATATATATTTCTTCCCTAGAACATGACTACTGAGTGTCATTGTTTAGTCCACACAATCTAGGAAACAAAAGTAAACATATGGTGTTTAACAAAACTTAATATTACAAATCAGAACTAAAGTCTTATAAAATCACCTCTCTGTTTTTTCACTTTCAAGACTGCAAATCTTCTTTAGAAGAAATTCCATTTCATACTGCATAATGGTGTCCAAATAATGTTTTGATTCTGTTTATTGATTCTAAACCTTCTGATGTTGTCCTAACTTAATGACGTATTCTAGCTGTCCATCTATCTTGTTTTCTGTTTTCTCATTTCCTATGATTAGTCTTTGAGTCAATTGTATGTGTTTGGTTGGTTTGGTTTGTTTTTTTTTAAAAAACAATGGTTCCTTTCTTAATAACCAGTGGGAAAAACACCAGCTAGAATATTTAAGATGTGGAAATTCAGGCACAGATGCACAAAGTTCTGAACAAGCAACTGCCTTGAAACTTGAGTCAAGAGATCAGGTGCACAAAGGGCAGTCATCCTGAGATTTTTTTCTTCATTACCTAAAAACTTCTGGGATAATAACAAGTGTTGTTGTTTTGTTTGGTTTGAGATTTGGAGTTAGATCTAGTTTTGGTTTGGTTTTGATGGAACAAGAGGTTAGAAGTGTATTGAGGTTATATTTTGGTACAGTCAGTATTTTATTTTTCCTTTAAAATTACTGGGAATAGTCATCCCTAAACTCTAGGAAATTAAACACTCAGGTTTTAAGTGTTTGTCTTGATAAAAAGATTAAATAAACATAGAATAAGTGGTTTAGGATTTATTCATTTTTGCTTTACAAGAAGAAATTATAATTAGGAGACTCCAGCTAGTTCTGAAGTACATATTCTTAATGGGATGGATGTAGTTACTCAGTTTGGTACAGTAGGAGATCTCTGTAAAAGTAGTTGACAAAATTACTTCTTTGAAATTTCATGTGAACTTCCAGTAGGGCTGGTTTAATAACTAGGATTTTCCATAATAATTTGTTTGGTGCGGAAAAAATAATTTAGACATTTTCTCATAGGTGGTGTAAAGAAAATCACATTTAAATGTTGTGTCAAGAAATAGTTGTAAGGAACACAGCTTGCATCTGCAGACTAATGCAGGAACAATTCTAATTTTTTTTTTTTCAGTGGGCATATAATTTCTTCCCTGAATGAGGGTCAGTTAATAAATGACCCTTTTAAGTTTGTGACTTACTTTCATTCATTAAAAAAGGACAGGGGAAAGTCATTGTCTATGTAAATAAGAGATCAACTACTTCCAGCTCAGCTGGAGTATGTGTATTTTGCAAGCTTTTCACATGTCTCTAATAAGGCAACTGGATTCTGGTGCCTGGCAACCCTTCTGTGGTGGTTCTAAGTCTTTTTTAAAGCAAAGGCTGTGAGTTTCACCAAACTGGCAAATGGATTTGTTATCTGGACAGTGCAAACAACAACAGTGGCCTTAGGGATGGGAGGAGTGGTAGGGTTGCAACTTTCATTTTCTGAAGATTTGAAGGTATTACTTGAATTAGTTATGGTTTTTTAAGCTCTTGTGTAAGAGGATCTCGTTTTAGCTTTGTTTAAATGGATTGTTTGAATATGTTTGTAGTTTTCTTTGTTAAAAGTCTTAGTATTACAGGATTGCTTGAAAATAAAGTAAGAAGAACATGGAGAGGATGAGATTGAGTGAATGGAAAGTACTTGATTTAAAAAACTCGCAAGCGCTTTTGTATCCTGAATTTAGATACATTGGAAGTTAGGTTTGGATTTATTAACATACTCCTAGAAGAAATATGTCTTTGCAAGTAAGTTTTTATTTTACTAGTTGTATCCTGGCTATGATTTACAGTATCTACTTGTCTATAAACACACCTGTGGTTTAAATAAGTGCTGATATCATAAGATTTGTAGTAAAGGTGTAGTGGAGTAAATTTGTAAAATATTACAAGTAATTTTCCAATGAATGTATCCCATCCCTTTTTTGGAAATGGCATTTTATTGCTGAAGTGTCATTCCTAGACCTAGCAAGAAAATGTCAGCTGTTGATTCTGAGGAAATTAAGGTGGTCTAAATTTACTGAGTCTGATTTAAAGTGCATAGACTGAGCATCTATGAGGATAAAGTGAGGGTTTTTTTAATTCAAAAGAGCTCCTGAGGTTATTATTTTGCTACAATATGAAAATGAATTGTGACAATACGGGCCTGATTACAAGCTTCCTGGGCTTTCCCACTGTGACAATTAGCTCCCAATTGTTAAACCATTTGTTTATTAGGACATTAAGGACTAGTGCTGTCTTGACTTGCAACTGGAAATGGATTGCTACCAAGGTTGGTTATGAACACAAAGGACTCTCAAGGAAGTGTTTTATTGGACAAGAATAAGCACACATTTCAAGCTAATTTAATTGAGTCACCTCTAGTATGCTCCAAGAGTTATTAAAAATACATCTGGAACAAGTGATTCACTTAGTCTAATAGAAATTTATTTTTAATCTTCATAAAACTTTAAACTATTCTCCAAGGACCATGAAGTAGTAGGCAACACAGTAAAATAATCCAGGAATAAAATTTTGTTTGCTAATTCTGTGACATGCAAAAGTTAGATCACATTCTACCCCACTGAAAAAGAAATACAGGTGTTCTGTGCATGAGTGTCCATCTCCAACAATGACAATGTGCCAGCTTCTACAAGACAGTATTTTGCTGGGGAACAATTATCAATTTCAGAGTGGAAATTCTGTTCAGAAAAAAAGAGAGTCTGTTGTCTTTTTCTGGATATTGAGCTGTGCTTCTGCTTCAAAACGTGGTTGGATGGCTACTGTGTGCCTATGGTACCCAGAAACTCTGCATTCTCTTGGCAGAGATATGTTTTCTGTGGTGTGAGATGTGTGATGCTGAGATCCTTGGTGAGTGCAAAGCCCTGCAACCAGCACACATAGGCACTAGTCATGCATTTGGAAGGGAGCTATAACACTCCATCCAGTACTTACTAATGGAAAAACCAGACAGGACTTAGTCCCATAGACCTCCAAGAACATATATCTCTCTCTGTGTCTCTTTCTATGCTCTTCTTTTCCAGCCCTTGCTCTCTAGCCCCATGGAAGCTCTGGTGCAGTATTCCTGCTGCAGTGGACTCCATGCTGATAGAGAGGGCGATATAAGGAGCGATTTTTAAACACAACAGAAGAAAATGTTTGCATGAAATCATCATTTCCCTGTCTGGGATGAAACTGGAGGTGGTCAGAGAGTCCAGAGGGTGGATGGCAGAGGATCAAGAGGGATGGTGAGCGCACTTTCTCATCTTTCTGTCTAAGAGAAAGATAATGGTGTGGAGTTTATTTGCTTTCTTTGAATTTTTGCACAGAAAATTGTCCTTTAAATAACCCAACGATAAACACAACATTGCGTAATGAAAAAATTACCCTTATTTTCAGAATGGTTTTCATAGGATAATTTGGATGTGTGTGGCACTATGTGTCAGATTCCTTTCTAATTATTCAACGCTTGCAACACCCTCACTAGCAGCAAAGTTGAAGGTCTTGCAACACACTCATCCATGAAAAGACAACAGTGGCTCTTTGGTCATGGATATGATGGGGAAGGTCTTGACTCTGTATGTAGGCTGTTAATGCACTGTTCTTACACGCTTCTTATAAACCCAAAACTTGTTTATTTAATTCTTGCTTGCTCTATAGTGTATTTTAGTGTCAAACAGTGTCATACAAGACAAAGAAGCAGTAAAAGGAGGCAGAATTTTTAATATTATGTACAGAAACAATAAAGTCAACAGCAGCAAATTACAACTAAGTGCAAGCTGGTGAAGGAGCAAATAACTGGGCATATTAGGTATGCTGAGCAAAGGTTGACGGGATGACAAGAGAACCTAGAACATATTTAATTTAATATGCAGACATACAGGCCACAGCAGGGACCATTACAGAATGTACTTTTGGAAGTTGAAGTTTGAGTTATGAGTTTAAAGTTAACATTCTCCTCTTTGAAGAAAATATTTTTTGTTGGTTGAGCTTGGGGATGATCTAGAAGATGACAGTAGTTCTCAAAAATTGAATTCAGAATCTTGACAAAAATCTTTGATAGCTATTCATTTCCAAATCTGCTGTAGATGATCTGAACTCCAGCTGACAGAGTGTACAAATTTAGCCCCGCTTTCAATTTTGCTGTTTGTGGCATTATTACCTAATTTTACTTGCTTTTTCTATAAATAGTCATACTGGACTGTTACCTTTTCAAGATACAGAAAATGGAACAAATCTGATATGGTGTTTCTGTTGTACTTTTGTGAATATGTGCGTTTTCCATTGCTCCTGAAGTATGTGTGTGTACATGTGATTTCACAGGTATAAGAGGCAGCACCATACAGTACTACACACTTTGTTGTTGAACTGCTAGTAATTAAAAAGGTTTCCAAAACACAGTACTAAGCATTTTAAAAGGTATTTTATTGGTTTGATGATTTTCTTAAACAGTTGTATGTTGCTAAATTATAGATTAAAGAATAAAATACAAAATAAAAGTTTATTATGTACTTTACTACAAACAACAGTTTTTGAAAGAGTTAGTCTTTGTTAAGGGTAGAGATGGTGGGAGAAAAGAACATGATCATCTTTGCTCTTAAAGGAAGCATTAATATAAAGAGATAGCTCTGAAACTTTATGAAGCTAAAAATGCTTGTGTTTGTGTGATTATTATCTCCACTGCTTGGTGATTGATACATCAAAAGAATAGGTATAAATAATATTTCAGCATCTATCAGATAAATGCTTACTTTACATCCACACATTTTTTCATTATAAAAAATGTTAGCATGTACTGTACTGGAAATGTTCCTAAATATGGTTCTTTTCTAGTATTCAAAACTATACATGAAAGCGGCAGTGTTTTAAAACGTATAAATAGATGGGTTTGAATTATTTCATTACTTGCACATGCTGCTTTTTCTTCTTCTTGAAGTCCATGAGAAAACAGTAATTGTTAAAACTACGTCTGTTCATGGTTTACAGGCAAACAGTGTGCTAGGCACTATACATAAAAATTTAAAGGAAAATACGCTATCTCTTTGGAGGAACTGAATTCATTTTCCTCTAAATGAAAAATTAATAGCTTACAGTACCTGAGATATAAGCATTGCTGGTTGGTTCTAAGTTGGTTTATTGTGAATTTATTTTATAACTTAGGCTCAGAAAAATACAGCAACACAATGCATCACTGATACAAGAGCGATAGATTTAGAAAATGTTTAGTGAGAGTATTCCGCCTAGACCAGTAGGAACACCTGCTTCTATTATTCAATCACTGATAAAATGGTAAATAGCTTATGTCAGTCATGCAGCTTGCATAAAGCTACATAGTTTGCCTGTAGGTTTGGTGGTTGTTTTTTTTTTTTTTTACTTCTACATGTTTTGTATTCAATTTCTTTTTAACTGACACCTTGGAATTACAGGATCATAAATGGACACTGACACTATTTTTATCTTTGTTTGTGTTATCTGGTCTTGCAAATGCAACTCTGCATGCCATACCTGGAAAAGAAAAAGGATGTTAAAGCTATAAACTGTTGCTTTTAGGTAACAGAGTAGAATCCACATGGCCTGTTTGGTCCCAGGGTTTTTTAACAAATATGCTGCTCTGCTTCCCCTTAAATCTGTGAGAATGAGAACTTCAATGTTTGCATCCTTCCACATGCTTCTTGCTCCCACTTTCATTAACCATTATGCAAACAGGAGAAATAATGTAATAATGTCACTGCAACTTTATTTATATTGTATGATGCAATGGTAATCATATTTGTTTCAGTGCACCACCCAAAATAATATTGACCTGGGGAAAGATGACTTCATCCCCACTTGGAAAATAAACTTTTTCAGTGATAAATTTTAGACAAGACAGTTGTAAATCTCGAGCATCTAAAAAATGTGAACACTTTCCACAAGACAATTTGTTCCTGTGTTTTGTTGTTCTTTTCTGGGCCCATTGTAATACTACTCGCTCGGAATGGCAAGGTTATTTCATTTCAGCTGAGTGGTATTAAATAATTAAATTATCCCTAGGTGATATTAGATAATCCCTATGATGGCTGGCTGCCATCATGTGTGTGCCATGGACTCCAGTCTGGCAATATCATATTACAATGAATTTTTTGAAGGAAGCAGGGGGAGCAACACTTCTAAGACAGATCCTGACTCAACTGCTTTGAAAACCTGCTTCTAATAGCTTGGTAGTAAATACCTACTGTGGACTATACTTACGAGGCCTAACACTTTTCATTATACGACTTGCTTCTGCTTAATTAATTTGGTTTTTAAGAGCACTTAATGATTTTTTTTTGTTTGAAAGAGGGATTGAGTATTCTGCCAGGCGTAAGCCCGATGGCTGAAGTAGTGTTGGGTTTGTTTTTCTACTGAAGTTCTATTCACTTTGTCCAAAATATATGTATATTTTTGCGGAAAAATTAGTACATTGTCTTACCTTACCTGTGCTGCTGGCAATTATGTGGCAAGCTGTCAAAATACTGATTGTACAGATATATAAGTTCTGAGTAGAAGTGGTGGAGGGAGGTACCCAAATTTCATCAAGTATTTGTCACTGATCTGTTCTAGAACAGTTCAAACTATTTATCAGTGCTCATTCAAATAAAAGACTAAGGCTGTAACACTGTTAAAGAGGCTGAACATACTATACAGGGAGCCCTGACAGCAAACAGTCTCTCTGGGTGAGGGAAAAGAGAAGCAAGAGTAGAAGCATACCATAGGCAACAGGTTTCCCTCTGCTTTTTCCTAGAGCTGCAGCTCTCTCCTGCTGTCAGCAATGTAGTTAGTCCTTCAGCACAACATATGCTCCCCAGTTCAAGTGTCAGGATTTCAGCCCTTCTGGTATGCAAGCTCGACTTGCATGTTATTGTATGCAGTTGAATTTCCTTTACTTTTTCCTACTGAAAAAAGGCCAGCAACCTTAAAAGCTATATTAGAAGAATAGTAACTGAGTTAGAAAGTCAATACAAGAAGGAACAGCAGTATTGGATTTATGGTTTTCTGCACAACCTTGATTTGTTCCTCTTAACATTTATGTTTTATGATGAAGTCTTTGACCACATGATCACATACTGTTTTGTATTGGAATTGTTTGCATTATTCAATATGCACAAAGGACAAGGCCCTGAAGAGGGGCTGTGACTGTCAAAAAATAAATCATTTAGGGAATTTTTAAAATTATTGTTATTTTCTTAGTAATGAAATTACATAGAAGGAAAAAAATGAAGTTTCAGGAAGAAAAAGATTGGTCTCATGAATGACAAAAGTTCATATTGCACCAGAGACCTTTAGTTTGATCTATGTTTCTGCTAGATTTTTGTACAAAGATAAGTTATTTACACTAAAATGTTGGCAGGAGGCCACTAATCGTACATTCCTGAATTCCTTGACATCAGTTCAGTGTCTCAGAGGCAGGTCTGGAAAAGATCAGAGCTGCACTATGTGAGTTCCTCCTAGGAAGTTCCAGTAGTAGGACACAGCATTCAACTCTATACCAGACTCTTAGTAGTAATGCTGTTCTATGTTCCCATGCTCACTGTGCTACTTATTAACTTTTTGACCTCTGGGAGGGCTCTTTGTCTTGATTTCCCCACCTGTAAAATGGAGATAATAACACTCTCATCTCATAGTGGAGATGAATTTATTAATGTTTACGAGGCATGAAGATTCTGTGGTGATGAGCACTCTAGAAACACCATGAGGAAATAAACAATTCTGCATTCACTGCAGGCATTTGATGGTGTGCAGTAAATAAAACAGGGGCCAGTAATAGCATGTTAAGGGTGAAAATATTGAAGAGCTGTCTCTTTCTCTGAGCAGTATTTATCTTCAAGCAAGACAGGGAGCTGTTGTGGAAAAATTATTATATGATCCTGTAATTAAAATATGTGTCATTATGATTATGCATGGAGGGAGGGGAAAGGTTAACTTTTCCCAAGCGACACCGATTCTGGCATTTTGTAGCTTTTGGGAACATGGATTTCTCACTTAAATAATATTCTTTAATTCTGTTATTGAGTTTAGTGACTCTCATTGCACACAGGAAAGGAGACAGACTAGCTCTGTCCCTTAAAAATGTTAGCATGGCCCATGCTTCATAAGGAAGAACAACCAGATATGAAAGTGACCAGCTAGAGATCAATTACACAATAGACACAGGGAAGTGCAGCTACTCAGTTTTGTGGGGATTTTTTAAAGAAGCTTAAGACTCTTGTTTTCTTATAGTCCATATGAAAGTCAGCTTACAACCAACACCCTCAACTTTTTCCTCCCAGCCTTTGCTTGCAGTTGCATTCCATCCTTCCTTCTTTAAATCAATACCAGACTATATTTAATTCTCTCAAGCCATAGGTCGTTCCTGCATTTGCTGTAGCCTAGTCTTCAGAGGCTGATTGGAAATCAACTCAATCTGAAATCAGGAGGGGTTGAGTCATAGTTCACTTGGTTCCAGCTCCAAATGACACTCAGAGATCACTTTTCTTGTCTCAGTGGTAGAAAATGAAATACCTAGAAACACACCTCACTTCCACGTGCTTGTAGAGATGAGATGGGGAGGGGGAGAAAAATACTGTCACTGTTTCCTACATGCCCCTGACAGAGATTTACACTTCAAAATATAGTTACAATCAACTAGAGCTTTAGTTTTTCTAACATATTTAAGTCAGGGAGTTTGGGTCAGCATTATGTTTGCATTCTATTGTGTGTTTGCAAAGATTTTCAGCGTACAAAAAGATACATCCGCTAGTCCTGATGGATAGTAGTTGATAGCGAACATTTATATGCCTTCTTTTTATTAATTGATGAGGACGAGTTGCCTAGTCTTCATTCACTAGTGGCTGCCAAGATCACAAGTAAGTAAATCCCAGACTAGAGGAGGAAACACATAATCTGAGAAGCAACTCATTCCATGTCCTTTCTATGAAAACTGCGTTTGGTATATGTTGGCCCAAAACCTTTGTTTATAACTGTCCAAATCAGAAAAAGTAACTTACTCATTTCTTCATCAGTATTTCATAATTTTGGTATTCATACTTGAGCTACTGAAACAGCTGGAATGAATAGGAGGTTTCTATGGTAATATCTAATAACAAAACTGTAGCCCTGTCTTCTGTCGGAAGTTCTCCAAATTCAATGTCAATCGTTCTGATGATGCTTTTAACACTTTTACTTGCTAATGGTCATTGTGTGATGAGGAAGCAGGGTTGCCTTGTTAGATGCTCTCCTGAGAGACTAGTTACAAAAACCCTTCTAAAGTTTACAGTTGTCATTTGCCATCCTTATCGGCTTAGTGGAAGTGATACATAGTATGCATAAGGGTGTGTGCATAGGCTAGCAGCAGAAATGTGTCTAAAATTAGGTATTAGGGAATACTGATATTTTAGGTTTCAAACATACACAAGTGCATATTAAATAATTTTTAAATTATTTTCAGTCAAGCTTTATAATAAAGATATAGTTCTTGTATTACTTACCATATTTGGAGTAATCTGACACTATCAAACTTAAGTTTTCAATTGCTTTTTCTGAAGTGATTTTTCAACTCTTAACACAATCCAGACCTTCAGTTGGATGGATACCTATTCTGCTAGTCTCCGAGTGGAACTCTACCCCCTGCTTCTTTTGTAGTTAATGGTAAAGACTAAAGCAGCTTCTGAAAACAATCATAGAAACAATACGGTGTTTTGCACTGAGACTAGCCATATTTTTCCAGGTTCAACCATATGTGTTCCTAACCCCAAGTTTCTTAAATTGGTTTTAATAACTGATGATCCCATATTTTTCGGCAGAATTGGTCTTCAGAAGCTGGAACACTGAAGCCAGAACTCTGAAACTGAGTGCAAACATCAACCACTTGATGACAAATCCTAGGCACGTGCTTAGTCTTGAAAGATATATTGAGGATCAAACACCTGAGGAAAAACTCTGAACACAGTGTTCCTGATTCTGCTGTCTGCCTCATAATTGCTGCAGACTTCTTATATTGTCTGACCAAAAGGCCATTCTGTGCTGCTTTAGAAGTCTCACCTTATAGAATAAAATCAGGATAAATCAGACAATGTTCTAAAAATACAAATGATTTCATTAAATATGAAAGACATTCTTGTGTTCTCTGGCAAGCGATAAGCCATGAAAGTAGTCTCCAAAATGTATCCCCCTTGATAAGAACATCATGTGCTGTACAGTTTTATGAGCTGTGCTTTACCTTTGGCCTGTGGAATGTGAAAATCTCCAGAAAGAATATCCAAACTGATGTCTCTGTTCCTTCTAACGGCTTGTAACTCTCCTGAAATGACACAATCACAGTATCAAAAGGTTGGAAGCTGCAGAAGCTTCTAAATTGCAAGCAGATAGAAGCCACTGAAAAAATGTCCGAAACCCAAACTTAAATAGCTTGACAGTAACTGCATCGTTGGTTCCTTGAACTCTCTTATTTCTGTCAACTCCTCTCTGATATTTAGAAGTCTATTTGAAATCAGATGGGACTTCATTCTCAAAGTCCAGATCGTCAGCTAAAGAGCACATTTGAATCCTGTGTTTTATCCTCTGCCAAGATCATTTCAATTTCCCTGAGGCATGCATCAAATGCGATTATCTAAGTATTGGGAGATGAGATCATGTCATTCCTGATCTCAGGTTTCCAGACAACGCCCACAATCTGGGACAGCAAAAGCTCACTATAGTGAAACCTTCAACCAAATATTTACACATAATGTTTACATACGCATGGGAACTTTGACTGACGCTGCATGGGTATTCTTCTATCCAGGGAATCACCTTGTTTTTATAAGCTGACATTATTTACATGACTCTCAAGTCAGCTCAAATTCCTGATATTTCAATGTTTGCTTGAAACATTTCACAAAGGGTTGCGATTCTCCCCCTCTTCACATTACTTCAGTTACTGCTCTGTGACACTATGCACAGAGAGAGTTTACACACAGAGAAATCATTACCTTCACTTCTGTAAATTTCTTGGATCAGGCTGTCTGTTCATCAAATGCTACAGTGACAGTTGTCTCTGAGTTATTGATAACCTGATGTTCTCAGATGACTGTGGGACGATATCCCTTCTGTGTAATCAACTGAGTTTAGATGAGCGCGCTATTCCACATATGCATTATGTAAATAAAACGAACACCTAGGGTCTCAAAACCAGAACTGAATAATAATCCTACAAGGTTTGAAGTAAGTCTCGGGGATTTATTCAACAATGGCTCTTCATAAATCTATATAAACTGAGGCCCAAGTAGACTTGTCATTGTTTGTACTATATTTAATCCTTAATCTTTTTTAATTCAAAATGACCTCTATGTCCATTTTTTCTAAAACAGTCCCCCCCAAATCAGTAGCTAAATCTCATATATTTCTTCATTAAATCACTTTCTCAGATTTGTGCTCCAGAAGTTTGTTTTCAGTGCATGCCAAAAGTAAGATCCTTCGGGATATGATATCTTGTAGTTCTTATGCAGGACTGATTGTTTTTTGTTTGTTTATTTGCTGTTGTCTGCAAATTATGTGATTGATGGCATCTCAGCTCATACGTACTTTTTTATGTTGCGTTTCTAGTTTGGATATAGACTTGTTCTGAAAAGTGGAAAAGATGGAGGGGAAGGTTTATGTGCCTGTATGGTCATATTCATTTAGTGCATGGAAGGCTTCATCACGTCAGAATGAGATTTTCCATGTCCTCAGCCCTGTGTCATTCACAAAGCTCAATTGCCCATACCTTTGCTCGTTATGTTTTGTGTCAAGGTATGTAATTCACCATAGGTCTTTCTGAATTTATGCATAGTTCTTCTTTTGAGCTCTGACTTGAGTGACTATCTATGCATATGTAGAATTTGGTTTAATTGAAAATAAGTTGACATTTGTGCAGCTGAAAAATAGCTTGTAGTAATTCCTGTAGGGAGATTTCCAGCCTTGGTAAGTCTTCTTAATTTGCCACATTACTGGCACATATGGGATTTTGTTGTTTGCATTCACACCCCTGTAAAATCATCCAATGTCAATTCCAAGGAACCATGTTCTCTCCACCCGTGGCTTCTTCCCAGAGTCCTAGGAGCCTTTCAGCGTAGAGCGGCTCCTATAGGGCCTCTCAGCTGAGCATGTGTACATTGACAGAGGCTTATTCTTGAAATGATTTGTCACTCAGAGTTAATAAAGCTCTCTGAAACCTTCCTGTACTTTAAATATTGCCTTACTAGATCCTGTGGCTCTGGATGAAAGGTGGCCATTAGAAAATTTGATCTGGCTCATCCTGGCTTTTTGTATTCTCAAACACTAGAGTGTCTTACCTAACTTTAATGCTCAGCAATTTCTCTGATAGAGGATTTACCTCTGAATTTCTTCCTGTTCTCCTCCAACATATCTAAGAGTGCATTCTACCCTATACTGTGATAAGGTGATGATGTCATGAGAGTGTGATACAATGTTTGGCACAGATGACATTGGAGGCTCTATGGCTTGGATTTCATGTTCTCATCCAGACCTCTTGACCTTCAGAAATCCTTAGCCAATAGAAAATATTGTGAGCAAATAGGCCATCTGGATGTGGTTAGGCTCAACCTAACCATAAAATTCAAAGATCTGGGTAGTTTTTAACAGTTGTGAAGAAAAATGAGGACACAATGCTGAAAGTGTAAAGAAAGAAGATCATTTCTGTAAGTATTTAAAAATTGTACAAATGGGAATGAAAGGCGATTTGTCCTGAATCCGTGTGAAAGTTACATAAACTACAGAAGAACTATACTTAGTTTCTTCAATGGAAGCTGATCTCTATATTTTTGAAAAGGTATAGAATTTTTTTTGAAAAATGAACAAGAAGGAGAAAGTAGAGGGAAGGACAGGAGACCAATGAGAAACAACTTAAGAATATCTGTGAAGTAGTAATTAATGTAAAAGTGCCTTAAATTTTTCAATGCTCATTGCTCTTCTCAGTGAGTCAAATAAATCATGCAGATGAAAATAATCCAAAGACTCTTGCGGCATTGCATTACTGAGATTTCTTTCCAGCTCTTCACAAGATGAGTATAAGGCTTCTAATACGCAATACTTAACTGATTGAGGAGTTTGAGAAGTATTGTACTCTGTCAGACAGTAAGTGCAACCTCTTCTGCAGTATGAAAGAAGGAAATTTTAGAGCTGCTCTCTGTCTTACCTTGAAATGCTGAGTGCTCCCTTCAGGAAAGAACATGTTTGTGATACAAGAATCCATTGCAAGGACACATGGAAATGGGGCAGAGTGCAGGGATTTGAAGAACATTGCCTCTTAGAGTACACTAAAAGGTGAAGCTGCGTGGTTCTTCACCCTGTAGATCTGAGTGAGATGCAATACAAAATCCACCACTACTAGAAAATAACAGAGCAAAATAGCCTAGATAACATCAAATAGTTTGAAGTGCTTTGTTATGTAATTCATATGTTAATTGGTTGGGGAATAGATCAAGTCATGAGTTGCAACTTTGTTTCTCTGCTACTGTTGCAGACAAATATCAATACAGACATGCAAAATTTTTGAAAAAGGCAATAACATGTTAATACATATTCATAAACTTATTAACTCATCACTGCCTAAATTTGTTTCAGAAGACTCTGCAAGTCTAAGCAATTAAAAAAATATAGCAGGATGTATATTCCTGTGAATTATGTGCTTTTATCAAGATATAACAAATGTGACCAAACTCATGCAATATTCCCAACCATACATGCTTATGGAGCAGCTAAGTGTTGTGATGCAGCCCTGAATGTTGCAGAAAGAGGGGGCTTTTTATACCGTGATATTATCATAGCTTGTCTGCACATAAATGCATTCCATATTAATTGCTCCTGGTTGTCTCCATGTGTAAACACTTTTATTCTAGAACAATAGTAAGTGGAACTCCACTTTCAAACCTTACAGGAATGAACCCACCTTGATGAGAAATAAGACTGCCCAAGCACACAGTTAATTTGGAATAGCTACTGAATTATGGAGGGCTGAACTAAGTCTGAAAAGCCCATATACTCACATTAAAACTATATGGAAGGACACAGAAGGAAACTGATTATGTCCTGAAGAATAAGGGCACAGCCTGTTTAGTTGACATAAGTGTGCCAGTTATACCATGTGGCCAAGGAAAGGCTAAATACATTTGATTCATCCAAATGTATTCCAGAAGGAGCTGAAGCAGGGGGTTGCCTAACGCAGGAGGAACCTAAAAGTACAGTCTGCAAATAGTACATCTCTATGCTATCCAGCATGTAGGCATTTGAAATGCCATGTGAGTCTTGATAACTTATGCTGCATTGCCAACATCATGAAAACAGAGTTCTTAGTTTTGCTTTAATTGTAATCAAGAGTTCTATATATGATGCTAATACAGGGAGTTCTTATTCATTAGGTGGAGATTATTTTAACTTTTACTTCTTTCCAATTCCTCAACTTTTTGGTCAGTTTGTAGTTTTTCCTTTTAACTTTCCTTGCCCAAAAATTGCAAACCATTTTATTCTTCATTTTTAACTCTGTTTTAGTCTTGAGTACAGTTCACTAGTGGTTCCTGTGGTATCAGGAAGGAAAAACAAAGAATGCAAGGGCATTTCAGGAAATAAGAAAGTGATTGTTCCTACCTCCTGTGCACAGTACAAAGAGGCTGCTTCCGTTAAAGATTGGATGCAGTTTTATGGCCCTGTGTAGTATAATCTTGTGTAATTACATCAGTGTGGCTCAGAAAAATAACTGTAAATATGGCCACGTAGGGTTCCATGACTGTTTCTCATTTATTTCATTGAAACTTTTTTCCTCCTTTAAATAAATAAAGATTTTGTCAGCGCAGCTAAAACACAGAATATGTGGGTAAAGATACTGTCTGTCTCAATTCTGTACCAACAGTAATCATGTATTTTACTTTTGGAAACAATTTCATCATTCCGCTGAAAACGCAACACCGTGCTCGCAGTTCCCCATCCATAAAGTGAAGCTTATGTCTAACTATTCAGCATGTGTGAAGTACCACCAATTCGTGCTTAGAAAACTGGCTGACGATTCAGGAATTTGAATTGTTCTTTTTGGCTTCCTGTCACGGATTTTGTGTTTCCTGACCAAATTGTTCAGTCTCTGACTGCATCAGTTTTCCAGTGTGTTTCCATTTAGTATATGTACTTTGTGAAGGTAAACAGCTTTTGTGATGTGTAAGTGAAGGGCAGTGAGTTGCTATCACTTTGAAGTTTGTATAAAACATTACTGGATTAGAAAATCCAGTAATTGAACCACTGATGTCAAAACTGTAATCTAGAGCTGCCCTTTCAGCTCACACCTATGGATCTGCTAGAAGGTGAAATTTTAAAGGAGAAAAATAGTAGAAGGCTTCCAAATGAAAGCAGCTACAAGTGAAAGTTAGTTTGGGAAATTGGAGCTTGGTAGTTATACACAGACCTAGAATGAAAACAAACAAAAAGGAGCAGCAGTGGATGCTAACTGTCTTTTCTTAGCTAACTTGAATGGTGATCTACCTCCAGATCTTTTAGTTACTGGCAAAATTCCTGGTAGCTGTGTGTGTTATTGAATGCTGCTCATGGGAAACTGTTGCCAGTGCTATCTGCTGCACATTATTTCAATTGTCAATGTAAATTGTTTGCATCCTTTCTTGCAGTAGAAATAGTTCCATTGAAGTAAATGGAGTTTTTGCCTTTGACTACAGTGAGAGTCACATTTCATCATTGATTTAGTTTTGGGGTTTTTTTTGATTTTTTTTATTGCTGAAGGCAAAATGTTCTTTGTAATGGCACTCATTTCATTATTAACCCTTAAGTGAAATAAGTCTAGCTGAATAAATTACCTGAAGTAGTGTAGTCATAAAATAAGTTTCATGGGATGTCTATTTTTATGGGGACTCCACAGATTTTGTATTGGCTGTCTTGTAAAAAGATAGTCTGCAAACCTCTCTGTGAATGTATTTTGAAAATATATGTACTCATAGGGAAATAATTTATCACTTTAAAGGTAAGAAAATCATAAACTTGTATCTGCTTTTAAACAGTCTTGTACGTATCTCAGGTTGAAAGCCTGTGGTTTCTCTTCAAAGCATAAATTTCTGGATGTACGATTTTATGCTGTGTAAAAGATATTCTGTTTGTTCTTATTACTTACTGTATGTTACAACTGAAAAATTTTGAATAAAGAAACTTCATTTCACAACTGCTTTTTGTGCATTGGGCTTTAAAAGCGCTAAATACATTTCAGTGTGAGCTTCTGTATGGTAAGGAATTCATCTTTAAAGTGTTCTTATTTATCAACGTTATCAGAAAAACATGACTGAATGTGAATATTCCAACATATTTGTTTTCTTGCTATTAAACTAAACTGACATTATGAAAGGACATTCTCAAAGCTACTTCTTCACATACTGCTAAGTTGTATTTATAATTACTTCCTAATTTAGCTATGCAAGCAGGAGGGAGGAGGGATGCTTATGTTTTGCTAGATATGTGGGTTTTTTCCCTTTTGAATGTAATTATAGGATTTTTTTTGCATATAGACCATCTTAACAGACATCCTTTCCTCAGCTACCAGTGTGTAGTTATTGCATTTATGCATTCAACTTCTTAGTCAAGTGATGCTATTTTTTTTTCTGCTGCTGCCTGACAGCCACTAATAATAACACATGAGGACAGTCAGACAAAATGAAGACAAATGCTGCTTGTCGCAGCAGAATCATAATGTCTCCAGACTCAGTAAAGACAGTCTAACTGTATGTGGATGCTCCTTATAGCTTATTTAGGCTTGTGGTTTTTCCCTGTGGTTTTTTTTTCTTTTCCAAGAGCACAAACGTTGTGCAGAAATACATTAAGGCAACATATGGGCCTATTAGTTAGCCAAAACAATGTGGAGCCATGGAGAATAGAGATTGCAATGCACAGATGGATATTGTAAAAAATTCATGAGTGGCGTAACAGATCTAAAAGGTAAATTTTAGTCAAAATTCAAGTGAAAAACATAGAAAATGGTTAAGAATAGGGATTTACAAAATCTTTAAATCATCTGAAACATTGCAAATATTGTACAGATGTGTTTAGTCCATTATTCAATAATCATGTTTCACCACAGCAATAATTATGTCTATATAAATATATGTCATCAGAAGTAGATTGCTGATAAACAGCAGCACTTTTCTTCTACTTGATGTAAACTCTGCAGTATTAAATATCCATATTATTTCCAGTTCAATATTAGAAAATGCCAGTCATTGTGACAAGCCGGGCATGAGCAGTGCATTGTGAGTGAAGTGCTGGTTTAAATAATCACACTTCCATGTTACATTACTTTGTTGGTAAAATCAGACTCTATAGAGAAAATGAGCAAGTAGTGCTTCTCTCCTCTAAATTCACTTCTTCATAACAAAACTAAACAGCTCACTGAAACTGAAGGGAACTGCTTTTGGAATGGGCAACATGCAGTGCTTACCCACAACTGAAATCTGATCTGATTTTGCTTAGATGTAATTGAGGGCAAAGCTTGGTATTTAAAATAACATTTATATTATCTCTGGATGTTTCTAGCTTTTATTGTAGTCTTTAGTAAAGGATTATATGCTATGAAAATTTTTAAATCGTGCAATTTTTTTGTTCCATTCTCTTGATTATCCTAGATGTGCTTTGAAAATCTAATGCATTAGGAGTCCTTTTTCTTCTCTATTAAAAAAATACATACCAATTTGACATGAGCACTTTCTTTAATACACTAAATAGCTAAATGATAATACTGGTACATCCTTGATCTTCCTTCATACACTGGCTGATCTCCCTGTAAAATTATAGCAGTTGCTAGTTATGATGGGGCAACAACGGGAGTATGAGTACAGAGAGGGAATCCGGAAAGCCAGCGACATTATGAGCACTGCATGACACGAATCTGCTGTAAGTGACAGTAGCCATCAAGAAGTGGGGAAGCGGGACAGCAATATGCCTAAGGTAAATGTCTCATTATTCCTTTGTTTTTTGAACTAGAAGCCTTGATTTTTGCCTGTAATTACGAATAATGAAGAGAACACTAGGACATAAAAAGCAACTGATTCAAAGATGCTTTTCTAGATTTTTTTGTTTAGGAATTTTATGCTATCAGTGCAGTCTTGGCTAGAGAAGCCAAATGTGCAGATCTTGTCAGTCAAAAGATGACTTTAAATCAAAAGCTGTAGTTCTTTTATATGGATACATGGTTTGAAATCATGGATAGTTCACAGTTTTTCTTTCCACAGAACTACACTAGAGGGAAAAAAAAAGGAGGTGAAAGGAAAAGGAATGTAGCACCTTTGCAAATTTATATCACTTTTATTAATGCAGAATTTTTCTGAAGATAAGAAAAGAAACGTACTGCTTGGAATCATACACCCATAGCCTACTATTTCATCAGTGGCCCATGAGTTTAACAGGACTACTCCCTAAAATGTCTTGAAAAGGCCAGCTCCCCTCAATGATCATAAGCAGAAATGTTTATTGCAGAAGTCATATCTCTTTAGATTTCGGTGAAACGTAACACTTTCCTAGCTGTTGTGGATTTTATTGTAACTTTATTAGTAGAGGACACTTTCAAATAGATGTAAAGATAGAAGATGGCTTTGTGGGTGCTTGGGAAATCTGTTTTGCATGAAGTGCAACAAGTTGCATAGAGTTTTACTTAGATAATTTTGATATATCAAAAATGCTATGATTTGTGGAACAGGAGCAGAAGATCACTGTTCCTATATGACATAAGAGAGCAAATAGGCAAGATAGAACCTGGAAAAGTATCTTATCATAGAATCCTAGAATCTTCTGGTTGGAAAAGACCTTTGAGATCATTGAGTCCAACTGTACCCATCTTCTGCTAAACCACGTCCTTCGTTGTACCTATTTTGTAAGAAAAGGATAAGAGAGAGAAAGGGGCACTAATCATGACATTAGAGGGTACTGACCCAGGAAGTGCATACTTTTAATACCATTTTTTAATAAATAGACAAAGTAGATGTTGTTTGTGGGACAGTAAAAGAAGAGATGACGGAAGTCGAGACATGTAGTGATAGGAGCCTTGTCAAAGTTCTGCTTGAGTAGATGAGCAACAAAGGCAAAATAACAGGAGTGTTATGCATGGAGACTTGGCAATGTTATGCCCAAATTAGAATCGAGGAAGTGATCCAAATATTTTCATTAGAACCATTTGTGTATCTTCTTCTCATGGAGAAATAATTTTGATGCTGTTAGCCAGCTGTTTGCATTAGGAAGAGACATATCTGTCCCTTCCTAAAGCACCGTTTGTATTTCAAGGGACTCTTCCAAAACCAAATGTCAGAAATGTTCTATGCTGCTAGGAAAGAACAGGAAAATAGAAGCACATTTGCGTATTCAGGTGAATATTTAAAGGGGAAAATGCTTTTCAAAATAGTAACAGTAATGTTGGATTTAGAATATTAAAACAATGATATTCATCCAAATGATAAAAACTATAAAGCTAAGCAGGCTTCAAATGTCAAACATAATCCTGCAAAAATTTAGAAGAGTAAAAAAACAGCGTACCTGCAAAATTGAAAGGTATAGCTTTATTTTAAGGCCCATGCCTTTATTTATATGGATGTAGATAGTAATGGACAACTTTCACTGTGTCAGGAAAATACAGAACTAACAATTTGCCAGTATTCTACTGTCATTACAGTGACATATCTTTGGAGGTGGGACTAAAACCTGTTTGCTTGCTCTTTTAGGATGATACAATTCAGGAGGTGCTAGCAATTCACCTCCTAGCTCTATGTCAAGATTCTCCCTGTAAATTAAATTATTAATTGGCATGTATGTCTGTTTATTTAATGAGGAGCGTGACAGCCCTTACTGGCGCATATGTGAGAACAAAAACATCACAGTAGGAGCTTCTAAACTGCCCGGCAAGCCAAGGGGTTAAGCAGTTTGATATGCTGTATTAAAAGTAGCTGTTATTAGCAAATGTTTTCTGGCTAGTTGCAACATAAATACCAGAATGTGATATTCATATGGAAGAAAATATAGCATGTTTATGGAATTTGTAAGTCTGTAGTAAAGATAAGTTTACTTTCCCCATTCTTTCATTTTAACTTATTTGTGAAACCCATATGACAATACAGTTATTTTCTAAATTTTTCAAAATTATATTGCATTCCAAGCCCACCTCCAACTTTGGCTGTGGCTATGTAGGCTGGGCTGGCAAGGGGCACAGATGAAAGCAGATGGATTCTGTAATGCAGGAATGTACATACATACAGATCAGTAGGGTGGCCAAATTCCCCACTCCCCAAATGGTTTCCTGAAAGTCAAGTAGCAACCTCGTCAGTCCTATTAGCCATTCAGCAGCAGCAACATGGATAAGAAAGGTTTCTATTTGTAGGTTCTGTGACTCCAGAAAGTATGAATCTGTACACTATTCAACCACATGCATGCAGTAAGCTCTGTACAAGGTTGATTGTGGTCCTTAGTTATATATATTCTTCTGTAATATCGTGGATGCTTAAATACTGCAGAATTTTCACAAATGGGTTTTTGGAATTGTCCATGGAGAATGCTTTTGAATCCTGACCCTGAATCATTGCAGTCGTGGGAAATTTTTGTCATCGACAGTGGGGCAATCAGAAACAATCCTATCAGCATATGTTTAAAAGAAAAAAGAATCATGCAGTGTTTTGACTCTTTCTTTTGTGTTTCTAATGGATACAGTAGCTGAGGGGAATGGGAGACATATTCAGCTGTAGCATGTATATGGATCCTTTTTAGGACCTTCCTTGTAATCCTACCCCTATTCACCTATAGGAGTGTATATGATGGAACTTGGAAAAAAGTGTTCTATATTGTAAAGAACAGAAAATGGCTTGTATTTTTCAGGTTCATTGACATTTGATCTTCTTTAAAACTTGAATATTCTGATTATCTGATGGGACTTCAGAAGCATAACTGACTTCAGACTCATTTCCTTCCCTTTTTTTTTCATGTATCACTACTAAGCTTGGAAAAGAAATGCAAACACCTGGAAACTGAGAAAAAAAAGGATTGTGTAAATTTGTTGTAGACATTCCAACCATTGTTATACTGGTATTTTTAATCTTCTATTAATGTGAAAGATCAGATTAACTTACTCTTTGTGGTGGATTCTCGTGCATTCTTTATAACTAAAAATGTTGTTGTACTTCTTGGGAATGCCCAAGGATTAAGTTAAAGTGAGCAGTAATGACAAATACAAGTGGTAAAAAAATATACAAACCACTCTTATTGTCACAGTAGCATTATTTAATTCTAGAAGGCAAATCAAAAGATTTTTGCAGACTAGCGCTATCAGTAAATTGAAGTTGATTATGAGTGGATTCTAAAATAAGGCTATAGGAGGCAGAAGTATGTATGATGGCCTGTGCTGGCTTCCAGTTCTTATGTTTCGATATGTTTCATAGAAGAAAAACAGAAAAAAAATCATTAAATGCCATTTCTGTCTAGGTTTAGTAGTGTGTACATAATTGCCTGATCAAGAATTAGATAGTGTTTCTTCAAGTTCCACATGTTGCTTTATACAGATATTTACTGAAAATAAAAATACAGTTAGACTGATTATTTATAATAGGCACACAATGCCATGAAGAAAAATGTGGAGATTAGAAAGGTTTTGAAAGAAAGTTCATTTCCCGTGTTTTTATCCATTGTGTTTTGTAAAAGGTTTTCATTCTTTAAAAAGGACCATGCGGCATTTGTGTGTTGGTGATTTGCTAAAATAATTGGTGGACCTCAGTATACATACCGCTTGTGTAATCTCTGTATTGTCTATACATTGAAGGTTTGCCTGCTTTTTCGCATTCTGTTTCAAAGGAGCCCTCTGCTGGACAGCCTGGTTTGATATATATAGTACTTCTGTGTATGTGCACACATGCTGTGCAAATAAACCTATATATAAATATATAGGATAGGTTTACTGTTACTGAAAAGTTTCTTTCTCATTTAAGAAAGCCTATGACACTTGGAATACAAAATTGCAAAGGATGCTTTGTTTTCTTATGCCTACAATGTAACTCATTTAAAATAAAACATATTTTGAAGTTCTGAAGAATGTTAAGATATTGTGAAACGTGTTTGCTAAATTAGTATTACAGATAATTTAAGAAGTTAATCTTTCCAAAGATAAATATTTGGTTTAGAAAATAGCATGAGTTATGCGTGAACGTGTGGGTTTTCTGTGTCACTCTTACTTTTCTATATTGCATGTACTGTCTAAAATGGTTTTAATCTTTCTTATTTCTTCTCTGTGATTCAAAATTAGCTTTAATATGTTCTTTATTGCCACATGCTGATATAAATAGGGCTGTAAATTTCATTATAAGCAACATGAAAATACTGCAGAAAAAAATTTAAAACATATAATAATCAAGTTAAAGAAAATTGAAATATACATAAATAATACTTTAGTAGATTCACTAAATCGTTCCTTATTAGTTTAGACTAGATTTCTAGTTTTCTGTTTGTTTGCTTCAGAAATTATAAGTAGTTTGAATTTTGGTAAAACTTTCTGATATATCTAAAGATGCAGCATTTCCAGGAGCACCAAATTGTGCAGTTTAAGAAATTTTTTTCCCTTCTAAACCAGCACAGAGCACTGTCTTTGTTACGTGTTGGCAGAGTAGCACTGAAAATTACTCAAGCTGGTTCTAACAGTAGTGGTAAATTGAGCATGTAGAAGGAGAGGAATTCTTGAGTAGTGCTGCAATAGGCTTGTAAGCATGAACCCAACACCTAAACATGTTGTGCATAGGCCCCAACTTCTCACTGGAAATATAAAGTTACTGCAAAATTTCTCTCTTTTCTTTCCAGAACATGTCAATGTGACTCAAATTGTGGCAAGAGATAGCTAATCAGTAATAATTAAGGGCCAGAAATTACAAGATTGTGAAAAGTTCAGTATGTACTGTGGCACTTTTTCAGAGAACTTGAAATAGCCATGTACTCTACTTCTGCATGTCCACCAGAAACAAGTTCTCAATATATCCCTAGCTTGACCAATTTAGCAAATTCTTCAGATTATGAAGTGATCATACTTCCAAATTTTAATCATTGTAAACTTACATTAAAAACAACAGAAGTCCATGAAGCTGCAAATTGGTTTCTAAAATTTTCTGTTGCACACTCAACCTGTTAATCTAAGCTCCTGCGAAAACCAATATACTGCTGACTTCCAGTGAGGAGAGAATGCTAGCGGTGTTGTTGGATTTAGTCATCCATTGCTATAATGTTGAATGAGATCTTCAATTAACTATTAAGTTACTGCAGCCAGCTTGCAAAAGCTACTGGCAGCCCCAAATTCATTCAAATTAGAAACAAATATTTTAAAATGAAGCATTTTACAGCAGTTGCATTACATTGAACATTTATTTCTTGATTGAGGTTTGAGGTTTTTTTGCAATTGATACCTTTGTGTATTTCAGACATTCAGATCTGAAATTAAAGGAGAATCCTCTTTGCCAAGGTTTTTGGTTAACTGGCAAATGAGTCAAGTAATGTACAAGTGCACCATTCTTCTTTTGTGTTTTTTTTTCGGCAGAATATACTTTGACTGCAGTTGTTCCTGCTTTTGGTTAGCAGTTACAAACATGCATACCCACTGCTACCACTGCTACTGTCCTTTACCTGCCAACAATATTACAAGCATTACAGTAATTTTTCTTCAGTTAAGAAATGAGAGTGGATTTCATTATGAATTTGCCAGTGTGGCTCCTAGAGTGGTCAGAGAGTTGATGCTGAGTGACGTTACAAGCAGTTACTTCACAAGGCTTTAAGAGTCTGATCCAAACTCATTGAAATTAATGAGAATACTCCCATTGACCTCAACTGGCTTTGGATTAAAGGCTGCGATTGTACTTTTGCTTCTTGGGACTTTTAGTCCAGTAAAGTAGGGATAGAATCCAGAGGTAATATCCATGTTTCCTACTTTCTAATGTAGAGTACAAGATCTCACATTGACTGCCTTTTTCTTTTTCTTTTTCTTTTTCTTTTTCTTTTTCTTTTTCTTTTTCTTTTTCTTTTTCTTTTTCTTTTTCTTTTTCTTTTTCTTTTTCTTTTTCTTTTTCTTTTTCTTTTTCTTTTTCTTTTTCTTTTTCTTTTTCTTTTTCTTTTTCTTTTTCTTTTTCTTTTTCTTTTTCTTTTTCTTTTTCTTTTTCTTTTTCTTTTTCTTTTTCTCTTTTCCTTTTCCTTTTCCTTTTTCCCTTTCCCTTTCCCTTTCCCTTTCCCTTTCCCTTTCCCTTTCCCTTTCCCTTTCCCTTTCCCTTTCCCTTTCCCTTTCCCTTTCCCTTTCCCTTTCCCTTTCCCTTTCCCTTTCCCTTTCCCTTTCCCTTTCCCTTTCCCTTTCCCTTTCCCTTTCCCTTTCCCTTTCCCTTTCCCTTTCCCTTTCTCCTTCTCCTTCTCCTTCTCCTTCTCCTTCTCCTTCTCCTTCTCCTTCTCCTTCTCCTTCTCCTTCTCCTTCTCCTTCTCCTTCTCCTTCTCCTTCTCCTTCTCTTTCTTTCTTTCTTTTTCTTTTTCTTTTTCTCTTTTCCCTGTGTTATCAGAACTGCACTCCCTCTTCCAGTACACATTTAATGAGTTCTAGAGGAGTAGTGAAATGCAGACAGTAATTCAATTATTTTATTTAGATGTGGGCAAGCATGAGCTTCAAATCATCTGTTTTCTTACATCAAGAAAATTTAATATTAAACAAGTTAAAAGGGAATTCTCCATCCATCAGAAACTGAATGCCAAGTTTCCATAGTAAAAAAATCTATCTCAGCATACTACAGCATGATAGTTTCTGTCTAGCAGTATATACTTGTATAAATAAGGGAGTTTAAATGAGCAATAAGGTGCACTATGCAGGATGTTTCCTTTGATGTTTCCTTAAATTAACTTTGGGGAATTATGACATAAATTCCCCCACAGCATTTACAAATACTCTAATCAGATTAGTTTGTGGTATGGGTGAACTGTATATATCCAGACCCGCTCACCTTGTTGCACACAGAGCTGCAGAGGGTCCAAATTTGTGACGAGGCAGATGAGGATCCTAGTAGGCACGACAAAAGATTCACCTACCATAGTATTCCATCTTTGGCAGTGGCCACTAGGAAATACATGGGGGGAAATATTACAGCAAGGCAAGCATGTAATAGCATTTTCCTCCTGGCTTTGTCAGTCTGCACTTCTGAGCCAAATGGGGTACCAATACTTTTGTGGGCTTTTAAATTTCTCTTTGTTGAGTTTAAGAATTGCTTTCAGATTTGTCTAGGACTTTGACCTCTCCACCTTGCATGGCAACAAGTGACTGTAAGTGCAGACTATGTGAAAAAGTACTTCATTTACTTTAAACTTGCTTCCATTTGACTTCACTGATTGCCTCCAAGAGCTGAGGGTAAGGGAGTGGAGTGAAAGGAAGGAACAAGGAACTTGCCTTCTCACCCTTGTCTTCTCCAGACCTCTTGTGACTTTGTACAGTGCTACTTTGTTCCCACTTCATTTTTTTCAGAGTTCAAGAGATCTCATGTATTCATTCTTATCTCAAATAGATGCTACTCTGTTATTTTGAATCTTGTAATTGCAGATTGTTATAGCATATTGTTCAGAACTAGTTGATTATTGAATTGGTACACGCATTAAAACATTTTAAAGGGAAAGTAGATACTGGATTGCAGTAAGAATTGTGCTCTAGTCTGGCAAGGCCTAGGAAGAAGAACTCCCATTGATTTAGACTTAATTGCACTTTTATGCCTCACTGATTACTTTTTTCCCTCAAGTCCTGCTTCAAACACTAGCATAGCACAGATTGTTTTGTGGAAATCACATTCCATGTGATTCTGCTCATAGGTCCTTTATCAGGTGAACACCGTTGCCAGCCTGTGTATGCAAAAGAACAAGTCTATTCTGAATATGAGAGTACTAAGGTCATTGATTAAATAAAATAAATAAATAAATAAGTGCCATCACTGCTGTGCTGGGCCGTCCTCAGCGTCTGCTTTCACAGGAAGAGCAAGTGTTATCCTGGAAGTTCTCACTTACTTAGTGGCAGCAAAGAGATTCCAACTGAAAGACGATAAATGAGAGAACTAATCTGGATAGCGACCTCACATTAAACCAGTCAGGGTGTGTGAGCAAGGAAGCTGGCAGTCTGTCTTGTTCACAAAGAGAAGGACAAGGAGTTACAGTTTATTGATTTTGTTGTTGTTTCGTATCCTCCATTCAGAACAGAAGCAAGAAGATTAGACTTTTTTTGGTTTTTAATATAGTCAACTTCATCATGAGTGTGACTGTAACATTGAGGCAGCCAGGAGCTGGAAAAACTATGATTTAAGCATCCCAGTGTTCTCCTTGCACCAGCTAATTGAGAATAAATGGATTTCCAATGCTATTTTTTATAATTTAGCCATTCCTTGCTCATGATGCTGGCTCTTTTCAAAGAGAATAGACACCATCTCTGACTCAGGAATTACTTGAGCCGGAGATTGTTGGGAGAGTGTTCAAAGAATGTATAACTACGCCATCTTCCCTGCGTGTCTGCTTTTCCCCACTGACCCGAAAACTGTAAAAGATTAGATGGGACTGTGGCCTGACTTGTTGGTTGTTCTTACATTAGAGTACCCTTCTCACCTATCAGCATAAAAGTTTTTAGCAGAATGAAGTAACTTCTTGTAAAAACTCTGTTTCCGTTTAAGCATCGAAGTAGATGGACAGATATTCAGTAGATCGCAGTACAAGCTCTTGAAAAAATGAGATTCTTAATGAACTGATAAGAGTTGCAGACAGAGACATGGAATTTCTTCTATAATCTAAATATAATTTCACAGGTTTTGTATATACAACATCGCATTTCATACAATGTATGCAGAGTATCACTTTGTGTGCTTCATTCCTTTCTTGCAACTTAAATCTTGGAAATCTGCTTTAAAAGGAGACAAGTAATCTTCTTAAAGGTCTTTCTGATTTTAGGCAGCAGTCCCTTCCTTTCTCATGCCCCTTTTTAAGTTTCTGAGCCTGAGATGTTTGTGCATTGCGATGCTGAATCTCTCTGTAACTGTTGTAAAAGTGTTTTAGCAACTTCTCTGTAAGTTGAGTTATTTGATATGGTTGCCTGTCCATCAGAACAGCAGAGGTTGTTCAGGGGCTCCCTTGACACTTTCGGTTTAATCTCCCAGGAGAACCAGTCCTGTCATTGCAAGCTTCTCTTTCTTCCTAACGTGACAACAGTGGACTTTCAAAAGAGAGATGGTCAAGGAATCATGAGATTTTTGACTTAAAAAATCATACTTACAGATGAGAGAAACTAATTTAAACCAAAACCATAATGATCACAATTACCATGATTCTTCATGTAGTTATTTTGCAGAACATAATACAGTGGGTTTCACAGCATGTTTCCTAAGCATTATGATTTCTGTGGTCTGTATGCTATTCTAAGGAGAAAGAAATCTAGAAAATCTATGGCTGAGGTTTTAAGTACACAACAAAGTTAATATTCGTGAGGTAGCAATATTTCAACTTGGCTATCACAGACAGAGCAAACAAAGGAGCTATGAAGCAACTTGACTTAAACTATGAATGTGTGAAATGTAAGAGGAAAAACTCAAACATGTTTTATTTTTGACCTGGGTCCTTGCGGCAGACCCCGCACACAGCTCCATGAAGTTTTCATTGTGATCCTCCTTGGAGATGAAGGTTTCTAGAACTTTCTTCTATAACAAAAGAAAAGTGAAAAAAAAAAAAAAAACTCAGGAGGAAACCAGCCCAAAGTACATCCCAACTTGAGGTATCCTGTTTTCGTCTTCGTACAAAACTAGTTCTATGTAGATCTGGCGTCCCTGTCATTTTAACTTGCAGCATGTTATCTGTTTCTTCTCTGTCAAGCTGATCATTTCCTAATGTTCCTGAGATAATCAAGAGGTCGAACTAACCTCCGTGTCTAGTTTCATACAAAGATTTTCTTGACCCCTTTCTGTATCAAAGACATTCATTAGATGGGGCAACCTGGTCTACTTGGCTCTTCAGTAAAAGGAGCAATAAGCTCAATTCCTTTTCCCATTTCAACAGCCTTTTTCTGTTTTGTAGCAAAATACCTAAAAATGTAGTGGGTTATATGGTGTCAGACAGGTATGGAGCCACTTGTTAAGTAATGATTAGTGAAATATTGTTGTCTGTGTTTAAAAGAAGAATTAGTATTTTCCTGATGCAAGGAAAGCTTTTAGAACAGTTACCCATCTCCGTATGTTGCTATAACTGTACTCTGTGCTATTTCTTACATTTTTGTAAACATTTGTAAAGTATTTGGCCCCGGGATTATCATTGAGATGCTGAGAATTAAAAATATTTTTGTTGAGAGCAGGCTAACGTGCTGATAAAAAATGAACTACATTCCAGACCAGATTTCAGTATAGTACATATTTCAAGGCCACTTGATGCTTTGAAATCACAAAAGCAAAGGCCTTTTTCAAGTGCAAGCTTAGTATCTATAGTTTCAGGGGGGGAAGGGGATGGTGGTATGAGTAGTAGGAGTTACTGTTCCAAAGGCAGAGTTTTATCTAAAAATCTACTTGTCTTATCTTAGTAATATTATTATCTTTTCACCCCTTCTATTTGGCTTAAGGTGCAGCAAGATCTATATTAGTTTAATGTCTTCTCATTCAATTAAAACTGTTCTATACTTGTGCCATACAGTGCAGTCAGCAGCATATCTTAGAAAATGCTCCTTTGGATAGCACGAATGTGTAATATTGCGCTGTACAGTTTAATATATTCTTCTGAAGAAGGATCTTTGCTTTTTAGGACAAAACCACTAGCTTTTATTTTAACCACTGAGGCAAACTGAGTTCATTACCGAGCATAATAGGATTAGACATGAAAAAATGGACCCAAACTTTCTAATCTCATTTGAAAGGAGCCTCTCCAAAAGCAGACAAATGCTTTCTTTTTGCTCTCTTTTTGAAACACCATTTTGCTGAAGCTGACTCAGATTGATAGAATAAGTAAAAAGACGAGTCACATTCTGCAGAGTGACATTACGTCTGACTAAAGCAGTAAGAAGCACTTGCTTTCAATAAAAGGAAATGTATTCTACTTCCTATTAAGTTTCCCCTCTGCTTCCTATTAAGTTCGAGTAGGCGTAGTTCCTTGATATAAAAATATATATCCAACATTGACTTTCTCCTTTGGTCGAGGACACTAACTAAACGAAATTATCTTCAGCATTGGTGAATGCTTATTATCTGTCAAACACATAAGTGTAGCAGGTTTCTTTTGAATAAAGTGGTATGGTGCTGCAGCACAGGTAACCTTGCCCAGATGCCTGCCTGTGTGCAAAACTCCTGCTGCTTTCCCAGTTGAAGTGTGCTTGATCTCTTCTCCGTCTCCGCAGTTAGGGGTCTATTGTTACACTCTCTTCTGAAAGCTTGGAAATGACATTTGGGTGTGATCAACTTCTAATGGAAGATTACAACCCTGTGGATCAAAGTGAACCATACATCAGAAAGGGGCTCTTAAGAATGTTAAAGGTTTAACATAAAGAAGATAATTACACAGTCTGGTTTAGAATTGTTTCTGTACTTGTCACTCATACTTTCATGAGCCAAGCTTGTACTGCAACTGCGTATGCCAGGAATGCTTTTATGTAAGAAATGTAGTTGTAGCTTACACAAAATTCTTCCAAGATTTCACTTTTAGAGAAGACTGGTACATAGGAAGAAAACCTTTGCTACCTAAAGATTTTCCATTTAGTTTAAGACTTCTAACAATTTCCATAGGTTTTCACATAATGAACGTTCACTGATATTGTTGTGAGATTGAGTCCTTTGTTTTGTAGTTTGATTAACAAATTGCTTTCTTCTAACCAAGGACTATAGAGATCAGAAGTTCAACAGTAAAAGCAGTACAGGGTAGACTGCAATTTGAACCCTGCTGGTAGTGAAATGCAGATAACTGGCTATAATTTCAGCTTATTCTGTGTGACTCACAAATGAGATTAAAATATTGCTTTGCATTTGAGAGTTGTCTCTGAGAAATTACCTTACAAGAAAAGCTAAAGATTCTAAAATCGTTCTGTGTTCATCTGTTAGAAAGGTGATTTGTAATGGTTTCTAAATAGCAGAGAGTAGCTGCAGCCTTGTCTAACACTGACCTTAGCGCTTCACATGACTGATTTTGTAAGGATCTATGTGTAGGTGTTTAGATGTTTCACTGCTTCTGTCTGACATAAACTAATGATGTAGACTGGCTAAACATGGTCACTTGATTAAACAGTGATGTTAATTAGTGGCTTCTATGAGAGACTTGATTCCTCTTTTTAGCAGCATTTGTTATGCATGTACAGAAATTAAGGAAACAGAAGTGGATGTTTTCTTTATAGCATCAGTTAATAGTTCAGGAAAAACCTTGAAACTATCTGGTAAAATGCATAAGGTCCATCTTCATGCCCCATGGTTGTGCAAAAACAATGTCTTTGTGTGAAGGGAAATGGCAATTTTCTGCAGGCGGTAATCATCTGTACTATTACTTAGATGTCATGTATTGATGATCCTATTTCAATCAAATGTATCTCATTCAGAGAGCTTTTGATGGGAGGAATTTTTGGAAGGGTTTAGGAAGGTTAAATCTGTGAGACATGGCTTCCATCTGGAATGCATTAGCTACAAAGATTTATTAGCCAGAGTGCCTCTGCATAATGTTCCATGGAAAGCAAAGCCCTGCATCTAATTTCCAGCATGATGTCTATATGAGGAGTGATCTTTGAAATATCATAGGTGACAATCAAGTTTATTATAAAAATAGTAGATGCACAGGATTTTCATGGTGGCTGTTTTAAATCCCTCATGAGGGCTGCTAAGCAGGTAGTTGATTTGTTGACAAATGATAAAACTGTAGGAATAGCAATATGCATGACATTTTTAAACAGGGTAGACTCTTTAAGCGGTAAGAGTCACATCAGGAAAATTATCAACATTTAGTGGTTGCTTAACTCTGTGAAGGATGGCATTAGGAAATAATAGAGCCAATATTTAACTTTCTGTTTCAGTGTTTTCTGATTAAATCTGTTTAACGGAGTGCTGATTCTGATCAGCAAACAAGAGGGAGAAAGCTTTACAGATTCTAATGCATTAACAAAGTTGATTCCCTGCAACTCTAAACCATCATATGTGTGATGGCAGTTAAAAATTTCTAGCATGAGGATGTTACTGATCTCAGTTTCACAGTGAGCCAAAGGAGGAAAAAAGTGGGTTTTTTAAGTCTGCAACTACAGAAAAAAAATACAGTGATGTGCCTGCTAGAGAGCATTTCTAGACAGAATTTACATGGTAGGATGATTGGATTTCAGTCAATGATGAGAGAAACACACCTAAAATCTTTGAAAACCTGTCCCATTTAAGCAGGGCAGTGAATTACTATATCTTAACTGGTACCTTGATAAGAATACTGTTTCTGAAAGACTGGAAAACAGCAAATTATTTTCTGTAAACTCATCTGCAAAATATAAAGTGTGAAGTTGCTGGTACTCTCCAAAACTCCCAATAAAAATAATTTCAAATAAATAATTCATACGTTATGGTCTACTCTAGTCCTGTCTTCTCCTTGCCCTCTGAGTCATCACTAGTTCTGTGCTTGCTGAATGGATACTGGTAGAAGAATATTACATATAAAATGAATTTTAAAAGTGTATGGAGGATAGAGAAAGAATAAAACCTGACACTTTTTAAAGGGGTATAAATGTCGAATTTGAACTGTGAGCAAGGAGTCTGGATATCTGAGTTGTATTCTCAGCTCTGCTTCAGAGGGAAAACTTTTGTGAACCTGGGTGAATTTATAAGATTTCTGTTGTACTCTTTGCATTTATGAAGTTGAGTGAGATGGCGTTAGCTGCCTTTGCGTACCCGTTATTAAACCTTTCATAAAAGAAGTAAAAGAAGTTACAGGTACATCCCTTTCTGTACTAGTAGAAAAAATCCATTGTTGAAATATAACAAATATTCTCTCTTACACACTTTTTTGTTGCTGAGCTATAGTATCAAAGTGAATACCTTTTTCGGATGATTTCTAGTTCAAGTTTTCTCCCATGTGTATATCTTTGTGTGTACATATTTCTGTACACATGTATATATCAAAATATCAGAAAATACACTATTTTTTATCTTTTCTTTATAGAATCGATTATCTGAAAAGTACAGATTAATTAATACAGATATTTTTAGAAAACAGGTAATTGCATGTCTTCAGAAGTCTGAAACTGTATGTAATACCTGGAACATTCTAGTGAAGAAAGACTCCAGAAATCTGCTAGTTGAATCCAATGGCGCCACTTGTTGACTCATTAGTAAGTGTTAAAAACACAAAGATGGCAAAACATGAAGAACAACAACAACTGTCCAGCTTTGCCATCTGTGTGTTTGGGACTAGATCAAGATTTACAGTTTTTAAATTGCTAATTCCTTTGGCAAGGGTTTGGTTTGGTTTTGTTTTGTTTTAAATCAATAGTACTTTAATCTTCTCAGGAAGTTTGAGGGCTTCAGAAAAGGGTCTTCAATCCATTTATTGTTGTTGAGGATAAGGAAGGTAAGAAGACTCTAAGACCTTCCACTGCATCAAAAGCATTGAAAGAATGATTCACAGCAGAGAAGAGCACTTTTTCTGCCTCATTCCGCTGCTCTGTTTCCTGTTCAGGTGAGAGGTGAGGTCCAGGGGAACTATTTGCTTCCTAGATCTTCTCTCTCTCCTTCTTTAGTCCTCCTGTGCAACAGGATAGAAGAGTTATCAAGATATTATTGTTTCTGACTGATCCTACAAGTGAGATGGTACTGACCTGCATTTCCATTTTAGGATCTTTGACTGTTACACTTTGTTGTTTAAGAGATAGTTATAAGTTTATTTCTAAGAAGTTACGTTTCAATACTTAAGCTCATTACTTTCTGCTATGTGATCTTCAAGAGAGCAAATAGCAAAGCAGGATAAATGTGGGGGATCATGGTCCTTACAAAAGCACAGGGTCTTAAATATTCATGACCCATTCATAACAGAGGTACATGTTTAAAGAAGAGGTAAGGCTGAATTATGTCATCAGGAATGAGCATTTCTTCACAATGAATTGTTCATAACTCCTGCGGATGTGCACGTTCCAAGGCAAACCTGCAAGAGAGAAACTGGGGAGTTTGTTGATGAGTTACTCTTTAAGAAGTATAAAGTTCTCCATTTGCTTCAGAAAAATACCATATTGTCCTGATAGGATGAAGGGAGAAATGAGTGAAAATGAAGAACTGTTAATTGTACAGGCTAAGATTCTATTGCAGCCAGTAAAATGCTTGAAAGCACAACAGTGCTATGTAGTCCCTGGCCATTAGACATTTCTTTAAAAGGTGTTCCTTGTGCATGTTTCTTTCACTTGTTTACTGTGATAAGTACATGGGAATGGATATCTGTGGGACTGATGAACAGTTAATAATGTATTTTCAGTTATGTATCCTATTCTCAGTACTTTCTTTTTAAAATTTTTTTTTGGTCAGACAAATAACTCATCCCCGTTGTGTTGATGTGGTTGTGTTTCTCCTAGGACAGGCAACTGTAGGGGGCAACTGGCAGGAAAGAGAAATGTGATCTTTATAAAACATTTATGGGACAGATTTTATGCTGTGGAGTTTGCGTGGCCAGTCAGCCCTTCTTCCCCATCCACTTCACATTGCACGTGCCACCATTTCTTCTCCTGGTTTTCAGTGTGAGGATCCCTCACAGCAGAAATTGTAGCAAGGAGCTGACTCACCATAACATGTCAGCATGTTTTCAGCTAGTTAGTTTGTAGGTAGTCTCTATTTATAGGTAGTTCTCTTTTCCCTCCACAATCCCTAAGAGCACTACATCTTGAAATTATTGACCTCCCCTTATAATCAAAGTCCAAGCTCAGATACAGGTCTTCAGTGTGGAGGGAGTCCATAGCAGAAACTTGGACTAAGTTAGCCAATATCAGCCTTGTTTTAAGTGGAAGCTGCTATAGAAGACAAAGTTCATGTACTTTGTCTGTGGTATACAGGAAGTTTCTTCTACAGCAAGTGGTTTTAAATGTCAAAACGAGTACTGATATTTCTAGATGTGCCATGTGTTATGGACTAGCTTTCATGGGTTGTGCACCATCAGTTACATTTAGAATTTTTTTCAACTGTTTACTAAGCACATTCTCATTTCCAATTCACTCCAGTAGGAATGTTACACAATGCTAGATTGTTGTCTTGCCTTACAAATATAAAGATGTCAGGTTTGGGAACATCTTTTTTTTGATATATTGCAAAACCTGCCAAATGCAAAAGCTATAGTTAATTCCTCAAGTACCAAAATCTACAGTTCGGTTCATGGTGGGATGTGAGATGGAGCTAAGAGAGAAATTTGGCCCTGTTTACTCATTCAGAGTATTGAATAGCATGGGAAATGTCCTTTGTAAGGTAGAACAGTAATTGTGTTAATATAAGCAAACCTAAAGCATGTGTTGAATGCTTATCAGGCATTAGAATCAATAAGTAGTCTTTAGATTTAAAATTAATGATTTTCTGTGTTCTCCAAAAGTCAAAATCTCTCAAAGTTGTCTTTGTTGCTTCTGATTTCTCCCAAGAGAGTAAACAGGGTGTGATAAATCATCATACTGACAAAATAAACAAAGTGACTGACAAAAAAGACTTGAATTAGACTTAAAAGTGGAAATCCCTGCCTTAATCATCTTCAATATTTTGAAACTGTAGTGGTGGAAAAGTAAGATTAAAAGAAGATCTGCTTCAGCTGTAACCTAACACTATTGCAGAGACATTAGAAAGAGCTTTAAAACGATCTGACATGGGAATGAGGTCATGTTGTTGGATTAAGTCATCTGACTTTGTCCCTGCTATTTATTTGATGAGTCCTTTATGGGTTTACTTGATAATACCAAGTGGCGTAGAAAATTTAAATGCATAAAACCATCTGCAGAATAGCTGATGAAGAACAAAGAGCCTTTACACAATCTTCTGTGAAAAATAGCAGAATACATTTTATTTATGAAAAGCTTAAAAAATGAATTAATAAATAAATAAGCACATAAACATATATCTGTACATAAAGGAAACAAGAGAGAAACCTAGTATACAAAAATGAAACATTGTAAAGGACATTATTGTGAAGGTCAGGCTCACTAAATGAATTGGAATTACATGCACATAGAAGAATACATTTGAAAATGTGAAAGTTGACATATAAACTCATAAAGGACTGAAGCTCTTCTATAAACTAGTAGCAGCAGTATTCTTTTCCTTCGAACATCTTTTGTTCAGGTAGCAATGTACATGAAAGTGAAACCATGTCTGGATAATGCTGCAAGCCTAATGCAGAAGGAAAAATTATTACTGATAAAAGTGTGTATCCTTCTGCAACATGCAGTGCAGTGTTAGCTGTCTCATATATAGTGATTCATCCTTGTTCATATTGCAGTAGAATTTCTATTTTCTTCTCTTGCAGTCAGATTAGTAACAGATTTGGAGATTTCTGTCCCTTGACTTCCTTTCTGAGCATGTCAGACTCTTGGAGGTGTTATCCTATATTTACATAAAACCTGTCACTGACAAGAAATATGCAATAGACTAAAACATCATTTCTAAATGGATTACAATGTAACCTTTCAGAAAATCCACCCAGGAAAGCCTTTGTGGAACAAAACAAATGTCTGCCAGTAAGTAGTAAAATTATGAAGCTATGACCTGTAGCTACTAATAACTGAATAGTGAATTAGCTGTGATATGTGTATACTCTTATTTTAGGAATTTATTGTCTTATTCATTAAGAAATGAAAAACATGAAACTAAAATATATCATCAGGAATCTGTAGATTCAGAGGAGAAAATCCTCCCACATGAACTATGGACTGTGAGGTTAGAAGATGAGGCAATGAACTGTTTCTTTTCAATCTGAAATAAACATGTCCACTTCTGTGATGGCAAACTGCTACAGGATTCATGAAGAATGTTAGGACTAAGAGAGCATTTCTCCCCAAAGTTAAATTCTTTTGAATAATCTGACAGAACATGCTCTTTTTTTTCAGGTAGTAGCCCTTTTAAACCATAGAGCAGAGGGTGTTATGCTAAATAAAGCCCTTGGAATGTTTGGGTGAACTTCTTGCTGTCTTTTAAAGAAAATTTGACATGTTGACACTCCTTCCAAATTTTTGATCTATGATAATCCACGTAAATCTCACCTAGTCAGTTAGTTGGTGTGTGATTTTCTCTCAAGTGTAGTACCTGATCACCCTTTCTTTCAAGTAGTGGTGACCTCTGAGCAGGTCAGTTTGCACCTTGCTAGTCTCATCTTGGCAGAGCTCCAAAAGGCAAATAGGTCAGGCTTCTGTTAGTAAGCCAAAAAGGAAAGTTCAGTCTGAATGCTTAACAACAGAATAGAGCATTCTGCAGTAAATGTTATTCTGACATGCAGCAGAAAGTGCCAGAACTTTGTTTAGGAACTTCCTAGATCACAGGTAATACATTTCATTCAAGCTGATCACATTTACCAGTGGTTGATGTGTCTTCTTTACCAACACCTGTGAGCTCTGAGCATGTTTCTCAACTCACTGCAGCGGTCTGCAAGGTTCTGTTCTGCAATGGTAACATACAGATCATTCCGGTGGATGTTAGTGGGAGCTCCTGGAATGTGCTGTTGAGCTCATAAGATTAATGTCATAAACACACATAAGCGTCACTACAGGGCTTGATGGTGGTCTCTGTTTCTTACTTTATCTAAATATTAGCTTTCAGTTTTCCGTGGGAAACTATATTGCTCTCTTGGAACATGTGATAAGCACGCCAATTCTGACTGAGTTCATTAAGGGCTGTCCTTTTGGGTTTACACCAGAACAGTGCCCAGTGATGCTAGCATACTGTAGGACTGGGCATATAGAAACCTAACAGGTTTATTTATTATAAAGATAACTTGAAGGTATGTCTAAATTGATTTTTATTACATTGATAGCAGCAATAGTATTGCCCGTAAGAGTTAAAAATCTTGTTAGAGAAGAATTTCTCAATGGTACAATAGTTTTTTTAAATCCAGCCGAGCCAAAACAGTGTTTGATTATTAACAGGGGATTTTTTTAAGAGACCTGGTAATCGGGGTCAGATTCAAAAGATTTTCTATGCTCTCTTCACAGATGGAATGTAAAATGTTGTATTTTTCATATTCATATATTTCTTAGTGTCTGTTACCATTATTTGTCTTGAAAATTAGGAGATACAGCATGAAGGAACATTTACAAGATTAGCTGGGTCTGGAAGCCTCACAATTTGCTGTTTGAGATAGAAGATTTTGCTTGTCAGCAATATATATTTCTGAGAGAGAAATACATTTACATGTAGAAATCATTTACCGATAAGCTGCTACTGAGAAAAAAAAATCAATATTAAGGAAATAAATAATTCCAGGAGCAATGAAGCTAATGAAGCCTAATATATTTATGGCCTACTGCCATGTACAGTCTATATACAGACTTCAGTGTCCAAAAACATGGTTGAGCTTTCTTTGCTTTGTTAGCTTTTCATTCAGAATTTAATTCATTCTCCTGTACACAGACACTTATTTCATGAAACTTAATGGAGCTTAATATCTTTGAGACATCTACACTTTTCTCAAATTTTATTTAAATAGGTCAGTAAGTTCAGTGTTGTGGTGAGGCAGCTACACAAACAAACAGAACAATACCATAGAGCTTGTTTTCTTAGAGAAAAAATGTATTTTCCTGAATTGGAGACCTTTGAAGTGACTTTTCTGAATATGTTACTGTGTTTTCTTTATATTTTCTGTGAGTTTGCATGCTTATCAAAACCTTTTTGTTTCTCTTTCTAATTGTTGTGTAGCGGGATGTTAGTGATAAAGGGGCAGAAAATGTTGTGAATAGAAAGACTCCACAAAGAGCACTAGCTTTTTGATGCCTCTCCACTATTTTTTAGGAAACCAAATATTGCAAAATACATTTACAATGATTTGGTGAATTAAAAGATTTGTGGTGATGCGTATTCATACTGAAAAGGTATTGATGGTTAAACTGAGTTAATATTTAGTTCTCTAAAAGCATAAACTTAAAATGGATTTAGACCAGAAAATAAGAGTAGAGTTGTGATACTAAGAATGACCCTGAAACATGAAGTTTGCTCATTACCTAAAATTATTTTTGGCACATTAAAATACATTCAATCTATGCTCATTGTAATTCACTTTATGTTGAGTTGCTTAATAGCAGAATATATATCATTTATACTGCTATCTTTCATGCTTTTAAACTGGAATATACTTTCCTCAATGACTACTTGTCAATTTCTCTGATCTAGAGTTGATTTCATAAATTAACTAGGCCAATTAAGTAAAGAGTTATGATTAGAAAACAAAGAGAAAGCAAATAAATATTAATCTACCACCCTGAAGTACTTCTTTCCAAGAGCCCAGCTCCCAGCATAATTCAGAGTTGCATATGATGTCTTTTGTCAATTCTTCCTCATTGCCCACAGATTATTTAATCAATGTGGTGTTCTATTGCACAAACTGAAGTATTTTTGTGTGATGTCATCTACGTGAACATGACCACGTAAGCATTGCAGCCCAAATCCCTTGTATATTGATATTGCCCAGTTATCTCTCTTCTCCTTTCTGTTAATTCCTTCATACTTGAATAAAGTTATTGAGTTGTTTTACCTATTTGGTAATGAGAACTGTTCTTAGTTCCTTTCTGTTGCTACTCCTTGGCATTTGTTCATGTGGATCACACAACCCATTTAGAATCGTGTCTTCTCAGAACTACATACGTAGGCCATTCATTAGAACCGCCTTGGTTACTCTTGTGCTTAGAAATAAGCCTGCTTGTAATATTTTTTTCCTCGCTTTATGTTCTTAGACCAGTACATCATATGTTTGGATTGGAAGTTATATTGTATATTGTATGTTGTTACTTTATTGATACTTTTCAAGGAGATGTTTTCTTTAGGTGGATATTTATTCTCCCAGCCCTTTCTTAGTCCTTTTATTGCACACAGCACTACAAGCCAATAAACAATATCAATTATAGATGCAAGGTTATGGCTAGAGAGCCTGGATATTGATCTCACATAAGTTAGAAATGGTTGAAGGAATGAACTTATTTGTTGGCAGGTGTCCGTATCATGAAGCAATCACCATAAATATCTTCAACTTGGCCTTTTCTTGACTCACATTACAAAGATTAGAGCCTGAAAACATCAGAATGAAGCTATATTGCATGCAGAGCTGGAACACGTTACGTAGCCAACCTATGAGAAAAAACATGCTATTTCTGTATAAAAATTGAGGGCTTTAGCCTCTAGAGATGCCAGTTTGGTCCTTTGCAAAAGGAAGATCTTAAATAACACAGTTCTTTAAAAGAGAAATACATGTCATCATTAGCGTAATCGTCTTTCTTATGGTTTCACAATCAAAAGTTAAAGTACTTGCTTGTAAAGATGCTGAGTGTCAAGCAGCATAAGACAGTATTTTTATTTCTCATATTTTATTTAATAAAAAAGGGGGAAGCTTCTAGTTTTGCTATAGATTATCTATTTTTTTAATTGATTCTTTCGTCTCAAAAATTTTCAGAGTCGAATCCAAATAATACATAACCTAAATCTTGGTGCTGCTTTGAGACTAGTTTTAATGAGGGATTGCAACTGAGCCAACCTCAATTGCTCAGTTGCAGCTTGGGCAAGTAGAGAAACCCCGATGATTGATCTATGTGGGTGAGCTGGCATCAGTTTGCAAGCCCTCTGGGTAGAGGCAGAACATCCAGCAGGAAGAGTTAAAAAGGAAAAGGGAGAAGAAACGTTTATCACCCATTTACTAACATTTTATGGCAGTGTTATGGTAAACTGAGAGATGAATGCCTACATTCATGTATTTTGCACGAATCTGAGGCACTAATAACATTAAATCAGACTTAATACTTCACACCAAATGTTCAGTAAAACAGGGAATGATGTGAATATTTGTTGATGCTGTACGCTACAGGTACAGCATCAGAAGTAGCACTTGAAAGACATAAAATGCTGCAAAATAGAGGTCAGAATTATGCTAATATCATGATAATATAAAAATATTAAGTCACCAAATCACAGGATTACAACCCAACTATCTTCAGTCCCTAGGAACCTTTCAGCTAAGCTCCTGGTAAATAAAACAGCAGGTCCTACACGGGAGTCTGATTACAAATTTACCCATTTGTATTATTAGAACTGCACGAAGCATTCACCTCTGCAGGCTGGAGTTAAAATCTGATTTAGGTTACTGAAAAATATTAGTGTAGTTGTCCTAGCCTAGCAGACACTTCATTATATAATAAAATATTAGTTTTTCTAGCCATCGTAAGGCTAGAAAACTATAATGTAATTGCCATCACAGAAAAGTGGTGGGATGATTCACACAACTGGAGTGCTGCCATGGGCGGCAATAAACTCTTCAGGCGGGACAGGCCAGGAAAGAGAGGCGATGGGGTTACTCTCTATGTTAGAGAAAGTTTTGGTTGTGTTGAACTAAAATATGCTAACGATAGGGTTTAGTGCTTGTGGTTTAAAATCAGTGGAACACACAGTAATTCAGACATAGTGGTAGAAGTCTGTTATCGGCCGCCCAGCCAGGGTGAGGAAACTGATGAGCTCTTCTACGAGCAACTGGGAGAAATCTCGCGATCGCTGGCCCTCGTTCTCGTGGGAGACTTCAGCCTTCCAGACGTCTGCTGGAAGTATAACACAGCAGAAAGGAAACAGTCTAGGAGGTTCATCGAGTGTATGGAAGATAACTTCCTAACACGACTGGTGAGTGAACCAACTGGAGAAGGTGCCCCACTGGATCTGCTGTTTGTGAACAGGGAGAGCCTTGTGGGGGAGGTGACTGTTGGAGGACGCCTGGTACTCAGTGGTCTCAAGATGATAGAATTCTCAGTTCTTGGAGGAGTAAGGAGGGGGGTCAGCAGAACCGCCACCTTGGATATCCAGAGGGCAGACTTCAAACTGTTTAGAAGGCTGCTTGATGAAGTCCAGTGGGAGACAGATCTAAATGACAAAGGAGCCCATGACAGCTGGATGCTCCTCAAGAAGGAAATCTTGGTGGTGCAAGAGCAGCACATTCCTGTGTGCCGTAAAATGAGTCAGCGGGGAAAAAGGCCAGCTTGGCTTAACAGAGAGCTCTGTGTTAGTCTAAGGAAAAAGAGGAACGTATACATACTTTGGAAGAGAGAGCAGGCATCTCAGGAGGACTACAAGGAGCAGGTGAGATCATATAGGTGAAAAATTAGAAGGGCTAAAGCCCAACTGGAACTTCATCTGGCCAGTTCAGTGAAAGACAATAAGAAATGTTTCTTCAAGTATATTAACAACAACAGGAGAACAAAGGAGAATCTCTCTCCTTTACTGGACTAGGACAAGGCAGAGGTACTTAACACGTTCTTTGCCTCGTTCTTTAATAGTAAGGTGAGATGTTCTCTGGGCTGCAAGCCTCCTGAGCCAGAAGACTGTGAAGGTGAACCTTCAATGTTCCAAGAAGACTTGATTAGAGACCTGCTCGGACAATTAGACGTCCACAAGTCTAAAGGAGCTGGCGGAGGTCCTTGCCAAACCCCTTTCCCTCATCCATCAACAGTCCTGGCTGACTGGGGAAGTGCCGCTCGACTGGAGACTGGCAAATGTAACTCCCACTTACAAGAAGGATTGGAGGGAGGATCCAGGGAATTGTAGGCCTGTCAGCTTGACCTCAGTACCAGGGAAGGTCATGAAGCAGATCATACTGAATGCTATCACATAGCACATGCAGGACAGCCAAGTGATCAGACTCAGTCAACATGGGTTTGTGAAAGGCAGGTCCTGCCAGACCAACCTGATCTCCTTCTATGACAAGGTTACCCCATCAATAGATGAAGGGAAGGCTGTGGATGTGGTGTACCTGGGCTTTTGTAAAGCTTTTGAAACCATTTCTCATATTATTCTGCTTGAGAAACTGGCTGTCATTGGCCTGGACGGGCACACCCTCTGTTGGGTGAAAAACTGGCTGGATGGCCGGGCCCAAAGAGTGTTGATAAATGGAGTTAAATCCAGTTGGAGGCCAGTCATGAGTGGTGTTCCCCAGGGTTCAGTGCTGGGTCCACTCCCGTTCATTCCCTTTATTAATGATCTAGATGAAGGGATCGAGTGCAGCCTTACCAAGTTTGCAGATGACCCCAAGCTGGGTGGCAGTGTTGATCTGCTTGAAGGAAGAGAGGTGCTGCAAAGAGATCTGGACAGACTGGATCGATGGGCTGAGACCAATGGCATGAGGTTTAACAAGATCAAATGCCGAGTCCTGCACCTGCTACACAACAACCCCATGCAGTGTTACAGGTTTGGGGAAGACTGGCTGGAAATCTGCCTGGCAGAGAAGGACCTGCGGGTGTTGGTTGACAACCGTCTGAATACGAGCCAGCAGTGTGCCCAGGTGACCAAGAAGGCCAACGGTATTTTGGCCTGTATCAGAAACAGTGTGACCAGCAGGACTAGGGAAGTGATTGTGCCCCTGTATTCGGCACTGGTGAGGCAGCACCTCAAGTGCTGTGTTCAGTTCTGGGCCCCTCAGTAAAAGAAGGATATTGAGGTGTTGGAGCACGTCCAGAGAAGAGCAATGAGGTTGGTGAAGGGGCTAGAGAGCAAATCCTGGAAGGAACGGCTGAGGGAACTGGGATTGTTTAGCTTGGAGAAGAGGAAGCTGAGGGGAGACCTCATCGCTGTCTACAGCTGCCTGAAAGGAGGCTGTAGCAGAGCAAGTGCTGATCTCTTCTCACAAGTGACAGGTGATAGGACAAGAGGAAATGGCCATAAGTTGTGCCAGGCGAGGTTCAGACTGGATATTAGGAAGAACTTATGTACTGAAAGGGTGGTTAGGCACTGGAACAGGCTGCCCAGGGAGGTGGTTGAATCACAATCCCTGGAGGTGTTTAAAAATGGGTAGATGAGTTTTTGAAGGACATGGTTTAGCAGAAGATGGGTGCAGTTGGACTCGATGATCTCAAAGGTCTCTTCCAACTGGAAAATTCTATGATTCTATGAAAATCTCCTCTAAATCCTGAAACCAGTCAGTATGATTAACGTATCATCTTTAGAAGAAGCTAGGATTGGCATAGCCAGAGAGTTCTAGGGCAGGATTATAGTAAATTGGCAGGCCTGTACGAAAAACTATGCTTATTACTTCAATTATCAATATGTATCTATTTACCAGTTTCTCTACAAAAGTGAGTATTTAGTGTGTGAGTAATTTGGATAGAGAGGGATGAACGGGTGCAGCGCAGGTGTGCCTTCAAAGAACGGGGCATGACTGAAGTATATTATAAGTCAAACCATGGAATGAATATCTTAGGTCACAATATATGCAATCTCATATTATCAGACTCTGATTTTCTCTTTCTTTTCAGATATGCAGTACAAGTCAGTATTTGGTGGTGGTTTTGTGTTTCTTTGCAGGTACAAACACTGTGGGATTTATTACATTACTGGAATCAGTAGAGAAAAGCTCTTTTTAAGTAACTGCTTTACTTCTGTTATTGATCATTTTTTCCTATTCATTTCATTTTCTATAATTGCATAAAATAGTGTATATTGCAACAATTTAAGGACAATCCATATTTATCCAAATACTATGGAGACAATATAGTCTTTGCTTGTCAATATTATCAATTTTTTTCTCTTATTACATTCCCTTTCCTCTTATTAGATTTTCAGGCAGACATTTTAAATTCCTGAAGATATAAACTACATAGAGTGAAGTCACTGTAAAGGCCTAACACATCAGTAAATGTCACTAAAGTGTCAACTCTTTGCATCATGACTGCAGTTCATTTCTCAACATTGACAGTGATGCTTATACTGGATAAGGATTGGAATGGGCATATTTCCAGATCTTAATTACATCAGGCATAGGGATGAGGAACAGTCTTTTTCCTCATGGGGAAGAGAGAGTAGAGCTAAATTTGGCCATCTAGAGCCCTATGCATCCCTGTTTATCTGGAGATAATAGGATTAAGTTAAGCTATGGGACTTCCTTAGCTAGAATTGCCTTGCTGCCTTCAGCAGGGGTCTAATAAGGATAGATATAATTGGGTAAATGGTGAATAAGAATAACAAAAGTACACAGTATAAGCAGTATGCCTGTGAATAAATGATGACAAATTGGATTCCATCCAATCCCTGCAGAGTTGGTTAAAATGTAGCAACACATGTGGAATTACAGGGTGAAATGTATATCTTTCTCTTTTAATAACTTTTGCTGCCTTGTCTCAAATCTCATGCATAAAGTATCTTTCAAAGTTTAAGGAGAAGAGAGGGAACGGGAATTATAGCATTTGTTTGGTATTAAGTATAAGCTTTTTAATGTTGTTCATATAAGGTTAAAGATGCACAAAATGTAAGTAGTTACAAATACATGCTGCACAAATGGGATTTTGTTTTTCTGACCCATATCCACTTACTGAATTCAGTCTGTGAACAGTTTAGCATTTATTTTCACTTTTTTCCATTCCTCAAAGAGAAGAACAAACACAGAGAATATAGTCCAAATGGAATAATTAATAGATTATTCACTGCCAGGTATTTCTGTAATTTATTTGAATACAGGTCTTCTGGATTTCTTTGCTGGTTTGGGAGAGTTTTTAAATACAATTAGAATGACTTTAAGAAAAAAAATCGCAGTAGGGAAAGAATAACTGAAGATCAAAAGGTCTCTGTCTTAATTTTCTGTCTATCAAAATATACCTTTGCCTGGTGTAAAAGACAGTCATATAATTATAATTTATTTTCATGCTTGTGACCTACGGTTTGCAATTGTGAACATGGACTAAACTGTATTGGTGGAGTTTCTCTGCTTCAGTTATAGCTGTAGTACAATCATGCCATGTCCATGAACTTCACAAAGGCTGCTTCAGACATTTGGAACAAGGTTCAAAAGGCTGTTGTAGACTACAGGAATGTGATCCACCATCATTTATTCCATTTTGAAGAGGAATTAAGTCAATCTGATGCTAGCGTACCTCAGAACAGACTTTGTAAATTATTAGGGTGCTGGGATAGGTAGCGGTAGTTTTAGAACTGGATTGACCCTGCAATTTACTTCCCTTTCCTTTGTTTCTTGAAGAAGGCCCCGAGTTTGAACTGTTGGAGCTAATGGTTAAACTGTCAGATTGTTCCATCCATATGCATGTTATTACTTACCTGCCAAAAGGTTTGCATATACTAATGCACGTCTTATAGATCTGAGCCTGTGTTAAATAGTTGCAGTGCCCTATCTGACTATAAGGCAGAGAGCAGCATTAGGGTACAAGCAAGGTCACATATTTATTAATAATAGTGCAGACAGAATGACAGAAACTTTAAAAAAAGGAATCATAGAAAGCCACAGAGGCCAATCTAAAATGAGAGATAGCAACACATTACTACGAGCAATAAACTGAAGACTTCTAAAGAAATATAAGCAAACTGTTTAGAAGAGAACCAGGAGATCTATGAGCTTGAGCAGGACCAAGTTCAAAGGATAATTAGAAGAGCTAAAAGAAATACAGAATGCTGTATTGTAGAAAATATCAGCAACCAATAAAAGACTCTTCAAATATATTTGCAAAAGACAGAAAGTAAAAGAGAAAATTAGTTTATCAGAAATGAGTGTTGGGAATTGGAAACAAGGTGATATGGAAATAGAGGCATTTTTTTTGCTTTTGTTTTTATGGGCTCTTCTCAGAGATTTTAGAATGTAATTCTATAGCATACGTGGGTACCGAAGCAATGAATGTAGCTGCATAAAGGGTGAATTTGCAAAGTGAGTGAAGTACCAAGTACAAGTCCATGTTATTGCAGTAAGATATTTAATGGAAATTATCTAATGAAGTAAATACAGCTGGTTTTATCAAGCGGAAATAAAAGTTTACAGATTGAAAACTGCAAGAATAAACAAACTGGCTTCTAAAATGTATTTATGTCTCTGGTCATAGATTTTTTTGAGAAATAGAACGCACCTATAACATGAACTTTCTTAAAGGAGATCAGTTAAGCAGTAGCTACCTGCTAAGGGATTAAAATCTGTTATGTATCAGGTAGCTTCATTTGAGTTCTGGGTTATAGTCCTTCACAGACAGTATTTCTATACGTACATGTTTGAATTTGAGGGATGTATGCGCCAAAGCCTTTGGAGATATTACTGTCACAGCACATGGAAGCTGGCATGATTGTTTTATATTGTACCTGGATACACAGGTAACTTAGCATTGAACAGATTTAAGGAAAGAGCCAGGGAAGAGAATGAATCTGTCATGTGCTCAATTGCTTTTACGGTAGACACTTTTGGAAAAGTGGTACGAGTGGTTGGTGTAGAAGTATTTCCAAAGTACTAATATGTGCAGAAAGGAAAATATAACAAATTAGTAGATCTTATCACCTAGAAAGTCTTCATCCTTTGGGATTAAATTCTGATCCCATTGAAATCAGTAGGAGTTCTGCTACTGGCTAGGCTGGAGCCACAATCGCATCCATAATTGCTAGCCTTTTTTTTTTTGAATTAACATCTGTAAAATCTTTTTTTTATCTTCTCTAATCTGTGCTTTAGTAATGAATGTCTAATATTTTTAGAAAGTGTTGTCTTGGAAAGCTTAACATGCAAAATGTTACAAAATTGCTTATTATCTTTATTCTAGATAAGGCAGCTATAATTTCAGGATAGTAGTAAGAAACTAACTTGATTAATAATGGTATAGTAACCACCAGAACAAGCGATATAATAAATGCAGTTGAATTCAGTGGATTTACTGTATTAGAATTGCTGTCAACTGATTTGTACCTGCATTGATCAGATCAGAAATCATCCCAGACTCTTAACAGATCTGTCCCTAAACAACTTTACGAATCACAGTGACTAGAAATCCTGTATCTTCATTATAAATCCCTGTATAACAGAATCACATTCACTGTTTCACCAGCTTTTTATTATCTTCTTGGATTAGCTTCAGACTCAAAATTAGCAAAAAGACATTTTGTTGGGATCAGTGGAGTACCTGAGCTATAAACCTTGTGAAGGACGCTGTGTCACTGGGGAAATTCTTGTATTTCCTTGAGCTATAGTTGAAATATAATTTACTCTCTTTAAAGTGATTTAAATTTATGCTAGCATCAGGAACTGCATTAAAAAAAATGACTCGACAGTTCCATTCATAGCGCTTCATTGGAATTATTTACTTATTTTTCTTCTCTTTATTTTCACTGAAGTTCTAGAGTAATTAAAGAATCCAAAGCTTAAAAAGAATTTCATCTAGCTTCACAGTTTTCATCTCCACTACATCCCATTCTCCTTCACCTAAAGGACCAACAGCTCTTAAGCAGCAAGCTCAAATTTCAAATCTGATTAAAATTGAAATTAAATTTTTATTATTTTATGTAGTTCTGGGATATCTTAGATTAGAACTTTTCACAACTCCTTGAGCTGACAGGAAAGACCTTGCCTCCATTAATAGTTTCCCACAGAATGTAACATTCCATAATATCATTAGAAACTAAGACAAGACCTGAATATTTCTCTTACCTTAGTAATACTCAGGAAAAGGTGGGACTTGTCTTCACAAGTGTGTGCTTGAACTATACACAGTTTATATCTGCTATTACTGTCAGTTTTCTTATAATTGGGGCACTGTGACTCGGGATCATAAATATAGTGCTAGGTGATACGTAAGTATGGACTAGCGAATTGCTCTGCTTTAGACATAACTGAAAGAAGAGTTCATACCATTCTATCTTACATGTGATTTTTATTGCTCTTTGTGGTGAGTCAAGGGCTGAGGATGTCAATTGACTTTTCTAGTAAAGCCTTACCCACATTGCCACAGTTGAGCCCCAGCCCAGCTTGATTGGCAGCTAAACGCAAGCACTTGCGGTGCTCCAGTTCCCTCCTTTTTCCCCTCCTGGAGAAAGGGGAAAGGAAAAGGAGAGAAAGAGACTTGTAGGTTGGAAACTAAAACAGGTTTAATGAAACAACAACAGCAATAATAATAATATTAATAATGAAAATACTATTAATAAGAAAATAATAAAATATATACGAATATAAAAAATTGCCTCCCCCTCCTCAATGACTATGTCACTACAGATGCTGCAGAGCAGGCAGGGGGAAAAGGTTCTGGGCTGGACTCAGCAGTAGGAGCAAGCTGGACTCAGGAACTGGATTCAGGAATGCACAGACCTGGGATCAAGGCTAAAAGACAGACAAGGTCCTCACTGGACATTGGCCATCTAAGAAGAAAGCTCGATCCTCATGATCCCCTAGTTTTATACTGAGTATAACGTGTATGGGATAGAATACATTCTAGGTCAGTCTGGGGTCACCTGTCCTGTCCACTCCTCCCTGCAGGTGCAACCGTTTTTCTCCCCATTCGCTGACAGCACTCCACCAACTCAAGAATGGCCTTGGTTACTATAGGAATAAGTAAGAAATGGCCTTTCTGCCTACCAGTGCCCTGTGTTACCACTGCTAGATAGAAATACTATCTGTAAAACATGCAGTTAACTTTCAGAAAAGGATGTTATTTAGACAAGGCTTAAGTGAAGAGTTAGAAACAGATTCTACTTTAGCTTAAACAAGAACACACATTCATTTCTGGAACCAACTTTTATCTGTGTTTCAATATTACCTCTTACGCCATTGGCTCAGTAAGCCAACAGGTAAATGTGCCAGGAAGCAAATAAACGGTCCTGTCCTTCAAGTTACCAGTGTTACTGTGGTGAATTGGGAAACATTTTTGCAGTTTCACCTTAGATTGCTAGTGGTACTTGGTGCCTGTTACCTACAGGCTTGAATGTATACACACAAAGACAATAACTCTCTGAAAGGTTTAATGATACTTGAGAAGCAATCAACTATTATTTCCCTCTGTCAGATTCTACTGTCTGAAAGACTCAGGTTAATATAATGATTGAGTGCTTCCACTTTATGCCATATGCAGTAGTGGTATTGCTCTCTATATCATATGTAGCATATTGTTGTAAAGTGTTTTGCATGTGCGCTCTGCTTTATGACCATTAACTAATTAATCGTCACGATGGCTCAGTGAGGTAAACAACAAGATGCTGTCACCCATTATTGTCACATGGTTATGCTGTCATGCTTCAGGTATGAATTTATCTACTTACTTTTAAATGCCATATCTAAAAGTTCAATATAAGCAGTTGAAAAGAGTGGAAAAGAAGGGAAACTGGCTTTTTAGAAGCACATATGACATATTTTTTAACTGACAATGAGCTTACATAATTAGAGAATACAATGAGCTCTAAAAGGAGGAATAAAATGAACTTTATCCATTCTACTTAATAGACAAGATATTCTACAGAGCCTAATTGTTGCTTGGAAAAAAATGGTGAGTACAAATGCATCACTAATAGGGTTAAACATCGCTTTGAAAAGTTTAAAATATTTTTTTGCAGGAAACCATACTACATTCAAAATTTTAAAACAAATATTGTATATACAAATTGTTTCTTCTAAATGCCAATAGTTAAATACTTTTTAAAGTTACGTGGGATAATAGGTCAAACCTAGCAGAATTTTGTCACTGTTGGGGAACAATTTTCTGAAAAAGGTACCCATATCCATGCAGCTGCCAAACAGTGAATATACATCAGTGTTTTACTTAAGATCAGGGATGCAATTCTGAAGTCATGCTCATCATCCTTACATATCATGTTTCACATCACATCATAGAGCAGTCCTGGAGCACTTGAACTAGATTCTTTTTGGGTGAAACTAAAGCACAAAAGTTCCTGGATTAGCACCTAGTGCACTCCAGCTGCTAATGGCTGTTATTCAGTCCACAGGACCAGACTGGATCTGGTGTGAAGTAAAGCCATCTGAAATGCTGATAGCATAAACAGAAGGTCCTCAGCACCACTTGTTTCATTCTACAGGCCACTCCTATTGGGCTGCACTATTTAGAAATACGTAGACAGTTCTAAGAGTTGCAAGATGTGACTGTAAGTAGCAATCAGCTCTCTGTGTTTCTTCCATTACAATTTTCAGAGGATACCAAGGAAGTCTGACGATGAAATCCCATTGATGTTTAATAGTGTTTAGGTTTTTAACTTTGCCTGCTTTCATCTTACACATTCAGCATACTATTATTGAAAGTAAACCTTAGTTTTTCAGCTTGATCTTCAGAGAAGTAAATACCTAATTTAGTGCAACTTGCTTAATTTTACGTATCCGTATAACAGTGTCCATTTATGTAAAACTGCCATATATCTGCTATGTAAATTTAGCTTTGATACAGGTTACATTTAGCATCAAGAAAATCTCCATGGGCTTTTTTGGCTTTTTCTCATGGTTGTTTGATCCTTTTAAAGTAGATAGACTGGAATTAATATGTTTGTTTCTGTTGAAGACAAATAATCTAATCCAAATTTCTGTAAGTTTTTGGTTAATTTTACAAGGCTATTGCTTCACAGCATCAAGGCTAGCTTATATCAAATAGCAACTCCTTAAGCGTACTCTCTGGAGTAGGAAGAGGCTTGCTAATAGAACCTCACTGGCTGTTAGGGAAGGCTGTGGGAGTTGGTAGTCAATGACTGTGCTTTTGAAACAACTTTACAGTAGCAATTGGAGACAAAAAAAAACCAGCCCAAAATCTGAACTGAGCTGAACTACACTGCTGCAATTGGGAAAATACTGCATTTCATGAAGTGTTCTATTGGGAAATACTGTCATTTGTATTAATATCATCGTATTGTATTTCTCTGCAACAACATTTACAGTTGAACACGTCATGATTTTTCATTTTCCAGTTTGGCAGCGGTTGAGTTAAAAACTGTTTTTTGCTGGGGAGTCTGGCACACAAGAAAATGCTATGATTTCAAGCTTAGAAAAGTAGCCCGAAGAAAGTATTATAAATTGACTAGGTTCAGAATAGGAGTATATGATTAGATTCCAGTGTTTCCTGCTGAGTGGTACCTGCTTGTTTTGCAATATGATTTTGAGTCAGAGATTCAAACAGAATGTTCAAATCCTATTCAGTCTCTCAGCATTGTTGATCTGTTTTTTATTGATTATTCATCTGTGCAAATCCAGTGCTCTCTGTATATTTTAGAAACCTTGTAGTAGAATGTTGCAGAATAGGAGTTTTAATTAGAAGTACATTCAGTTCATCAAAAGACTTCACTGTTTCATAAGAGGATGCAACATTGTCCTGGTTTTACTGTATTCATACAGTCCCATTTCCCAAGAAAGTTCTTTTTCTGTAAAGCAAAGACAGAGTAATAAGATACTATAGATTTTGTGTCCACCGTTTGCTACACAATGACTTATCCTGTGTACATTTGTTCCACATACAGGTAAACAGCATTTCGTTAAATGTAGAGGGGTTTTTATCAAGTTTTCATTGTTTCTATATTTTATAGTATTAAATAATAGTAGAATTTTGGCACTTTGCTTTTTAGAAAGTTTATTAGGTATGTTTATAGGCTTGAAATTGACTATAAAAAACCTGGTTTGACTTTTTCTGCCTATTAGTTTTCTGTTAATTTTTCTCCTAGATCTGTTGAGTACTATGCAGTGACATTGTAAGTAGGATGTATTTCCTCACATCAGTGCCTTGTTAATGCTGTTCATCAATCTAGAACCATGAGCTTGTTCAGATGTGGTTAGATATTCCATATTTCCTTAGGGTTTGAGGGAAGGGTGACAGCTCACTTACAGCATCAGAAACCAGATCTCATTGCAGTGTCATGTCATTTTTAATACTGATAAAATAGCAGAGGATGGATGTGAGCTCACAGCCTGTAAATGGTACAGCAGCACAATCCAAAAGAAGTCACTTCATCAAATTCTAGCAAACTAAAGCTTAGATTGTTTTAAATGGGATTATTAGTGAATTACTACTTGAAAAGACTTTGCATTTTGTTGTACAACATGTCATATTAAAGTTATTTTTTCAGTCTGCTAATTTTTGTATCCTGTTTTAAGTACTGCTCAATATTATTTGCGTATCAGTAGTGCCTTGAGGTCCCTATGAAGATCAGTATCCCGTAGTGCCCACATAATGCTCTGATCCATTATTCAGGCAGGTAATGTGCTAATGTGTCCATCTTCCTGGCGTGTTCTAGGAATTAGTATTAAACTTCATTTGCTTTAAGATCCTTGCGTACATTTATAGAGAACTGGTCATCATAGATTGATTATTTTGTTCACTGTATTGAATTTGAGGGTAATTTTAAATATTTAAAACATGCTAGTTACATGACTTTACTCATATTTTGTAAAGAAATTTGCATACCCCAGCATGAGTTTTATCAATACATAGTTTTCAAGATTATTTTTCAAATATGTAGTTTTCAATATATAACACAGTCCAATCCTTTAACTTTACTGTTATAAATTCAAATACAGATATCCTGTTCTTTGAAAAAAAAAATCCCATTCATCTTGCCCCAGTTTTGCACACACACACCCCCCTCCACCCCCTGCTACCCCACTGGCCAGGTCAATAGCTAAAGCTAGGCAGCTTTTAGCCCAGTTGGCCCACATTGGAAAAGGGAAAAGGAAATGAGAGAGAGAGAGACTTTCAGGTTCAGAACTAACACTAAGATAACTTTAACGCAACAACAGTAATAAAAGGAGGATAAGGATATTAATAAGAAAATAACGCATTTAAGACTCCTGAGATGACCCTGTGTCACCACTCACGGTGCAGGGCAGGTGCCGGACTGCCAGACTGGACTCAGCAGCAGGCAGGAACTGGACTCAGGAGCACATGGATGTTTTCGGGGCAGGCAGGCAGACAGACAAGGTCCTTGCTGAACACCAGCTTGAAAAAGAACAATGATGCTTGTGTTCTCTAAGCTTTTAAACTGAGTATGACCCAGGCTGGGCCACCTGTCTTTTCTGCTCTTCCCAGCAGGTGCAACCCTCCTTCAACACCAGCTCTGGGGTGGTCTCAATTTACGTTGGAAGACATGTGAGCAGTGGCCTCTGCACACCAGTGGCCCATTACCTTGGTGATAACTATCAGGCTGAAGAGTCAGAGAAAAAAATGTTCTGCCTCAGCCCAAAGAAGCACAGGTGTCATTAGCTCTTCTACCTCAGCTAAGGTGGGAGCACTGACAGGTGAACACTTGTCATTTTGTTTTCTAGCAGACATAAGCATAACTTTTTTATGATTAGCTGTAATTACTGCAATGTAAAACTACCAGTGAGAGCTGTTGCAACTGGACAGACCAGCGTTCAGAGCTCCCGCAGGCCATAACTGTAATCTTGTCAGGTTTTTAGATATCAAAGGAATTACTAAAATTATAGATCCAAACACTAGTACTCCTTAAACTGTGGATCAGGTGAAATGTAAAACAATAACTATAAAAATATTCAATTGTTTTAAAAGTGGCATTATCAACCATACTGCTACAGATTGAGAAACCTATACACGGCTAGATCTTCAAGGAAAGTGAATCAATAGAACTCTCTTGTATTTGGTGACACTACGCTTAGTCATTCCTTCTGTAATCCAGGCTGGGTTTAGTCCATTGACAAAAACTCCACCTCCTACATATTAACTGAGGTACTTCTGTGCTTTTGTACTTTTTGAGGGGAGAATATTAACTACATTTTAAACAATAAGTTAGGGAAAATTAAGCATCTGAAATATCAGAAAGATTTCTTTTAAAAGGAATGCGATTTAAATTTTACAAAAGCTAGCTTATATTCAAATGGATGTCCCATTCAGATGAGTTAGATTTTTTTTATAGTGTTATGTACATCTATAATAAAAGCAATGTGAATGTAGCATTCAGAGAATTTCACAGTGAGGTTATAATTGTGCTTGTTTAGGGACCTGCTCTACCCTTGATAGATGTGCATAGGTCCCATTAACAGTAATAGGAGTAGCACATGCTTTTTGATGGCAGAATGGATTCTTACTCTGAGTGCTACCATATTGCCATTCCTACTGTGACAATAGCAATATTGTATTGCCATGATAATAGATGCATCACTGAAGCTAAATTAAGATTCTCAGAACCAGAGCTATGTGAGGAGAAGCAGGAACAACACCTCAATGGTGGTGTCTGAGAACAGTGTGCCTATACAGGGCAAGAACAGGTATAATGACTTGGAATAAATGGGCAGAGCAAATGCAAGCTCATGGTCCTTTCTTTGCATTTTTTGGAGGTGGTGGCTAGGTAGAATATGGTAAACCCAGTTCTGGTTCTGTGCAAAGGTCACTGTGCTTGCCTTTCTCTGAAGCATGGATGACACTGGAAGAAATGAGGAATCCCGAAACATGATATTATGTTTGCCTCCTCTGCAATTGTGGTGCTAACATGGATGGGGCTTTGTCACATCCGACATTCTGACTCTGGCCCATCCGTGTGCATGATAAGGTGTACTTTTGACCTTTCCTGTATCTCAGGGGAGCACACTGGGCAGGGATCGGAATGCTGCCCTGTTTTCAATCTGGAGAGGAGCCCTCTCATAGCACAGAGCCCCGGGTGCATGCCCTGAGCTGCCCTCCTGGGATTCTGTAGCAATGCTTCAGACAATTTTACAGCTCAAAGTGTGCATCTCCCTTTAGAAACTATCACTAGTGGGTGAGAGTCTTGAAATCATCCTAGTTTATTTATTTCAGTTTTACCTACCAGAAACCCTCTTCCCCTATGTAAAGGCATTGTCTCGCTTCCTGCAGACTTGACAGAGAGCTCCTGCAGCATTTAACCCTTTGAACAATGTAGGAGCCAGCATAACAATCAGATATATGTAAGATGCATTAAAATATTACTTACAGCCAAAACATTCTTCATATACTTGCTACACTCTTTTGGTAAAATACCTGTGATCTGTGTCGCATTTTAACATGCAGAAGTTGCTACACAATCAGACTTGAGATTTATGGATCTGTGATGGCTGCTGGTAAACTAGTGTTCTTAATAAAGTTTATACTAGTGTCAGATGTATAAAAATCCTTCAGTTTTTGTATATACCTGCTTAGAATAGAATTTCTTGGTATCTCCTTTCTTTAGATTGTTAGCATGCTCTTATTTACCACGGCTTGTGATGGAAGTTGTTTTGGAAGGACATTTGAATGCTGTATACAGTCTGGAAGCATATTTAAAGCTGTTGCTTTCGATTTTTCTTTTAATTCCTTGATACTACTGCTAATGTAAAGGACATGGATTGAAGAGAGGATCTTCTTTTCCTAGGCAATGTGTTATTGATGAGCTGGCATTTGCCCTGTGGCTTTCCCTCAGGATTGCTTACATCTATTACTCACACACATCGATTGGTTAATTTGATAATTCTATCACCAATCAGCTTGTGTCTGACCTTTTGCCATGGCAATGATGGCAGAGTCTTCATTTTTACATCGCAGACTTGCTAGATTGACCTTTCTGAGGAGAATGTCAAGACATCCCTTGATCTTAACCTGTCACTAAATTTGTTAGAATTACGCTGTCCCTTAACCTTGATCTATTGTGTTTGTATCGTTCAGGATATGCAGTTTGTATGGAAATATTCTTGAATAAGTTAAGTCAGTCAAAATATAACACTTTCATAATTAAAAATTAGCTTCCCTTTAAGAATATGTACATTGTAGAACATTTTCATGTCTGTTTTCCTTTCACATGTCTGTGTAGTTCTCCCTGCACAATAGGGTAGCCCCTAACAAGTACCTTCCTTTTCACTGAAATTAGAGGAATTCTTTGTCCCCATCTCTTGGAGGTTGGTGAACTAAACACGGTTTGTTCAACTACCCTGTTAAATGAGTTGTGTGCAGTAGGGGATTTCTAGGACCCCAAAGATGATTTTGCATCCGAGTTGAAGACAAACATTGACTGCTTTCAATGTCTCCTGGTAAAGTTCTTTCCATCTCCAGGTGTTCATAAAAATACCTGGAGCTTACTCAAGGTTTCAGTTTTTCTACAGATAAAGCAACTTACACGAAATTTTCACACCTGCAGTCTTAATGCTACACAAAGTAGAACACTGTGCTGTTCTGTCTTCAAGAAGAAAACAGCCATAATTAGTATGTGTCTTTTCATAAATCTACATGTTATGTAGCCCAGCTTCCAAGTGCACTTTTAGTAATCATGATAGTATTCTGCTTGCAGTAATGTGAAACTCTGTCACTATGCAAGATCTCGAATTTGTAGTACATTAACTTTATCACAGAGTACAGAGGATAAAAGTTGCAATTCCCCTTTCTTAAGATATTTGGTGCACCTCTCTGCTTTTGAACGTCAAGTCCTCCCTTCCAGTCCCCTTTCCTCTTCCCTTAAAATTTTCCTGTTTCCTCCCTAGTGGACAATTCAAGTCCACCACTTTGTGACTATGGATGTGTAAATTCAGTGTACAGCTCAGTTGAAGGGAGAATACAAAGAAATCTGCCTTGTTTTTTCCCCTATGTTTTCTGAAAATATATGCATATATATAAATTAGTTACATTTTGGGCATTCTATTGTTAAGGGTTTCCCTTTATATAAAAAGGAGTTTATAAAGGAAGTGTAATTCCTGTTTTTCATGAGGGTGACTAACGTTGAGGAAGTCTCATTTCAATGAAATTTTGTAAAATTTATAATATGTTCAGAAGATGGGGATTTTCATACTAAACTTTAGCCTGAAGCAAATTTGGACAAGTTATAGGGGCTGCTTTGTTGCTAGAAAAACAAATCTTCCATTTGGAAATTGAAATTATCTCAGCATATAGTTTTTAACTGAGATTGCTATCTAGTGTTGTATTTATTTCAGGAATTGAATCTCAAATGACTTCAAGGAGTGAAAGCAATGATTTTGCCTAAGCAATAACTGTTACATCATTACGTTTAGTCAAAAACTATCTGTGTTGTAGCAGAAGTGATCATCATTCACACTAAGCTTCAATTCAGATTTTAGTACTCAATGGGTCCAACATCAAATACATTGTTTTGTTCCAGTTATAGCATAGTAATCACGCTGCACAAAATGAAGCGGAGGGTTTATAAATCAAAGGTTTTATGATACATTACCATGTACGATTCCAGCTAACAAGGGGGGTAATGCAAGCTAGAGCAGTTCCACTTTTAGATAGTTACTGTATATTGATATGTTTTGCATGTTGTCCTTTTAGTAGACCTACGATATACCATAAGGATCATGCATAGCCTGACTGTGGGTGTTGTTGCGGTTTGAGGGGCTGAGTGTGTGCTTTAAATTAGTCAGTGTAACTCTTAGAGAACTGCAAGAAGTTTATAAATTCTATTGTTTTTTTCTGGGAGGTGTGTTATTCATGTGTCACTTGCCAAGCATCTGTTTGTATTTGCTTCTTGTAGATGCCTTTGTGCTTGCAGTATACTTTTCGAGTTAATTTGCATTTTGTAGCTGATATAGTTGAGATGTGTATAATTCAATACTGTTAAACACGATTCAACCAGTTAGCAATCCTAAACCAACTTCTGTACACAGTCCTGCAAATGCAACTCTCTTCTGACCCCCAGAACTTCTAATCCAGCACGGTTTGCCTCTAGGAGAAAGCTGTGGTGTTTGAGAATTTAGTTCAGAGTGGTTTTCTAATAAGGATAGTTTCTGATAAAAGTGAAGATGAGACCACTAAACTCATTTCACTTGTAATCTAAACCAAATTCCAGTCGGAGCCTCCAAAAGTGAAAGGTTACTGCATTAGCCCCCTATATCGTTTGTTTTCAGGTAAAATAAGGCTAAAACTAAATCTGTTTCTTATGGACCATAATATGCCCCCTGCTAATTAGGAACAACATAGGAAGACCAAACCAAGAATAAGAAAATTTCTATTTAAAAATTGAAAGATTAGACAGTTATCTCTCTCTTTGGTTTATATTAATGGAAACAATCTTCATTGACTTCAGAGTCTAATCTTGGCTGAGCTTGTGAAGAAGACACTGGTTAAAAATATTATTTTAAATGTACACAAAGAGAGAATGCAGACAGTTGCATCTTTGAAATTCCAAATTTTAAGATTATTATAGCTACATGTGAAAGACATACTGGACGCAAACTGTAGTTGAGATGACGGGGGAAAACTACTGCCCTGCTGGCTGAAAAATGGAATTTAATGCTCTAAGCCACAGGCTGAAACCATTATTCACAAATGATTCTCACTATTTGAACTCAAAGAGTAATAGATTTCTCTGTAAACTCATGACTAGTTCATATAATTCTTATTTTATACCCATTGGAAAATTATCAGAGAAAAAAATTTATTTCTTCTCACCCCCATAACCCTATCTGCTTCCCTGCCGTTAGATGAGGTTCCTGACTACTTCCTTTCTGCCTTGATTCCCTCCATCCCTCCTGCCGCCAGCACAGTAGTCAGGGCTTTCATTGTTTCCTCATCTCCTCTCTGAAGCAGGATTTCATCAATCATGGTGGTAGTAGTCTGCTCTTGTAATCAAGGCTAAGATCCATCAAGTGTCGTGGCTGCAGCAGTTCCTTTCAAGCTCCACAGCAGCTCAAGTTTCTGGGCCTTTTCTGAGGTTCAGTGCCCTTGTAGCGATGCCTCGGCAACTGAAAATACCTTCAGCTCCTTCTTACAAGGGGATTTGCAATTCCCATTGAAACATGGTCACAGCAGCCATTGTATGAGAAATCACTTAGACTCCATACAGTGCCATGATGTCTTATTGATCCATGAACACTGTTGAAAAAGGGATGTAAGAAAGGAAGGAAAGAGGAGAAATTGTCAGTGACACATGTGCATATGAAAACAGCAAAGGGGGAAGGTGGAAACATGAGGATTTGAAGCAGTAAGAAACTGTTGGCAAGCAGTGTTCAGAAATGCAAACAAAATGCTGGTGGCTACAACTCTCTATATGGGCACACGCACTGCTGAATGTTTTAAAGGGGTCTGAGGCTGCTTCTTGGACCACCATTTTAAAAGCAGCTTTAAAAAATGGGTGGCCTTGTATAACCAATTCAAAATCACATAAAATTAACAAACTCCTAGTGTCTTATTCTTTTATTTTACTGTTGGATTTTTTTTCCCCTTTCAAACTCCAAGGACATTTCCTTAGAAAATGCTGGAGGAAAGCCCACTGATAACTCAGAAGGTAAAATAACATATGAGTTATTAAAAGGTCTTTTCACAGAAGTGGGATTAATTTCCATATCCCATAGGAATCCTTGCACATGCTGTTATCACACAAATGGCATTTTGGTGGGTGGGTTAAAAATTAGTTAATAACATTAAATTTTAAAATGCTTGGGCTGTAGTTCAGGAGAGCTAGCCAACACACTTTAAAAGCATAAAGTCCTCAATGAAGTCAAAGCAAAATCTGCAGTCTCTTTTTCATCTGAAAATATGATTTAATACATTTTTGTACACTGATAGCTGAACATGCATCAAATTAAATTCTGACTCAGTCTTGACCTCCAGTAATGATCTGCAGCTGAATTGTTCCCATTTAAATAGCCAAGGAAGAACCACAGGAGAAAATCACTTTGTTTGCGGAAAATATCTTACTGTAGTGAGGTTTTCATTGTTAGTTACAGAAGAGGCTACTGTAATTCTAACTATATTCTGTCAGGTATGGTATAGGACTTTGTTTAAATCCTTTGTTTAAATTCTGTGGATCTTTCATGTAGTTTTGGAATCATTATTTGTAACTATATATGCATTCTCTAGTACCTGGAATATGCTGTATGTATATAAACATCTTTCTTCTTCGGGTATTGTTTTTATTTGTGTAGCTTATTATTAATTATCCTGAAAGCAAGAATTACCACCAGCTCCTTGAAATTCATACATATTTCTGAAGTATTGGAGAATTTTAAGGACTCCATTATGCCCTATGTTATTTCTTGGGACACCACTCTACTATAATAACAGAAAGTTTCCTCGAAATTGTAGAATTCTGGTGCACAAGCCAATATTTTCAAACATTGTGTCGGTTGGGATGTGAGAGAGCATCAAGCCGTTTGTTCTCTGTGATTTGTTTTCCCCCAGTGGCCCTAGTAAATAAATACTTGTGCAACAGCAAACAGAGAAAGATGTTGAGATTGCTATCTTTCATGAGGATTAAAATGACAGTGGGTTGAAGAGAAGGCAAATAAAGCTTGAGGATTTGGTGTCTGTTCTTTTGCAGCTGATGAGACACACAAGCTTCCTTAACATTTTCAATCCTTTAATGGTGTGAAGTGTCTGTGGACCCTCCTGTTTTCTTCTGTCATTAGGTTTCAGTTCTATTTCTTGTCCAAAGAAATCAGACATTTCTGTCCCTTTTTATTGTGTTGCAGTTGGTAAGAGGGCCTTTTAAGCTTTTCTTTTCATCTGAGTTTCCATTTCAGTTCATGTCATACCAGGCTATTTTTCCCATGCTGGTGGTGTGTATGAACCATATTAAATTTTATTTCTTTGCAATTTTACAAGCCTGCAATTCCTCAGTTCAGTTTTGCAAAATCCTTTCCTATAAATGACCTTCTGTGTCCAGCAAACACCAATAAAACCTCTTCTTGTAAGCATTCTGGTCTTGTCACCCACCCTGTTTTGTTTTATTATACTGATAAAACCTTTCCCTCAAAACACAAACTCAGATACTAGAAACAAAAAAACCCTAATATATGTATCTAAGAACTTAATGCTACAGTATATAGTTAAGTTGCATCCAATTCGTTTGTAATGTTCACATTGGCAGACTTTCCTCTATTTCCACTGTGGAGGCTGAACATGATATTTTTATATGGATGACACAGAAATATTACTAAAGGCTGTGCTGGTTATCAGAGAAACATCTCTCTTTCCACCGCTTCTGTTGAATCTTGATACAGACAAAGCAGCAGTAAGCAGAAAGTGTGATTTCGGGATAGTTTCAAATTATGACTTCCAGTACTAGCACTTGTTACTCTTGGCAAATTCTAGCAGTCCCTGGATACCACCCAACTACTACTAAACCTGAGAACTCCTATTTATGTTCTGGTTTTTTTCTCCAAAATTTCCTGTTTCTTTGGGTAGCTTCTCCCTTTCTCGAGATTCTTCCATTTACTAATAGCCTCAGTACGCCACACATTTAAGGTCTTCATCACCAATTAAGCAGAACTACAAAACTGTACCCTAATTGTATCCTAACTGTGTCCCAATCCTACCATTGTGTCAGAGAGTTTATGGTCGTATATGTATTATTTACCAATATATTCATTTTCTAATATTCAGTTTTATTCATTATAATATCATGTTGAATTTCTCAATGAAAAGTTAATTGTTCCACACATTCCAGTCACGGTATCTGGGAATCCCCCTACTGTGGGCTCAGATGTCTTTGTACTTTCTCCTTGTAGGGTGACTCTGCCATTTGCTGTGGTTGAGGTGAAGCCACCAGAAGGTGATCAACCAGGCACTACAGAGAGTTTAGATCAACCTAAATACAGACAGCACTCCAACCTATAGTTCCCACTGATAAAACTGAAACCACATGACTTGTGTATAGGATCACCATCACCCTTCAGTCTCAGCAGATTCATTCTTTAAGTTTCTAGTGTAGCATTGCTCTAAGGGACTTCTGTCAATTCACCTGTCGTCTCTTGAATGTCCTGTAAAGCTTCTCATGTTCTGAATGAGAGGATAATATGTCAACAAAGTGACACAAAAGGAGAGAAGTTCAAAAAAATTGGTGCCTCTAAAAGGTAAAAAATAGTTACATCTGAGGGAAGTGGCAACTTTAAAAATCATCTTCAGGTTACATTGGAAGCAACCACTGCTGATTGAATATTAGAAAAAATTATTTAATTACAGTAAGCACCCTGCCCGTTTTCCCCACATACCTTTCTTCTTTCAGGAGTAAATAACAATGAATGTTTCTTCCCATAGCACAGAAAAATGTGGCTGAACTGATTTTCTATTTCAGCACTTGTTTTATTGTGGAAAATTTTATTGAAGTTTCCATTAAGCCTTCTGGCCTGTAATACAAACAGTATTGTTATTAGTTCTGCTGTAAAAAGGGAGATTTTTATGCTCAGCTTTGCCATCTGTTTTAAACTGCATGGCAACACCAAGCAAGAAAATCCTGCCAAACTATGTTAACGTTTGCAACAAGCTTGCTTCACTAAATAACCTAACTGGCCTTATTTGCTAAATAAAATAAATTCTGGTTTTATGGTCATGAGATATTAGATGACTCCTGATGTGTGTGCTTGTAAGAAAGAACTAAAAGACTAGGACCTGAACTTCTTTGCTTGATAGCCAAGGATGAAATAGTGACCAAGCATCCTCTTCCTGATCACAAGAGAGAAAAAAATGGAAAGGAGATAGAATGGGGCTCTGTAATGCCTGGTGGGCTTGCAAGTGTTTAATTTCTGAATACAATGAATCAAAAAAATTGTAAATCCCAGAATTTACACTCAGGATTTCTTGTTCTCCTGAAAAGTGCAAATAACGTTGGAGTAGGGTTACTGTTCCAAGGAGATCAGGACAAGAGCAAGCCTATGAAATTGAAATTTTGTTGGTGATCTTATCTGTTACTCTCAGAGGAGCACACTGGATTGTGACAGAGTACTCAAGCACATCAGTATTTTAGGAGAAAAATGAAGGACATCAGCCTGCCTACGCTATAACTTTCACAGCACTCCTGATGCTCCAAAATAAAATATGAAGATATGTGAATGTCTAGAAAAAAATAAAAGAATAACCCGAGCTTTCCTAAGAAGGGGCTCTGTTTGCTGGATTTATAACTGTTGTGTTCGAAGGTTGGAATTAAATAAGCTTTGTATTCTAGACATGAAATCCAAATGATGTGAGCAACGAAACTGTTGCTAAGGCTGTTGGATCAGGATTTCAATTCAGATGTTTACCTGAACTTTCAAAGATATTCATCTCAAACCATCTTTTCCATCCACCTACTCCCAGCATGTCTGTTGGTCTTTTTTCTTATTCTAACAGGCCAGAGCTAGGACAGCTTGGACTTGGGACTAACCTCACAATGAATTTTCTTGTGTTTAGTAGGTGAGTAGATACCTCCTCCTTCTAGTAGTCAGGGTTGAGAAGGTAGGGCTTGTGTTCCTGTGAGCTTCACTTCTTATGGGTTTGGGTATTTTTTGGTTGCTTGCTTTTCTGTCTTTTTAATTAAATAAATATACCGGTATACTTTCAAAACTAAAAATGAGGATTTTCTTTTCAAAATGCACTGCACCATTTTAAATTCCATGTACTTTGTATTTAAGCTGATGATCTGTAAGTGCTATGAGTGTTTTGATTGTTCAGTGTGGAATCACGTGGTGCTTCATTCAATATGGAGGACTTTGTGACGTTGATGATATCACCTCATTGTGTAAGAAGTGGAGTAGAACAAAACTGTTGACCCTCTCAGCTTTTCCAAAGTACTTCTTAAGCTGGCAGCAGAGATTTTATATGGCACTTCTGGCTACAGATGATCCAAACATATTCAAACAGATGTGATGTATAAAGTATTTATTTTCCTGGCATAGAATTAGGCATATAAATAAAAAAATACTTATGCTTATCAATACAGACAGAGATATAACTCTTGTCTGTTCATGTCTGTGTACAGAAACAAGGAAAAAATACTCTTTTAGCTTCAGAATACTAAAGGCTCCAGATCTTTGTATTGTGAATTCTGACCTTCAAAGTCAGTGTACTGCTTTCCACATAATTTAATGATTGTTTTTTTTCAGGCCAGTGCTTTATTCAAGGAAAGCCCCAGGAACCAAATTATTTGTGGTGTAAAAAACGTAATATGCACTCATTAGTTTGATCACTTTTGCTTCCTTCAACAGGTTTGATTGGATTCAGTCTCTGGCCATTTAAAAACTGCCATATAATCAATAGGGAAGCTGAAATACTGAATGAGATTGATGAGAAAAGATCCTTTGTAATAAAATATTGGTAACATTCTCTTTTAGCCACTTCATATGCAACTGTGCTCTGTGAACCCTGTGCTATGTCTCATCTTGGCCATACAGGGAACCTATTTTTTTGAAGCATTCTTCAGTGGTTGCCAAATTTGTGTGAGTTACCTGCCATAGTGCATAGGAAATGAATATTGTAGATGAAGTTCTACATGCCAGTCATTACTTCTGCTCGGTAGAAGTTCCTCAAGTGTGTGAAAATTCTATCTTTGCAATCATGTTTACAGAAAGCAAGTAATTTGTGCAGTTTATGTTGTAGACTGTCAAATAGTGTTCTCTCTGTGATGCTGGACCTACAGAATTCATACTGTCCCTGCTGTTACCATCATATGCTTTTTCAATTATATACTGAGAAGATTCTATTCTAAATAACTTTTTAAATAAACTTTCATGCAAGCTCAATTAACTCTGTTGAACAGAAAGTACTGTGATACTAGAAAGTGCTTTGGAGAGAGTTGATGCTTTCGGCTTCTGATCTGTAGTACATGGTTGAGCGCACTGTAAATGGACTACTAATTTTCTGCACCTTCTGTTTACTTGAGTGAACTGCCTGAGCACTTTAGATGGACGTCACCGAATTCTTGGCATTATTTTCTCAAAACACGAGTTGATGTCCATGAATGTGACCTTGCGTTTTCCTCGGTGGTTACATGGCATTCTGTGAGTCTGCACTGTCCTTATAGAAGTGTTTTTCCACAGTGTTTTATTTACAAAAATCTAAATTTGGGATGAAACTTTTACATGTAATATAATGTCATTTAACCTTGCCCAGAGGGTACTGAGATCACACAACAAAGAAAAAACTGGCAGCAGTCATTGCATTCTCTTATCTGACTGAACCCTGAGAAGGAAGGGACAATGAGTGGAAACTGGAGGCTAGTTCAAGGAGAGCTTCAAAATATGGAAGTGGCTTAGATATAGTCAAGTTAATGTTAAGTTGCCCTAATAAGCTGTTTCTGAAGTGATGCTGAATTGTACCATGGTATTTTCTACCAGTTGTCAACATGTGGAAGGCATATTTTGGATCTTTAGGTGCCCTGATGTAAAAATCCATTTTTTGTACTGATAGAACAAAATGTTTTTGTAAGAAGGGAATAAAAATCTAGGAAAAAAGTGCACGTCTGGAATTGATTGAATACATGCTTCAGGGAACACTGACTTCAAATTGTTTAAGAGTGGTTCATTCTAATAAAATTGTAAAGATAAGAGACTGACTTCAAATCTGAATAGGTCACAAGTGAAACAAGTTTGGTGGTCTTAGCTAATCCCTTTGGATATTTATCCACATTACAGTCTCCCTGTACAATTTGATACACCTCAGAATTAATGTTTGACTCCATTCAGTAGTGTCGTAGGAGTGAAATTACATCTTGTTTCATCTCAGAGCCAAGATGAAGTGACAGACCGACTGTGAGAACATCAACAAAGCACCTTTCTCCCTATATTGTTTCCGTATCAAGATACTTTTACAAATAATAATTTTCAAGCATCCTAAATTCCCCTTGGTATAAAATAAATAATTTTTCCAAGATTTGGGGTAATTTAAGGGGCCTTATTTCTAAGTAGCCATAGTTCTGTTCAGGCAGTAGGGTGCTATTTGTGCTGTAGTCTCCCGAGGTCTCTTTTCAGTTTGTTTCTTTTAATATGAAGATGTTTTCTTTGGCCAGCTGTACCAGCCTTTTCCCTTGTGCTTTGTTTATGGCCTGTTTCTCCAGGTTCCCTTAATGGCGTATTGACCACGTCACCCCTGGGAAGCTGAGAAGTGAAATATCACGTGAACACATACACATTTTTTCATCATCGTTTGCATCAGCAATCATACATGGAAGTTTAATTGGATTTGAAATTCAAGTGGCATAGGTAATTCAAAACTAAGACCTACAGAGGTGTATGTGATGAACAAAAATCACCTAACATCTTACTCTTGGAACGTGATTCGCTGTCGCTATGGGGCAGTGGGGCAGTGTTAGGAACCTCTCAGAACCCTGACCACGCAACCCGAAACAGGCAGTGGTGGCTGGGAGGTGGCTGACAGTGAAAAGCACTGCTTCAGTGCCTATCTGCCGTGTGTCATGACTGCTCTCCACCTTCCCAGCCGAGCTGGCAAAGCGGCAGAGAGCAAGGCACTTGGCAGCCTCCTGTACTTCTGTGATGGCATCTCACCTGCTACTCATTCCAAAACAGTAGACATAGCAAATGCATGTGACAATGCATTTTTAAGCTCTTAAGATCTGACAAAATCAATTTCTAACAGAAAGCAAAAATGCGTTTTGGAGAACAGAAGTCCTCTGTTCTCCAAAGTGAGAACAGAATGGGGGGTTTTATGTTTTATTATATAATCTAAAAAGAGAGGGTTTGGGGTTTTTTTTTTCAGTTTTTTAGATCTGTAAGTTTCTGTTGAGACCGGAAAGCCGTGATTTTTTTTTTTTGTGATTTACCTGTGGAAAAATATGAATGGAAAAATATTTTTTCATTATGTATTGAGGAAGTTTTGTTGGATGCTATGGTATTTATGAGGTAGAAAACAAACAAAACCAAACAAACAAAAGGACATTTTAACCTCTCGTGCTTATTAAAATTGTTAATTGCCTAATTCTGTTCTGATACGAAATGAAGAATAAAAAAAATTGAAAATAGCTTTTGGTTACGTTATAATTTTTTATTTATTTCCTTGACCCCAACTTCTCCCCCAATGTATTACAGGGATAATTGTGTAATAATTGCAGAATAAGTAAATGGCAGCTTTTTAATGTAAGTAAGAAGTCAGTGAAAGGAAAAAAAAATAATGTTATAATACAGGATTTGTGCTGTGCAGTCTATGTGTTAATCAATAAACAAGTCCTGAATACAGGCAGATAATTATTTATCCTTGAAAATACGTGCAATGATAATTGGATGCTAATGTGGTAAAGTTTGTTATTGTTCATTTAACCCCTGCTGGTAGCAATTGTTTGGGGAAGGTTTTTGGAGTTTAGTTCTGGTTTTGTTATGTTGAGATGACTAGTTTCAATATCCTAGATATCAGTATTTAGTTGTTCCTGATTTAAGCTGCATGTGGATTTTGAGGTTTACTTTTCATTTGGATGTTCGCTCTTACTGATTCAGTGCCATTATTTATTTGTTTCTGTGAGTTCAGATGGTGGTTTTCAAGGTGCTTTTCCATGCTTGAGAGATCTGTAGGGCACTTAACGATGTTAGACCTAAGAGTTCTGGGGGTTCTTCAACAAAGAATTTCCAGGTACTTTCCTTCAGAATGTGTCAAGGGCAATACAGACAAAAGACTGATGTCTCCTTTAACAGTTTGATAAGTATCTCAGGATATTCTGCAAAAATGAGTACTGTTTCTACAGTGTACTGTATTACCACTCAGCACAATATGGCTCAATATGTGCACTATATGTGATAATGGTGAAAACTTATCTTTGCCCTGAGGGCCAAGTGCTGTAACACTTTTCAAGTGATAGGCTTGATGGAAGTGATGATTCAGAGGCCATGATCTGCTAAAAAGTCACATTAAATATGTGTGAGAATTAAAAATATGGGTCTGTGTTTATCTTGATTTTTATTTTACAATTTTCAAAGCCCTATTTATTTCCAACATCAAAATCTCATGTAAGGTAAACTAAATCATTCTTGTATTGACCATTTTTTCATGTTGTTCTATTGAGGCATCTTCCCAACTGAGTTTCTTATTGAATTGTATTTCTATGAGGCTATTGTAGGTTAGCAGCACATTTTTATGGTACACAAAAGAGGTGCCTTCTGAATTTCCAATGCTTGCATATTGTTCCCTGTAGAAGCAGCACGTCTGAAACACTGAATAAATCAAAACGGAAACAGTTGGCTCTTGACTTGCTGCTGTTATTTTTTTTTAAGTTTGTGTTTCCTAAAATAGTCCGTCCTGCCTAACTTTCTTAGTGGATTAATTTATAGTAAACACATCCTTTCCAGAAACCTTAGACATTTTCAGGTATGTAACAAGGAAGGCTTTATCTTATAGCTGGAAACAAAAAATGTAATTTCATGTTAAACCTGTACAAATACACAAACAGTGGTGCCTGCGCACTCAAAAAACTCTGGCCCAAAATGAACATGCAGTGTCAAATAGTCTTGTGATAAATCTGTAAAGGGATGACATTCAATAGTTTCTCAAGAAGATTTTCAACAGAAAGTAGCGTGTTGTGCTATTAGTTGTTGTTCCGCTATTGCTAAATATTGTTAAAAATCTGTTAGTAGTTTATTAGCAGAATCACTTATTTGAAATAGTGGAGATGAAGTTCATGATCAAATAGGAGCATCCCCATTAGTAATAAGTTCTTTCTGAATGACTACAGCCCAGTGCCAAAGTAGTTACCGAGAAGAGAGCACACATATTTAACTGAATTTTGTTATTCTGATACAAAGGTGTTTTCTGTCTAGACAAATATAATAAGGACTGCAGGCATCAGCATCTTATTTTGTACTACATCTTCACTTATTGCTTTTTATCAAGAAATGTGGCTCCGTGAGTACCCATTGATATGAAGTGGTGACTCTAATTTGAGTTGTCCAAGATTTCCCACACTAGTTCAATAACGGTATCATAAGACCGTAATAGGCCCCATCCTGCTGTTCATAAATGAGGTGGGGATCAGACCATTAAATTCATTTTACTTATGACCTACTGTGCAGAAGGGCTTGCAGGTGCATGTCTTGGGCTGAAGTATCAGTTTTCTTAGCATGCTGTTATATCTAGTATTTAAAAATTATTTTTACTTTTCAGTTTAGAATTTAGGAAGCATAGTTTGCCATTTGACAGTAAGAGAGACTTTGAAACTGTGGAAATAAGGAGTCTAACACAGGTGAATTGTGAGAATACAGAAGATCATGGACAAAAAAGGAGATTAGGTGAGGAGAAAATAGGAAAGATAAATACACGAGAAATTAAAGTGTGAATTCTTACAGTTTTCAATAAGGTTTTGTGTACATCCATACATACTCACATTCACATAAAACACCCTATACAGATCATAGTACTAGTGTGCCCTCTGCCTCCCTTCCCTAAGGCAAGAAGGCAAGACCTATGAGATACAGTATTTATTTCTTCACTCATGACCTTTCATAACTATCAAGCATAAATGATTTTCTTTCACTTATGCCCAGGCTACATTTGAAGGTCCTGTAGATCTCCAGCAAGAATTATCAGTAGATAAACCTGCACTATCTCTAAGTCATTTATACACAATAAAGAAAAAATGTATCTGTACGATCTTCTCTTATGTGAAAACTTTGTTCTTTTCAAACAACCTTTAGTTTGCACAGACTTTGCTGCATTTTTTCCAAATGAAAAACAAGCATTTCTTGTAAGGATTTTCAATTCCTTCCAAGTAAGAAGCTGCTAATACTATAGTATTATTACGGTAGTCCTTATAATAGTTTTGTCATTACATACACTCACTTTTCCCAAGGCGCAACTGTAAAATAATGAAGGAAAGCACTGGTGAATTAAACAGCTTGTTAGTCATGGAGGATCGTTGGATTGAATTCTCCAGAGGTTTAAAGTACAGGGTAGTGGCAATGAGATCAAGTAAAATCAAGTCACTGGATACTGAATATATATTAAAGCATTCCACAAATGTAGTATAAGAAACAGATTCATTTTAGTACCGTGGTAATTTAGTAACTTTCGTGTCAGGGTTCCTGGTCAGAATTTAGTTTAAATGAATTAAGCAAATTGTTCTGGACAGTTAGTTATAATGGGTACTGTAACATTGCACCAAGAGCAAATAAGACACTGAGATAGTCCTGTGCTACTGAGAATAGTTTCTTGTTATGAACTATATCCTACACCTTCCAGCTACAAAACAAAGATAACATAATGAGCTTTTGAATTTTGGCTCTAAATCATACTTTTGGTATTCTTGAATCAAAGAAAATGCAGAGAGTAAATCCCAGAATAATTTTATAGGTCTAGGAGTAGTGCAAGATCACCTTCATTCAGAGATTTTTATGAGGCTTTTAAAATAACTTTACTTGTCCTTCATCTTGCCCATATCCTGTCTATCCACACCTCTTCCAGTTTTGACTCCTGCTTTCTAATGATTCTACGGTGTGAAGATGAGACTCTCACTGAGCTCTCCCAGTCATTGGGGACTTCCCTCTCCTACCTGTCTCAGCTTTCTTTATCAGAACTCACTTTACAGAGATATTCTCATTACTTTTCTGTGAGGTTTTCTTAACACAAGCTTTAGAATTATTGTACGTTAAGGAAGTTGCATAAAAATAGTTCTGTATATTCAGAGTTTTCATCATGTCGTGGTTAGTAGCTGACAAAAATTTTCTTCTTTACTAGTAGTAGTGTCTGCACAAATATTTTGGAAAATTAATTATGTTGTGTATGTTGTGTAAAGCACTTTGAAAGAATTCAGAAAATGCTTAAGGACTGACATACTCAGGCAGAGTCTTCCTTATCAGAAAAAACGATGAATTTCTTTATTAACCATCTTTTAACTTAAAAGAATGAAAATCAAAATGTTACAAAATGAAACATAATATTTTAATATGAGAGAAGACAGGGTTATATATCTACAAGTGGGATAAACATGACAGGTACAATTATCACATAGTCATTCTTCACTTGGAAGCTTCATGACTGATCAGGGAATCAAAATATTCTCTGACTCCAATAGAGGGCGGTAGGAAATCTCAAGGCTGATGCACCTTGTCCTCATCAGTATCCGGGAGATCTGATAGCATCTGACTGAAAGCCAGCTAACCTAACTGAGGAAACTGCCAGATTTTATGAAAATTTTCTTCCTTGTGCTCATTTTTGTCTGTCACTGAATCCAAAGAACTTATAGCTGAATCAACAGTGCTGCCACCTCAGAATGCCAATGATGTATCTGGAGTATATCCATCTTTAAATGCAAGTTTTCAAGTACTACCAAACTCGGAATCCATGAACAAAAGAGTTATTTACACTGGGACAGATTCTGCATAAGATTGCCTATATTTTGCAGTATCAAGGTAGTGTGTTAAGAATGTAAATACAATTTTGCATGATCCAAATAATCTACGTGGTTTAACCTTTCTACAAGAGCAAAAATAGCTTGCATGAAGAAGTGATGAGTCCTGGTTCCTTCTTTGTCTTGGAAGAGTCAAAATGCAGCCCACATTATGTCTTTCTGGTATGAAGTGGAAGGTGCAGTGTAGTCCATCAACAGGCTGTAAAAATTCTCTATACATAGATGAGGAAGTTTTTCTCCTTTTTTTTGTAGCATCTGTGTAATTCATCTGGCCAAAGCCTTTCACTCTGGCTGTAGGAGAACAGGTTGTGGCTGATTGATACATATAATTCCTTTGCATCATGTACAGTTTAAAAAGTATATCTGCAGTGCCACTGGTATAAACCTGGTCCAATACAAAGAGTTTTCTCACAAGGTAATCTCAGTTGCAATTTGAAAGCAATTCTAGTGCTGGCAGTGGTAATAAAATTAAAGAGAAAATGGAGTATCAGAGATTTCCCTCTTGCATCTGAGTCTTTAGGAAATTATTCTCTTCCTGGCTTGTCTTTGTGTGTTCAGAGGGATGTCCCTGTAGGGTATGTATTTAGGTGATTGTTAAATATCAGTCTAACATGCAAAAAGATGGTCCACACAGAGCATGTGGGATGGAATCCAGAAATACTGGCCTCCTCTAGTTTGGGCTAGATAATATTGTCTGCCAGTGTGTAATACTATTAAAACTAATATGATATATAAAACAGAGCAATAATTAATTATGCAGATATGCAAGTTTGTTCTATACATGGACTCAAGCTTCGTCAGGGAAAGTTTAGGCTTGATGTGAGGAAGAAGTTCTTCACTGAAAGGGTGATCGGCCATTGGAATGCGCTGCCCAGGGAGGTGGTGGAGTCGCCGACGCTGAAGGTGTTTAAGGGGAGATTGGATGAGGCACTGAGTGCCATGGTTTAGATGATGGTTGGTGTTAGTGTTGGGTTATAGGTTGGACTTGATGATCTCAGAGGTCCTTTCCAACCTTGTGATACTGTGTGTGATACAGAAGAGGGCAGTAGAACTGATACCTGAAATTGAAATATATGTAGTTTGTGCATTAAGCAAAAAATGATTATTGTAATAACAGGGTGGAAACATTACATTTACATAGATGAGAACCTGAACATATTCTCAGGATCTGAAAAAACTTTGAACTTAAGACTTAGATCCTGTAGAAGCTTTATACTATGCTGAGGCTGCAGAAAAGTTGGAGATAACCATAAGGCAGAACTGCAATATCTGCAAACAGTATTTGGATCCCTCTCTGTTACAGCACTGTAACACAGTATCACAGTATCACAGTATCACAAAATTGGAAAAGACCTCTGAGATCATCTAGTCCAGCCTATGACCCAACACTAGCACCCAGTCGTCATATAAACCACAGCACCAAGTGCCTCATTCAATCTGTTTCTAAAAACACCTCCAGGGACGATGACTCCACCACCTCCCTGGGCAGCACATTCCAACGGCGAATCAACCTTTCTGTGAAAATTTTTTTTCTAATATCAAGCCTAAACCCTCCCTGACGAAGCTTGAGACCATGTCCTCTTGTTCTGTCACTGATCACCTGAGAGAAGAGACCAACCCCTGCCTGCCTGCAACCTCCTTTTAGGTAGTTGTAGAGAGCAATAAGGTCTCCCCTGAGCCTTCTCTTCTCCAGGCTAAACAACCCCAGCTCCCTCAGTCGCTCTTCATAGGGCTTGTGCTCCAGCCCCTTCCATCTTCGTTGCTCTCCTCTGGACACACTCCAGCATCTCAACATCTCTCTTAAACTGAGGGGCCCAGAACTGGACACAGTACTCAAGGTGCGGCCCAACCAGTGCCAAGTATAAGGGGATGATAACTTCTCTAGTCCTGCTGACCACACAATTCCTGATGCAGGCCAGGATACCATTGGTCCTCTTGGCCACTTGGGCACACTGCTGGCTCATGTTGAGTTTCCTGTCCACCATCACTCCCAAGTCTCTTTCCATTTGACTACTCTCCAGCCATTCTGTCCCCAGCCTATAGCTCTGCATGGGGTTGTTGTGTCTGAAGTGTACAACCCGGCATTTGGACTTGTTAAACTTCATCCCATTGGAATCAGCCCATCTCTCCAGTCTGTCAAGGTCCCTCTGTAGGGCCATGCTACCCTCCAGCATATCGACACTTCCTCCCAGCTTGATATTGTCAGCGAACTTGCTAATGATGGACTCAATTCCCTCATCCAGATCATCAACAAAGAGGTTAAACAGGATCGGGCCCAAAAAACGACCCCTGGGGGACACCACTAGTGACTGGCAGCCAACTGGATGAGACACCGTTCACTATCACTCTCTGGGCTTGGCCAACCAACCAATTCCTAACCCAACACAGAGCACTCCTGTCCAAGCCACAGGCTGTCAACTTCTCCAGGAGTTTACTATGGGAGACGGTGTCAAAGGCCTTGCTGAACTCCAGGTATACCACATCCACAGCCTTCCTCTCATCCACCAGCTGAGTCACATGGTCATAAAAGGTTGGTCAGGCAGGACCTGCCCCTCCTAAATCCATGCTGACTGGGCCTGATCTCTTGGTCATTCTGCAGGTGCTGCATGATTGCACCCAGGATTATCTGCTCCATAATTTTACCTGGAACTGAGGTCAGACTGACAGGTCTGTAATTACCTGGATCGTCCCTACAGCCCTTCTTGTGCATGGGCGTCACATTGGCCAACTTCCAGTCATATGGGACCTCTCCAGTGAGCCAGAACTGTTGATAAATGATGTAAAGTGGCTTAGCAAGCTCATCTGCCAGCTCTCTTATCCCCCTAGGATGGATCACATCCGGCCCCATAGATTTGTGAGGATCCAAGTGGCTCAGCAGGTCTCTAACTACTTCTTCCTGGATTACAGGGGAGCTATATTCCATCCTGACCCCATCCACCACTTCAGAAGGCCAGCTGTCCAGTGAACAATCTGTCTTAGTGTTGAAAATGGAGGTAAAGAAGGCATTAAGAACTTCAGCCTTTTCGTCATCTTTAGTTACTATATTTCCCTCGACATCCAATAAGGAGTGGAGGTCGTTGCTGCCCTTCTTTCTGCCATTAATATATTTGTAAAAACACTTCTTGTTGTTTTTAACAGAAGTGGCCAATTTGAGCTCCAGCTGGGCTTTTGCCTCCCTAATTTTCCTCCTACACAACTTAACGATATCGTTGAACATAACCTGATTTACCAGCCCTTCTTTCCAAAGGCAATACACCCTCTTTTTCTCGCTTAGCTCCTTAAGAAGCTCCTTACTCATCCAGGCCAGCTGTCTACCCCTACGGCTCGTCTTAGGGCACATCGGGACAGCCTGCTCCTGCGCTTTCAAGATTTCATTCTTGAAGTAACTCCAGCCTTCCTGGACCCCTTTGTTTTTAAGGGTTATTTCCCAGGGTACTCCCCTGACTAGTTCCTTAAATAATCCAAAATCTGCCCGCTGAAATTCCTGTTCATGCCCTTCCTTGTTTCATTGTTTATGGAGAACTCGATTATCTCGTGGTCACTGTATCCCAGACAGCCTCCGACCACAACATCACCCACCAGCCCTTCTCTATTTGCTCAGTGTAGATGGTGTAATTAACACATATAGAAATGACTCATTAAATTGTGATAGCTTCTTGTATCTTATAGTTGAGGAAACACATGAGCTATGTGGAGGTACCAAATGAAGATATCGTTTCATTGTTTCAGTAGCAATTCATACCAGACAGAGGAAGTTCATGAAGAGCTTTATCTGGTAACAGCATGTGGAAAGATATGGTACTTCAGGTGATTTAAAAAGAAAAGATTAGAATAAGGTATGAATCTCTTCTGAAACAAATATGCTGCCTTTTCTGCTTTAGAATATGGCTGCAGGCTGTGAGTGTACAGCGGTGTATTAATTAGTTTGTGGATTTGTATCTGTGAGCTCTATATTTTCTATTTTGTATAGCAACATCTGTATACAGACTTCTTTTGAACAGAAAACATTGGGGTTTTAATGTTCTTTGTAAGTGGAGGGAGTAAATTATTTACCAACTATTTCTGGAATCTTGGATGGATATTCTTTTTAAGTGTTAGAAGCTGTGATGGAAAGAAAAATGAGTAAATCCTCCATGAATACAATTTTTTAGCAGAGAAGTTTCTATAACAAAAATATGTACAATAAAGTTAGAGTTTTAAATGGCATGCTAGTTCCTTGTGGGCAGAGGCCTGATCTTGCCAGTTGCCATGTGCCACTTGGAGTTGCTTGTTGCCAATGAAGTTTCATTCACATTCTGATTTAAGCAGTCAGTGCTACTTGTGGAAGCAAGAATTGGAAGAGAAGCTTGATGACTGTTCAATTTAAAGGGAGAGAATAGAGAGTTCTGCTTGAAACTGAAAACAATAAAATCTGAGTAAAGATTCCTTTTAGTCAAAGACAGTTGATACCCGTCCATTTTCTGATTTTCTTTTCATAAAGGTGTTCCTCTGTTCTGTCACCAAAGATCTTTAAACAGCATCCACTAGCACTAGGTCTCTTCCCTTTCTTGCCAACCAAGCAATAAAAAATATCTCCAGGCTTTCAAGGAAAAAAACAAACAAAGAAATAACAGAGAATTAATAAACTCCCACTTCTCATACTTTTCTTTTAAATAGAGAAAACACTAAAGAGTTTTCAAGGCATGGTTAGTACTGATCGAGCATTCTATTGTTAATTCTACAAACTGTCAGTTATAGTTTATGGGGAAGGAAAAATCAAACACAGGCAGGTGAAGCTGTGCTGTGCTGACCAAGTAGAGGAGTGAACTGCTGAGGAAAAAGTGGCAATTTAAAAATTCCTTCCATCCCCAAAATGTTTGTATGTGAGTGAAGTCCTAACACGCAGTTGAGAGTCTTTCTGGAAATACTGGAAACTTCAGTATTAAGTATTGCATCTTCATAAATGGAATTGGAATTGACATAGTGTTGAAAGAGTAAGATATCTTATTGGAATAATGAATAAGAACAAAGAGGAGTGGGGAAAGTGGTTTCAGTTCATACTCAGAAGTTTCACAACAGAGAATCAAAAGCTACTCACTGACTGCTATTTGAGAAAAAAGTCTTAGAAACCATCCCTCATTATCTTCATACTAGTTTTGTTGACAATTATATTTTTGTCATGCAGTATCTTTTTCTCAGGTAAAAGCAGCTTTTATGATGTTTTGTAAATTGTTAAAATTTCAAGCTTTATTGGAGCAGAAATGTGTTATGCTGTGGTGCAACCAAGTTTTATGTGCTACTGTCCACTTTGGAGGTTTAACTCCTTTTGCCTTTGGTTTTATACTTAGTGCAGACATGGTACAAGCAGCCAATTGATGCACACCTTATCATGGTGTGCTGCTACAGTATAAACTAGCTAAAGGCCTGCCAGGCTAGTCTGCATAGGCCGATATTAAGTCTTCTATTAAGTGAGACAGACTGGATTACTGATTTTGGAATTGGTGATGGATGAAGAAGGCATATAGACATGACACTGCTATAAATTTGTAAAACTGAGATTAGGGAGTTTTTCTCTGCAGTGTTATAGTAATGGGTTTTTCTCAAAGACAGAGGGAAGAAAAGATTAGATTTGCTGCTTACATGTTGAGGGAGGTGGAAAGGAAGAAATAACCACAGCTGAAGTTCAAATTAAGGTTTCAGAAGGTGCTAAACATGTTGGAACAAAAAATAGAAAGCTTCTTCACCTTCACCAAGGACAAAAGGAAGGTTTTATAATTGAGAGTGTCAACTCTGCAGTGCCTGTCACTTTATCTGTCTGCAATATGCTATACACATTTATAGTCATGTATAAGTAATAATAATAATTTTGTGCTTGAGGCGAAAGGTGTGGATTTAGACAATCCTTTTCATATCCATCCTTGACACAATTTTTTTGTGTGGCCCATGGACAAGTCAAATTTCTGCACTTCACTGTCCTTTCCTACAAAATGGGAATAGTACTGTTTCTTTTTGAGGGATGTTTAGTGACTATATCAGTATTGGCAAATTGTTGTGAGAGTCCAAGCTAAAGATGCCCCAACTGCAATTTGCACACAGATCTTCCCAGGGAAGACTTCTGTATCTAAAGCTGACATCAGGTGCTGACTCTTTACTTAGAATCTGTGGTTAATCACCAAAGCCCCAGACTCGTTCTGTAACATATTTTACTCATATGAAAGTTATAACTGAAAGTTCAAAAAGTGGGTACTGTATAACAGATTACGGGGATGCGGAGGACATCTGTCCCACTTAGTGAACAGGCTTTGGAACAGATGTCTCAAATTTCTTCAAATCCAGACCATGCTGTCCATTTTTCAATAATAAACAGATTTTTTTCCTTTTTGTCACTGAGCAACAAATGCGTAAAATATGTAAATTCTTAAGCATCATTTTGCTCTTTAGTGAGTTTAGATATTACAAAACGGTTTAATTATAAAAACAGACAGACCTAGTCCTGGGACCTGTGCAGCTAGAAATAAATGTGCAATCAAAACTGCAATTACCTGCAGAATTTAGTGTAAACAGATCAGCAATCACATAACAAACACAGGCTAGTTTGCATTCTGATATGAATACAGTTAGATCCAAAGCAATTTTCCTTTATTTATCTTAGCTGCTCAGCATAAATAAAGCAAGGGCATTGAAGCAATTAGCATAATTAGAGTATCGTGGTCAGGCCCTGTGTGATTTCGAAAGACGTTTCACTTTAGAATTCTTTTTCCCATACATGAGTTTCCCTGAGCCACTAAAATATCGCTTTGGGCATTTTTGTATTTCAAATTTGCAAGTTGTCAGTTTGAAAAACCCTTGACACACGGATGTGAAAGCATCTCACAGACAACTACAGAAGGTAAACCCTCAGCTTTTCATTACTAAGAAGCTGGGGAATTTCCTTTTTCAGCTCTTTCTCCTTCTTGACGTTTTAACCCTAGAAATGTCAGGTTTCATTATTTCAGGTGCCACCCAGTAGATCTGAGGGTTAAAACCAACCTGTTTCCCCAAAAGGTGTGACATTTATACAACTTCAGGGGTTACACTTATGAAGAGAATTTCCAGCTTTTCCATGAGACCCTTCCCCAGTCTTTTACTTGCTTGTCCCTGCTATCAGCAGTGGAAGAGCTTGTGTGGGCATAGGCATTTTTACTTCCTCAGCAGCTAGAACCAGCTTTTTGCCAATGCTTCTATTGTTGTGATAACATTGGGAGGGCTGAACTGATACTAGACTGTGGGACTATTGCTGGACATTTGTAGGGTGAGTGCAAGGTAGGGAAAATATGGAGAACTTATATTTTTTTATTAGGAGACATGTACTGTGTCCTCTACCAGAAAGGCTGAGCGGTAGATGGAAAGTAGTTGCCACAAAGTACCATTTGCAGCTACCAAGGCCAGCTGCAAGCATGGGAACGAAGTGAATGTGGATAGGAAAAAGGACTATATCTTGTCCTTCTTTTCTTCCCCCCCCATTTTTCTTCTTCATTAATGAACATTTCAGTAAGAAAATAACAGAAGTTGTAGGAATCTTAGTGGTTTTCTTTCATCTTTATAAATTGAAAAGGCATCTGCTGTTTTCAGTAGGACTTGGAGAATTTTTGGGCCAGTCTATGACACAGTGGACTTCAAGAGTAGAGGCTGGCTACAAGCAGCATGTATACTGCGCAATTGTTAACTGTTGAGTAGATTTTGATTATTAAATTATATGTCATATAATTTTTAAATTGTCTTTCTCAGTGCTTTGAAATCTCTGCCTGTTATGTAGGGGAACTTGTGACCGCATTTACCACATTCTTCTTCTGATTAACACCATGGTATCAGAGGTACAAAAAAAGGGGAATCTAAAAGGCAGAATCAGAGCATGAGCCATAGATTGAAGGACAAAGATATTTAGAGTACTCTGATCTGTTTTTAAAAGATGTTGTTAAATGAAGAATTACAAAATTTAATAACAGGGCCAGGATAAGGAACAGTCATGGAAGTGCTTTAATTGCAATATGTCTGAATCTTTCGGTATCAAAATACCACTCCTGTCCCTGTCCTTTCACACCCCTTCCATTGCTTCAAATGTATCCTACAGAGTTTTAAACCCAGTCAGTTTTACATGTTTGTCATTCTTTCTCTTAAATGATCCAAAAAGAAAAGGAAAGCATGGATTAAGGTTATCCAGGCTAAGATGTTGTTGCTCAGATGGTAATAATCCCAGTAAATTAATGCTGATACTGTAAGGCCTATAGAGAATTTGAATAGCAAACACTCCTATAGTTTTGAAAAAAAAAGCAGCTTTTACTGCAGATATGTTCCCTCCTTCTGACTGCATTTATCTTGCTGATTAGTAATAATGGAAAACCTAACAACAGTTTGCAACAGAATACTGGAAGCCCTCCAGGCAAGCATTAGTAGAAGCAATAACCCCTCAAAATAACATAGGTAAGTTTGTGTATATGTCAAGAGGCAGTATGAGGACACTGAAAAAAAGTTGGAGCTTAATAGTTAAAGACACTAAAATAAGCCTGTTAATGATAGGGATAAAGCAGCATGACTTCTTTAAATTGAGTTGCTAGATGAGTTTATTTATTATTTCTCACAAGTAATTTGTAAAATGTTAGGAATTATTTGAATGCAGAAGCAACACCTTAATTTTTTTTTAATCTGTCAAAGACAGTCTTTATGAGTGAGTGTACTTTGATTTTTCTCTTTTTATTCCATATATATGTCTGTGTTATGTGTATATATAAAAGTGAAGGAGCAAATGAATGGACTATGAGTTAGGGAACAGTAAGTTTTCCTTCATCTACTGTTTGGTATCTGTCTTATCTATTGGAAACTATTGTAGTGAAAAGGGTGAGATTCTCCCCTCTGCAGCAAGCCAACACAAGATCTGCAAGCTCTTAAAGTGCAAGTCCTTTGTTGTCATGTTTTCAGTGGATTATGACTTTTTATGCCTTTTCCTTTGGTGTTTCTATAAGTCTTGTTTCTTGGAGTTTTTTATTTTGTATGGCATAGGTGTTGCTGTGTTGCGTCAGACTGGTGTCTTGACCACCAAATAGACAGTACTAAATCCTTTGCAGGAAGTGCAGAAAACTTCAGAACAGGTAGATTTGAGTTAATATCTGTCCCATGTTACATTTTCTCCAAAGTCTTTATATTAAAAGATTCTCTTAAATCCTGGAAATAAGGTTAACATTGCTCACAGAAATTGGCTATTCTGCTTACTCCCAAAGGCACTCACTCCTTCATGCTTGCTATGTGTGAATGTATAGCTCTAAATAAAGAAGTTGTGGGAGGGCTGAATTGTGTGGATAGCACTTCTGAATATCCCTATTCTGACAGTTTACCAGAAGGAAAATGAGTGTTGGAAGTAGCAAAGGCTTATTATTTAAGGCACTTTTAAAAATTTGCCCAGCTTCTGTAGAGATATGTTTGTGTCCACTGAGCAGAATGTGTTATCTAGGCTTCTATAAAAAACATATTTCAGATCATATAATTTTTTGTGGTCAGCGCTTTTGTTGTCCAATATTTTGCCTTTTAGTGCAACTGTGACAGGAAATGTAAAGACATCGAGAGGGCTAGCTCCAGAAGGGTTAGCTCTTGGTGGCTGCCTAAAGCCCCGTAGATGAAACATTGATTTTGATAACCTCCTTACTATAGAAAGCTTCAATTCACTAGTTCTTTTTCAGTGCTTAACTTCTTATTTAGTGCCCTATGTCTTAACTTAATAACACAGTCATTTAGTAATTCTTCCTTACTTGAATATCCAGCATTGCTCCTCAGTTTCTAGAAGCTTGTGTAGTATGTAGCAGCACTTCTTCTCTTGGGATTAAGTTAACATTGCCGTATTATTTCTGCTGTCCATTATCTACATTTGATCCCCTTAGAAGTGGAAGATAGATTTTAACTTGGCCCTGCTGCTTTTAAATCCCTTAATACTGTATACTCTGGCTGCATCTGAGACCTCCTGTTTGACCCTCATCCTGTTGGGTATTTAGACTGTGACACCATTTGCCATCATTAGTCACACGTTACTTTGGCAAGTGAATTGTGGTTTTACTCTTTATTCCTGAAGGTAAGAAACTTGCTCCCTCTTGATGCTGTAATCATAACATACGCAAGTGTTTTCCTCTTGCAGATGAACTTAAGCTGGTTTATCTGGAACTTTTTCCATTCTTACAGTCAGGAATATCTGACTCACTTTATAAAGATGGCTAATGGATTTTAATTAGGATCCAGGTCAAGGTCTCTCAGTATTATTCGATGTGTAGTGGAATTCCCAAATATACAAAATGAAGAGGATGAAGTTCAGTAATAAATCAGGACTTCAGATACCTAAAATATTAACTATGTATCTACATGCTGTAGTGGGCCCGATTTGTATAGGTGTTGATAGTCTGTGGTTTTGGCTGAAATTCATGAGTCCTGACCACGTACAGCCTCTCTAGAATACCACTCAGTTCCATAAGAGAAGAGATTTAACTGTCACTGTATCACAGCACTGATGTGGTAGAACATTTTTTTCTGTTGTTGCCCGCACTGCAAGTAATGGGAATGGATTATTTACCTAACTGAAATAAAAATGTAGGTGTATATCAGAGACCCTTAAGGCCTTTAGGTTATTTTTGCTGTCATTGTTGGACTTCTGGGCATTTAATAGGCTTTTTGTTACAAAACTTCAGCCTGCCCTTCAGTCTTACATACCCTGGTTTGTACTTTCTTTCTTTGGATATCCAATTATACTGCAAAATTAGGATCCTTATCTAGTAAAGTTAATTGTTGTATTCAGCATCGATCAGTGAAAATAATGATGTGGGCACTGTTAGGGGCTATATCTTCTCTCTTATTCTACAACCTTACAAGGTTATTTTGGAAATAAATTAATGTTTATGAAGCACTCAGGTGCTGTAGTGATCAGCCTCATAGAAAAATCCACACGGAAGTTATAATTCTGTCTTCAGAGCATAGTTTGCATAGAACACAGTAAATAAGGCCTGGGGCCACACATTGAACACTGAGGAGAAAAAAAATATCAAATAGCTGTCCGTTAAGGCAGCATTTTCTATCACATGCAATAAATGAGGCAGGAATTCCAGTGGAACGGGTTTTTGCTTTGCAGTGTTCAACTTTACAATCTTAATACTTTGCTTTTTCATTGCTCTGGATGTAATTTCTTACGATCTACTGATGAAAATGAAAACATCTGAAAGATGGTGTCTTGCTGAAACCAACATAGTTCATACATAGTTTTAAATTAGTTACTTTTATTTTGCTATTTATTTGAACTAAAGGAGCAACTAAAAGCAATTATTATATTTCCTCTGTGTGCTCCTGCATCAGGGGAGGAGAGGGTTCGATAGTTCTTCACTGACTGGTTGGACAAGCACTGGAACTAGGTCCCCAGGGAAGTGGTCATGGCCTGTCAGTGTTCCAGAGGCATTTTGACAACTTTCTTAGAAATCTGGTTTGACTTCTACATTACCCTGCGTGGAGTCAGGAGTTGGACTTGAAGATCCTCATGAGTCCTTTCTATGATTCTATGATTTACCAATAAACTTCCCAGCTTTACTGATAGTGGAAGAGTGGTACAAATCAGAATATGTGTGAGCCATTCCAGTTTCTGGAGGGAAATTTGCTACAGTGGGAAAATACCTCTTAGTTCTATTCCATAGTGTCTAAATTGTCTAGCCTATCTATCTCCTCCAGTCTTTTCTCCCATTTCCATTACTTGTCTTTCCAATGACTCCCACTTGCTTGCTCAGCCTGTCAGTGTTTCCCACCAGCTCCATTTCCATTTACTAGCCCTAATCCTCTATATGCATCATAGCCATTTTACAGATCTAGCTCCATTTTCTTAACCTTGCCATGTTGGTTGATATCAAAGCAGACTCAGAATCCTCTAAATTTACACCAAGTGATTTGAATTTCTTTTCTTTTCTCAGATTATGAAAGTAACCCAACTCTTCCTAGCTCTTAGACTAGAGTCCTAGAGTCATCCCTGTACTTATTCTTAATCCCAGTGTCTTCCCTTCAGTCAAGTGACTGTTTCCCTGTCAGTCCTCTGCAGTTCTTTGCATCATTCTGTTTCTTCATACACAAAGCCTAGTTCATAGATCTTTCAGATTCATACAAGGCAACTTTCTCCTCCAGGCTACCGGACAGACCACTGGAAGGCATGTGGTCAGGCAAGTGCCAGTTGTTAGTTCTGGTTGTGACATACCACTGATCTCATGCAAGTTAGAGGTGCAAATGTTGCTCTGGTCAGGAGCCAGCCATCTCTAACAGTACTTCTGTGTGGTTTAAATAGAACCATTAAGATTTTTTTGGTAGCTGTCCTCTTGTGAATTTCTACAACGCATGTGTAAATTTGAGTTTTATACAAAGATTCATAACTTGGTTAAATGAGAGTAGGTTTGAACAGAACAGTCTAAAGATCAGAAGATTATTTTCACATGGGCAAGGTAAGTGTCCCTACAACACTTTTGAGAACAGCTTAACCGGTTTGACCGAGTTGTCTCAAAAATTCAGCCTGCAACTGACACCATAGAAGTAACAAAACTAAGATCTTATTTGCAGAATGGAAGGCATGCTACTCCATGTAAAATCTCTAAGATTTTAAAAAAATTTGTAAAGAAATAATTTACTAAAAATTTGTACTTTTAGTCTATGTTATGCTTCACAGTAATCTGTTCCAAAATTAAGTTCCTACTATGCTGGTCAATATTTTTCTAGTTAATCTTAGTACCTGCAAAGATACTACAATGTCAGTTAGCAAAGAAACATCTTCTCTTCAACTCATGTTCTGTACATTAGGTAAGGATTGTTTCCTGGTAATTGATGAAGCCTGATTGGTGGAAAAAACCCAGTCCCATAAGTTGCCCACTAGTGTTCTCAGAGACTCAATAGCATATACATCTTGTGTACAGTAACAGGATGTCCTTCCCCAGTCACATTAAATTTATTTCATTATATTAACAGATTGATTTCTACTGTTCCCATTTCATTCTTGTTATAAGTGAGGTGAGCAGGTTGGATCCATTTTAGGGAAACGTAGTCTTCATCACATATGTTACCCAGGAAAGTTAACAAATTGTGCAGCAATGTCAGAAGCATGGGGATCTTCAATACTAATTCTTTTTCGAATTGCACTACTTTTTCCCTGATTAACTGATTTCCTTATATTGTTGTCACTCCTGACATCCACAAGAGTAACTGAGTAAAAGCAGGAGTCTTGCATCTGTTTATTTCTATGGAATGTTTATATACCTGCCTAACAGTCTAAAATAATGTTTTTTACTAAAACAAATTTTAGTAATGGTAAATTTCTCCTAAGTTTCACTTTAGTAGCAAATAATAAATATTACATACTGGAGGAGTGGTAGGAAAAAGGACGTGTACAAAGGCAGTCACTGGGATGTTCATTTTGTACTGCTGGGTAAGTCTATGGTTCTATAGAGATCTAGATCCCACCACCAGAGACAGATGTGAGTATAGGCAAATGTAAACACATGGAGTTTGGCCTTTGTAACTATAAACAGATTTCTAGAAGAAGAAGAAAAAAAAGTAGGTATTCTGGTATAAATTTTGGAAGTTCTAAGTTAGACATCAGGTGTTTGGCTGATTGGTCAGTTATAGAATTCAATAACAGTGCACACTGATGATGCACTGTCATTTTTATGTTGTATGACTTTTTAGATATTGCATCCTCAAGAATGAGAAAGGGTCCTGTAGAGAGCTAATATGGTAACTGAATGTCTTCAGCTAACGTTGACACTCATCAATAAATTTCCACACATCTGCGTCATGTGCCACGCCTTTGACTGAAATTAAAGTAAATGGAAACCGTGTCTTACCCAAGATAACACTTTTCTCTTGTCTTCTTTTTTCTTGTTTCTTGTAGAGGTATTTCTTGAGAACTTTGTAAGGAGAAAGGGTTTGTTCTATGACATTAGATTTTCATATTGAATGACTGTATTTCTGCTGACAGCTTTCCAATGTTGACAATTTTAGGAGCAGGGTACTTTAAAATTTTTTGTATTGACTTGCACGTAAAAGTCTTTTTCAAGGCCATGCCTTGGACTGCCAGCTTGGGACAGATACACACGGCTAGAAATTTTTGGCAATAATTTTTTGCATACTGCAGAAAGTCTGAAGCAATTTCTAAGAAGAAGAACAAAATGTTCTGCAGGTAAGTCCAGGGGTCGTTTCTTATAGTGAGTTAATGTGGGAAAATTTATCATTTTGTGCAATCTAGCATTTTCCAGAGGCCATATCCATCATTGTAAATGTTATCCCTTGCAGAAAAAGGTTAGTAATGTGAAAACTTGAGAAAAATATCCATCAGAGAAAAAGAAATACTCCTCCTTCATCTGTGCTGTTCAGACATTGATCAACTGGTGTATGTCCTTACCTGTGCCTTTGCCGTGCAAGCTGCTCTAGAGAGGATATTCTTTGTTATTTTTCTGGCACTGTTTGGAACACCAAATAACTTCTGGATGTTATACCTGTATATTCGCACCATAGTCTGCAATAGGTTGACATTCATTCTAAGAAATAATTTACTAGAAGTGCAGCTTGGTGGTTTTCTTCTGCTGCTTCTTCGATCTTCTCCTCTTACATCTTCTCCTCTTGCACATTTTCAGTCTTTCTGTTCTATTTTCAGTGGTTGTTGGTATGTCTTTCTGACCTTTTTTTCCCTATTGCTTACTTTATAGTCATTATATTTTCCACCATGCTTCCAGTATCTTCAAGAGAGCTTTATCTTGTTCCTCTTGCTATGTTCTCCACTCCCTATTTTCTCTTTCTTTTGTTACATTTTTTATCCTCTCTATCCTGAAGGTAGCAATGACGACCCAGAGTTGTGAGCTTGTTCTGGTATTGACAGTACCTCAAAACAGGTGAATATTCTGAGTTAGTGGAGGAGGTGCTAAGCAAACAGCTTGTTCAGGAAAAAAACCTAATCTGATTTAACATGTTGTAATCCCATTAATTTCCAACAATCATTAAAAATGTAAAAGAAAAAGAAAAAAGGAAGGAAGACGGCCAAACATAAAGAGCAGTGAGTGTGTTATCTCATACTTGAAATGGATTTTGCATTTTAATTCTGAGACCTACACTTTGATCCTGTAACTAATGTCATACCTTAATTGGAAACATTTGTGAAGCAATTTGATTCTGTTAAGTCAAATTTTAGTACATGTTTCTGATACATGTTTAAGTACCATTTCTTTTCTTTGAGGAATAAAAAGAACCTCAAAACTCTTATGAAGGAGCTTTGAAAAGTAAATAGAAGTAGTACCCAGGCAATCACATTTTCTTATTATTTTGTGACCATTGCAATACAGCATTGATTTTAGAACCAGAATTTACAAACACTTCGAGATCATGCTTTGAAGCATAACATTGTATTTCAGTTCAGTGTACTGGAGTTTGAAAACCTGTTTGTCCCATCTCTGTGACTGTGCAAAACTTTCGTGATAACTGCAAGGGGAACCTTGGCCACTGTATTATGCAACACCTAATCTTTCCTCTTTTTAATAAAAGTGTGTGTTTGTGAATAAAATCGGTTGAATTTGAACTGAGGTAATGTGCCTTTCCTGAATCTACAGGCAGGTAATTTTCAGGTTGCTCTTAGGTGTTTCTAGTATTTGTGTAGTGAAAGGTAGAGGATTGTTTGTTGTTCTCTTCAGGAATGACCTGTAAAGGAACATTACTAATACTGTGATGCAAAGGAGTGACTTTCCAGAAAGGCCAAACCAAATGAACATGTGTGTGCAAGATGAGGTGTACACAATTTTATTCTTCTTTTTCTTCTCATCAATTGGGTGTGACTGAGCACAATATTGTATGGTTGACTAGACAAACAAAAAACAGTGCTGTGAAATCATCTGTAAATACAGGCTTGACAATCAGATAAGAGTACCTCATCATCCTATCTGGTGTTAGCAAAAATAATGGATCCAAAATAGCAGCTAAGTAGAAATCCCAGCATCTTTTCTTCTCAGTAGGACAAATACTGAAGCATCCACTGACTTTGGTGGTGTTTTCAAATACAGGCTGCTTCTGGTGCCAGCATATGTATTACTCTCAGCTGCAAGATTTTCATATAGATCTTTAGAGATGTGTATGTGTGTATGGATGTAGTAAGCCTGCATCAGGTAAGAGTGCCATCTGACTAATGAAAAATCAAGCAGGTTCTTTTTTTTATAGCCCCTAAATATGCGTTGCAGGAAGGGCCTGTTTCTTTTAAAGACAGAAAACAATCAGGGATTTTCTGCTGATAGGTGAGCAGATACATCTTTTTTAATCTTCAGGTTATACTCTTTGATACGATCTTTGAAGCATCAGTTTTAAATCCCCATTAACAGAAATTGTTTGCACCTCAGTCTTAAAAAAAATACTTTGTATCATTTTTTTGCCTCGCAATTATGTAAAAAACTCCCCAAAACCCTACTTACTATATTTGGTTATATATCCTTGCAGAATCTCTAAAACAGGGATCTCAGGATAATTTGGAAGGGTTGATGTTGTCCGTTACCATGTTACATATGAAAGAAACTTAAGGCAATTAAATGTTCAATAGCAGCTCCCTCCATGAACAAAGTAACAAAGAAGGTCTCTTCTAGTCCTCTGGCATTAGACTTTAACCCTTCCAGAAGACTACAGTGACCAGGGTCACTTAACACTGGGTTTTCTGGTAGCATTTTTAGAACTTCTGAGAGGTAATTTGTGCAAAATAAAAGGACTTAGAAGAACATAAGCAGTTCAAAATAGTAATTCCAATTATTTATATTCATTTTCATGAGCCCTGCATCTCAGAAAAAATGAAAGTTTAAATATCAGTCTTACTGTTCAGATTTAAGTAGTTTTAATTTTTTTAAGATGTATTGAGTAGTCACTTCTCTATATTCTATGGCAGGCCAAGCTCATACTTTTTTGTTCCCTGTGGAGCTCAAAACAGGTCTTGGATCGGCAGCCTGAAAAAGAAAGATGGTCTGCTGCTGAACCATGTCAAAGAGAGGTCTTAGTGTCATGTGTCCAATCTTGACCTGAAGAAAAGGATAAGCTTCATATAAGTTCTTCATTAGCGTTTTCATGGTGATAACCAATAAGGTTGCAGTTGTAATTGGAGTAAGTGTTTGCTGGAATCACATTACCAGGACCAAACAATGACTACAGGCAGGTGACAAACCTGGAGCCTCCTCTAGGTGAGAAATGAATGCCTGTATGCAATTAAGAAAGTATTTTTAAAAGGCATCTTGCTTTTAGGAGGAAAGTAACTGCAGTGGGACCACTTGTTAATGTAGATCTTAATTACAGTGCCTTGAAAAGACAGGCCCTGAAAAGCAATGTTTTTTTAAACACACAGTTAAAAACAATTCTCTGTAGGTTTCATCGTCCTCATGTAGAAGTGTGTAGATGAGGAATATTTAACTCCGTTGTAAACTCAAGGAAATAGCTATCAATTCCCTCACTGCTTGCTGGAATCAGGAAAAGCATCAAAATTAAAGGGAAAATGAGAGTTTCCAACTTCAGAGACACAAAGGAATGTGGTGAATTGCCAAGACTATTGATATTTGTGCTGTTTCTCCCATTCTCCATATTGAGCATGATTTGCGTCCGTTTGGCAGAGACTTCAGCTGATCATGCTGCTCGCTAACGACTATTGTAGCTGGGCTCCAAGTTGTGCTAAGTTTTGAAAGACTAAATACTGTTACTGAAAATGGGTACATAGCTTTCAGACCTCAAACTCCCGAAGGACAGCCCATGTATTCCTTTAAAACTCCATGTTGCAAATAATGTAAAGCAAATTGTTAGCACACGTTGTGGTAAAGGAGAATATTTCTTCCTGGCAGTTGTCCCTCTCTGTTTCATGTTGATCTTTCTCACAAGTCTCTCCATCTGCATATGAGGGTGGCAGAATATAGGATTATTGAGCTTGTTGCTTGTTTCCTATAGAGCTCCCACAAACGTGTTTTTCAACCCTTGAATTTGGGTCAGTGGCCAGGAAGTTGCATGTATTTGTCTAATACATGTCACTTCTTTCCATCTACACTTACCATTTTTTTCTCCAGAGTGAAACTCATCCAGTGTTTTGTGTTTGCTGTAAATACACATCTCAGCTGTATTTCTATCCTTTGTGTCAACATCAAAATTCCCTTGTTCTATGTTTAGCTTGAATAATTACCAAAGCATTTGCAATTAGAACTCTAGGATATGACCTCACACTGATTTATTCCTTCATTTCTTTCTGTATTTAATACATTGCAGATACAGAAAATACCAAATCTTTGTCCTTTTATTTTGATGTTTATCAGTAATGGAAACATTCCAAAACAATCAGCAAAATACCTATGCTTTGTTCATTTATTGCCTTCTCTGAAGATAAATTGACTGTACTCAACTCTCTTCAGCATTTTTCTTCACCTAGATATTATTGCCTTGTGCAGCCACCCCAAGGTGACTGTTATCACTTAATTAAATCCTTGCACGCTGGGAAGAAAAAACAACATTGTTCGTTCATAACCCCAAGGAGGGTTGGTTTTTTTTTTTCTTTAAGCCACTAAGCTTTTTCCCCGTTTTATTAACTTATTCCTGGCTACAACAAGATGTAGTTTGTTGATGAGCAAAAGGTTGTATTAGCTTTTTATTTTCTAGGTAAACTTATCTTTTCTCTGGGAAAAAAATGTGGGCATTACAACAAAGGAAAAAACTGAGATCTCTCCAAACCCTGCAGTTCTAGTAAAGGTCTGTGTAAACATCAGGCTAGTAAAGAGAAACAGGGGAGTAGCAGGAAGGAAATGAGAAAATAAAATGCAAACATAAAATTGGAACAAGACAAAAAAGTAAGATGACGTGTATATACACAGAGAAAGTACTGCAGTGCTAAGGGAAAATTGGCATAAGGAATAGCATTTTGAAAAGAAAAAGATATCAGGGCTCTTTATGTTACTGTCTAGGGCAGCATCTTTTTATTAGCCTCTCAGTTAATGTCCTCTCTCTGTCTATTGATTTTAGACTACATAACACTGTGCTCTTGCTTTTACCTTTGCATTTTTTTCCATAGTTCACAATCCGACTTGAAAACTGTAAGAGGAAATATTGCTGATGGGCCATTCATTGAATGTGTGAGAACTGTGATTTGCTTTTGCGTTGTTTTAAGCACAGTACTTCATACAAGAAAGTTCACTTGAAGCAGTGACTTGCCAGAATACATGCAATGGTTTAGCTGCCTTTTGGCTCATTTCTACTCCATTAAAATTTGGGCTCAAAATTTGGGCTCTAAAATTTGGGCTCAAGCAACCATATGTATTTGTTCATGATGCTAAATCATTTTGCCACCTGCTGTGTTCAACAAGCATTTACAAATAGTAAATGCTATTTAAAGCTGTAATATTTGCAAGAGTAGTTTATGCTGTGATATCATTTGTACAAGAAGCATAATGTTTTAGTGTGTAATAGGAAAGAGCTTGAAAGTAGTTGGATAATTGTGATTTTTTAAATATTACTACTGTAATGAGTAGGCTATAATTGAAGGTCATAGACAGTAGTATACAGTTTGTATGTGAACAAAAAAATATTGATAGATTTGTACAGATTTGCTCCAAATCCAGCGTGTTGTACATATTAGTAGTTAGTCTCTGGAAATTCCCTGTTCACTATAAAGTTTCATCCTAAATTCTGGGATTTGTTTTTTGTTCTATGCATTTAATTTTTTTTCTGTGCCTTTCTGAATCAAATAATTTTACAATGTTTATGCACCTTAGATTTTTCTTTCTTAGCGATAAAAAAAAAATCTTTCACTTTACCTTCATAAATTCTAGGAATGCTTTCCAATCTGTATGCAATGGATCTGCCATCCACAGTTACTTTTAACCTATATTGTGTATTTTTATCTAATCTATTTTGATGTTGACAATCTGTAGATCTATCTGCAGATCTATCTGCACATCTTAATGAACGTATCACAAAGAGATCTAAAGCCTTTTTTATTTGGAATAAAGGCAATAGCAAATATATCAGTTATCAAAATGTTAGGTTTGGTTTGGTTTCAGATTAGAATGGTTTAGGAAAGACTAATTCTGCACTGAATTAAGTTTTGGTCCTAGAAGGGTGAGATTTCTCAGAAAGTGATAGTTTGGGCATCAGTAAGAGCTTTAGGAGTCAGCTGTAGGCAGAATTTGATATTTAAATTTGGGACACTAATTTCAAATAGCTGTACTTATTTTCAATATATTTTCCAAAACTGATTTTGTCATATTTTTCCTTTTCTTGTGCATACCTAATTGCAAATTCTAATTCTACATTTGTTGTATTATGTGATTTTTCATAAATAATTTTAATATTAGTTTGTGATATCAGTGGGTGGCATAGTGAGTTCACTGCAGGACTGGGAAATGGCACAAGAAGCTTTTGAGGGAGAATTTTATTCCAGCAACATTTAGCTAGATATATATAGAGAGAGATACACATATATTTTGCCAAGATATTTTGCAGTTTCAAATCAGGATGATTTAAAGTTTCGTACACAGTGAATGGCAATCTCTTAGGGTCAGAAAGCATTCTGAATTTCTAAGCAATCTAGTGTGTTTATGTTATTTTCTGTTAAAAACATGATTTAAAAATAAAAACAGTCTTAAGTACCATAGGAAATCACTTCTAGGAAGTTCAGTTGTAATCCTACTAAGGATGGTACTAGGCTGAAAATACTGTTTAGATTTTAAACCCTAGTCAGAACTCAAACAGTCATCTCAGATGTGGAAAACATTTGGTTATATTTCTGTTGCAGTTATTGTGTGTGTGTGCTTCTGCTCTTTCCCATCTGGTTTCAAACCAGAATCAGGGAAGGACTGATAAAACACCATTTCTTTTTCACTATAGTGACTGAAAACAGATTGAAGAAATTCAGATAAATGTCGGAACTTGTTAAAGCATGACCACTCAAATTTATTTATTTTAAGTTGGAAGACTTGCTGCCAATTAAAATGGTAAATTTACATGCAGAAGTCTATTCATGCTACTTTTTGTGGTTTTTGTCAGGCAGAATGTTCATTTGGGCATGGTAACAGAACAGAATCTGAACTGGAAAAGCATTTACACAGCAGTATAAAAAGCACTGAAAGCATCTCGTTGCCTATTTGACAGGACAAGCGGTAATGGTTTTAAACTAAAAGAGGGTAGATTTATCCTAGATGTAAGCAAGAAATTTTTTACTATGAAGGTGGTGAAACACTGAACAGGTTACTGAGAGAGGTGGTGCATACCCTGGAAACATTCAAGGTCAGGTTGGACAGGGCTCAGAGCAACCTGATGTAGTTGGAGATGTCCCTGCTTGCTGCAGGGAGGTTGGACTAGACAACCTTTATAAGTCACTTCCAACCCAATCCTTTCTATGATTCTATTAGTCTATTTGATTCTGGCTCAATGTACTTTTCCAGTGATTTAAGGAAAGGGAAAAAGATGCAGAAGAAAAGAAGCTACTGGGACAAATAAAAGGATGTTTGAAGGAACTCTGGTTTATTTTTTTTACAGAAAGGTTGACATTAATTTTGCACTGGAAGTTCTTTCATTGATGCCCACAAGTAAGTCTTGAAAATACAGTCAGAGAGAAGAGACATCAAAATGCAAAATTATAGGACCTCCATGTAGCAGTAGCAATTCAGAAGTGCACAATAAAGATGCCCAGATAACTGACAACACCTGCTTGTGATTTAGACAACTGAGCAAACATTTAAGGTATTGTTTAGGGTCTAGAAGACAAGATTGCTCAAAGGTAAGAGACAAGTGCAGATATTTGTGACTTTTTAATGGAGCAGAAAGAAGAAAAATGCCACAATGGAAGAAGGGAAAGCTAGTATGCTACTCTCATACTGTGAGTTTAAAGCATCGTAGTTAGGAGAAATTAGAAGTGTTTCCTTGGTTTACTCTGGGTGGTTCTGCATAACAGGATAATGGTGCTAACATTTGGCAAGAGGAGGAGTTTTCTTTCATCAGTTCCACTGATGAAGGCAGTTTTACCAGTCATGTTAGAGAGAAACTTTAACCTTCAGATCTGTTACAAATTGGAGTGAAATGGATAGTAACAGTACTGAGAAATCATGTCAGTTCCTACCTGGGACATAGGATACAACGTATGGATTGTTGACATGTGCAATAAATATCGTTAGGGTTGGTATTGTCAAGATGGATTCGGGGCTCTTTAGATAATGTGGCATGTGGATTATTGGCACAACCGACAGCTTCTGTACTCTGCAGTGTCAAGGAAGTCTTGAGCACCTTTTGATGAGCGGGTTATTGATACTTCATGCTGCAGCTGCTTCAGGGGACCCCTTCAGGGCACATCATGATATTGTGGCTGCATGCTAAAACCCTGTGGTAAAAATACAGAGGAACATTTTTACACAGTTACTGTGAAACTGTCTTTAAAGGGAAAAAAACATACTCTTGGTTGAAACCTTGTGTTTCTGGCTTCAGCTGGGTCTATATGGACAGATCATAACCCACTCACCATTTCCTACCCCAGAAAACAGGATTTTATTGTGGAAATACAAACAGACCCTTAATTATCAGAGCAGTCAGAGGTGCTGCTATAATATATTAGCTTGTATTTTAAAAAGAGTATAAACATTTTTCAATGAAAGAGCTGCTCTGTGCTGTTGATATGCTTGAATTTATGCAATGAGCTGGTAAACAGCAAAATCCGTACTTATCTTTACCTACATAGGCATTAAAGTTTAGCTCAGGGGGAAAAAGAAAAGAAAGGAAGCAAGGGAGGAAGGGAGAGAGAGAAACACTATTTCCTCATGGCCTAGGGTGAGATTAGAATCCTGTTGGTGGCAGAGCTACATGTTGTCTTCTCACCGGGTCTCGTATTCCAGCTGTGAAACAGAAGCAGAAGGTCAACACAGCAGTGGTGTTTTGTAGTGGCAAACTGGTTTCCTGAAATCATTCAGGACCAGATCTCCAGTTCCTGCAGGATAACTGATTTTCACATAAATGTGTAGTCCTTGCTTTTGTGTGAAATGTACTTCTGGAATCAAACCGTAACCTCAAACCCCTTGAAGCAAGTACTGCAACCCAGCATTGAGATATCACCTTTACTATGTAGAATGTAGATGTAGTGTATAATTATTTCAGGGCAAGATTTTGAAATATTTCTATTATTAATGAAGTCTCTAACTTGGTTCAGAAAGTTAATTGATTGTTTCCCTGTTAGTCCCACATATTTGCAGGTCTCCTGTGTTTCTGGCTCTTAAATGCATAGATGAATGAATGGAAACCAGTTCATCTATGGGTACCAGAATAGCACAGCATGGTTTTCTGTACATTTCCATCTTGTCTTCTATTGGCTTTTGCTGAGGCTTTCTTAGGGCGTAGGGTGTTTGTAAGGTCTCTGCTTCGCGATGTTTAGTACTACAGGAACTCATAGGCCAGTTTTTACTGTTGCAAGGGTCTCATATCTACTGTGAGTCTGTTTTCACCAAACCTGTAGCAATTTCTTCGAGATCTCTGTCCACTGTCAAATCTAGTGGAAAACTAGCCATAGTTCAGAATGTTGTTAGTAGTTCTAAATTACACCAGTCCAGAATCTTCTTTCAGAGATCACAGGACAAAGGGGTTAAATGGGAGTAACAGTTCTGGAGGCTTTTATGCACCAGTCTTGAACTGGAAATGCAAACAGTTGTTTTAATTTAGTCTAGCTGTATAAAGATCTTAGAAGACTTCAGAATGGACATCTGTGGAACTGCTCCACACTCCGATAGGTGGAGAAAGAAGTGGTATAGCAAACAGATCTCCTGAATTAGTACAAAGATTAATGACAGCTGGAGGAATTCTTAGCTCGTTACGACCAGATACTGTCTTCTTTGTATTATAGCATGGGATAGGAGGATGAAGATAAGAGTGCAGGTGTCTATTTTTTACCAGGTTACAGTTAGAAACAGCACTGGATTGGATGGAGTTTGGATTTGTTCTTAATATTCTGGGTACTTATTATCTCTATATTACATTGTCTATAAAGCATTCTCAACATGTTCTTTCAAGAAGAGTATAAATCAGAATGATACGTTAGGCAAAGTACTCAACTCAATTTCTTATTCAAATCTATTTTGGTTGTCTATTGCTGTCTAATAGATTAAGTATGCTAAACATAAGTTCCTCATCCTACTCTTACCTGAGCACAGCCTCTCTACATCATATGTATGAAATAATGTAATGCAAGTGAGAACACTTGTACTCGGTTCTGATCTAGAGGTCTAATTCTAGCAAGCCAATTGTTAGGATCAATCACAAGCATCTGAGTACCTACTGAGTGCAGGTGTTCTTTTGAGTACAATTAAATCTATATCAGAAACTTTTCCCTACAATTTTTTCACCTAGGTTTTTAGGACAATAGACATTTAGGTACCATTATCTGTTTAGTTTCACACAGTGTCAGATTGTGTAGACTGAAAGAAATGCTAACCAAATATGCAGATATGCAACAAATATATGATCGATTTGAATGGAGCTTACACAAACTGAAATATTCAGTCATGACCAAAGGGCTTTAAACTTGCAGCTTTGGAAACAATAAAATTCACAAAAATACTTACTGCTCCCACAGTCAGTTGTGCTTGTGTAGGTGCTTTAACCTGAACAGCGTTCCAGTCAGATCAGGTTCCCACCATCTCTTGTTACGTGTCTGAGGTGCAGGTCTGGGGACTCAGCCCTCATTTTGCCAACTCTCTCTATATTTATCACAGCTCCTGCTTCTGGGTCACCTTACTCTTTCAATTTTGGCACTTATGGTATTAAATGTTATGCTGGTGCCTGCAGTGTCAAGTCTTTTACTCAGGACAGCACAAATGCATATGTGATTGGAATATTTGTACCACTGAAGAGCAGAAACCACTTGATACTTGAATCCCTATGTATCCAAAGAAAAATGTCCACAGACAGGTATAAATGTAATCCTGACCCAAAGCAACTATATTCTCAGGGTAAGCGATACATAATGTAATCACTAAATGAGAAGTCTCATCTTAGATAGATATAGTTGATTGTGTTAGATGTTGTGAAGTTATCAGCATCACAGTCTGCAGTCCAAACGGTCTGGAGCCAACACTGGGAATCCTATGTAATTGAAGGGTAGGAGCTCATCAGGAATTGGCTTCATAAAGATGAAAGGTCAGTGCTTTAATACACAACTCCCACAAAATTGAATTTTAATTAAGTGTGACAGTGTTGAATCCCTCCCTCAGGAGTCCTTTTTCTCCCTTTTTCTTTACACTAATATATATAGCCCTCCTCTCAGAAAAGAGAATAGAAAAGACAGAGCATAAATATTCTGCCTAGTAAGATTTTTAACTTCAGAGGTTTTCAACAGTGGTTAGTACAGCATGTACTAATGTAAATCAGTGTTTTGTTTTAGTAATTAATCATTTATGCAGAAGAATTGTCAATGAAAACTAACATTTGTCAATCGGAACAGAAGTTTTTAACCATTTTGTATGTGTACCAGCGAATCCCAAAAATTTTCCATTGTGATTTAAATACTGTGTGGTGAATTTAAGTCTATAACAGTAAGCTTACGTTTCTCAGTTACCTTTCTCAGCCCCTTCAAACAGTTCAGGGTGAAGTTTTTCAGAATGAATAATTCAGATTGTCCAAACTCTTAAATAGTTCTGTTTTCAGTTTGAATAGTTCAGGCTGTAATCAGTCAGAAGGAAAACCACAGACCGGAAGTGACTGATACAAACACAGGAAGTACAGTTTACTGAACTTCTTGGAATAAGACAACTATAAAATTATCTGCATGCCATGTAAAAGATCAGCGTATCACAATTTTCTTCTTCTTGTTCCGAAAGAAACAAAGAAAGTAAACTCATACTTCCTATCTCTCACTAGTGGGTACTACTCACTTTCTAAAATATTTTACTCTGGAGATGTTGCCTCCTCACCATCACTGGAAAGCAATCCAAAAGCTTCAAGTTGTAGCAGGTCATCAGATAGTTTACATCTTAATACCGTGGAAGCCTAACGTGTTTCAAAATGACCAGTGCAGCCAGCTGACTTAAGCAGAGGTAATGCTGTACTGGATAAAGCATCAGACCACTTCTAACAAATAGTTAAATTCCCTCGAGGCACGTGAGTGTGTCTTTTACATGAAAACCTGCATGAAGGATTTCAGCAGTTCAACCCAGCAATTTAGATCAGTTAATCAAACAGAAGCATAATAATGAGCAGAGATATAGAGGATATAGCAAAACAGTGCAAGTACTTGACCAAAAAATTTCATGGAGATAATTAAAGGTCATCTGGCTTTTATCATGTAACTCAGTTTTGTTGTTCTTATCTGTATTTTGGCATTGATACAGTTGTCTGAATGTTATGTGAAGGAGTTGTTTGCAAAAAAAAAAAAGAAAATTATCCTGTAATAAACTGGGTGTACAGTAAGTGCAAGCTGTCCAAGCTGTCTGTCCTGGATTTTTTTTGTCATGTTAGTAACCCTCATTATCTCTCTCTTCTAATAGCATTGCAATATAACCCAAGGATATTTTTTTTTCCCCCCTGCTGTGATGTCAACTTTTCAGCAATTCTAATAGTCATAATGGAGCAGTTTCTTCTGTGCAGTCAGGATGGTTTGGGATTTTGCAGCAATGTAGAATGCCTTTCTAGAAAAAAAATAAAATTGCTATCTACAAGGCAAAGATCCCTAAAAATAATTTGTTGCTTTTGTATAAAAAAAATTATCAAAGTCTTGATCTCTGATTTTTTTCTTGAACTCTTGTCGCTTAGAGACTTGTAATCTTTCTGTGTTTCTCAGATTTATCTCTGATATTTGTCAATCTATTATCAGTGAATAAACTGAGAGTACACCATAAGAACCCAAGGGCTGCCTTTAAACGTTACTATTGCCTCTAATCTTTTCCCCTCTACACTCTCTACTTTTGCAGTAATTCTGATCTGGAACATAATCTGTTTTTTCTAATCAAGTAGTAAATCTGCCCCTGCGAGTTTTTGCTGCTTTGGTTACTTAAACATACTTATTGTATAAGATTGGCAAAAGGTACATCAGGGGAGTCGGTAAAGTTTACTTCTACTTCTTCATTTCTTGGCTTCAAGCTGTAAAGCAGACTTCCTTATTATTGACACATTTCTTTTTTGGCATTTCCTTGTTGTCATAAATTGCATCCTGACCACACAAGCAAAGAGCACGAAGATGACAAATTAGGAAGCTGGCATCAAAAGTCCATTCTAACCACATCCTTTGAGCTTATCCTCTTACCTCATCTTTTTTACTGTAGTTGTTTTGGTGCCAAATACATGTTGCTTTGGTGCCAAATATGTGTCATAAATTTACTAGGAGCCTGTGCTCAAGTAGCCATATGACTATGACGGTGGACTATGATGGAAAAAAAAAAGGGCAGTGGTAAGGGAGCTGAAACCAGGGTTTTTATGTATTTAATATTGAGATTTTTACTCAATGGTAAAAAGCTTGTAGCCCAAGGAACACTGCAGTAAGTCCTATGTCTTTTTATTTTATTTTGGGCTTTTGTTTTGTTTTCTGCAAGGGGTTAAAAAGACTGAAGAAGACAAATAAAGCTTGTAGAGATTTTTGTAAGTCTGTAGATAATCAAACTTTTGTTCCTGATTTTCATTCATGTGTATCAAATATATCCCAGGTAAAATCTGGTTTCCAGGAATAATACCCCAGTTGTCTCGTAGTATTTAAAAGTGAAAGCCCAAGGTTAGATTTTCCACATTAGGTATGCTTTTGTATGTTTGTTGGTGTTGCTGGAGGATATTACTTATATATCTTAATAGTGTGAGCACAGTAGATGGGCACTGAGGCTTTGAATCAGACTTCTGTTAGCCACCGTTTATGCCTTTTATTTCATATTGAACCACCATCCAAGAATGGTTCCTGTGTTGAAATGAAACTTACTTGGTTGTTGCTTGCTTTAGTAAATTGTGTTTTTTAAACCATGCTATAACAAAATAAATACATTATGCAATAATATGTTTATTATAAGAGGGACTGTTTGCTTTCCTAAATGTCAGTTGCATCCTATACTGACTTTCTTTTAGAAAAAGAAATATTTTTACTATTATTGAATGTTGTATGTTTAATTGGTGACAGGCTTTGTCCTCAAATTAATGTTCAACTCAAGTTATAATATCATTATGTCATAACAGTGAAAAATCCTAATTAAGATGATCTGTTTGCCAGGAAGAAGTTTAGTATATCAATTAATCTGTTTTATCAGGGGAGTATTCCCTTCCCTAGTCCGTATCTCCTGATCAGAGCCTAAGTCATGAGAAATGCATCACAGATGCGTACTGCATTGGACAAAGAACACAAGCATGCATTTAAATCATGTATATCTTACTTTTACTGATGTAATTGTGAAATATGTTCTTTTTGCATTCATTATTAGGGGGTGGAACAGATGGTGAAGGCTTAGTTTAAAATAATCTGTCATTAAAATAACCTAGCCTACTGGTAATTCTTCACTCTAACTGGAGCTTAGGTCAGGGTAACAGGGTTTTTTGCAGCATTGGAATACGCTAGAAAGAATTAGGAACTTCATGGATAGTTTGAAATATGAGGATATTCTCCAGAAGGACACTGTAGTAAGACTCCAGTGAATTAAATTTGCGTGTAGTGGGAATATGCAAAATGGCTGGGACAAAATTCCTCTGACAAATATAAATCCATTTAGTACAATGCATTATACATCAGGGCATATTCGGTCAAAGTGGTACAGTGAGTTTCATATCCTGAGAGGAAATAACCTCACTATTCTACAAATACTGCAAGAGAAATTTAGTATTTTTGGTTAAAAACCTGTGCTTTACATTTTCTTATTATTATGATGTCAGAGGATATAAATTATCATTATTGGCACTATTATTCAGAGGTGCTGTATCTAGTGACTTCTACATCTGAGTCTCACTTTCTTCATGACTACCACATTGACTTGCTGGTATGTGACAAAGAAAATCTTGTATCAGTCCTGTCTGGCTGGTGTAGAATGGTTTTCAGGAATAAAAAGCTACCTCAATAAATCAGATACTTGCATGTCTTTAAAGCGTTTATTTTAGTGTTTCCTCTAAGATTTCATTCTCTAACAGCTTTGAAGAAAGCATATAGATTTCAGCATGGTATTATGATAAATCTTCTCAAGGAGGGGCAAGCATTAACATTTGTGTTGGTTCTTTTTCATCTTTATCCCACCTTGGTTAATAATCAGAAAATTCTACATAGTGGGTAAGAAGATGTAATTAACCCTTTGACCTCAGAATCTTAATTGGTGCCTGTTGAAAACAGTGGGCAGTTAAGAAAAAATATTAAAAACTAGCCTGTGGTGATTGAAACAGCATAATACATAATGATTTTCTGAAATCAAAAGTATTATGGAACTTTAACTTTAATCACATTTTGCATAAGACCAGTAAGTGTGGGTTTAAACAAGAAGTTGCCAGTTTTCCTTAAATTGGATTGTGCTCAAAATTGGCATTTGAGGTCACCCTGTCCCTTTTTCAGCTGCCACACTAGATGGGATACAACTGAATTTATGAGAGTCAACTTCATTTATAAGAATAAAAAAGAAATGAACTCAAGAATATTTTCCTAACAGAAGGCGCTCTACCTTTATACTTGTGGCCTCTGCTTCAATGAAAATATGACATTTTATAAAAAAACAGTTATCTTTGCAGGCCCTATTTCTATATTATAGTTGATGATGGTGGAACATCTGAAACAGCAATCCTGTCTGCCTTGGAACTACAATGAAGCTGTTCAGAAATTCTGGCTGGAAATTACACTGTGGCACTCATTTTAAGGGGGAGATATGAAAGCTGACTAAACCAAGTACCCTTCTCATATTTATTGTGTCCTTAGCTATATACGTAGGTAATACGAATAATGCTTCTAGAGATTTCTCATTAAAACAAAATTGTTTGTAAATAGGCAGTATGCAATGATATCATATACTCTTCTTCAGCATATAACATAACCTTTGTTATGTTGCCTGCCGCCTCCTCTGAAGTCTGCTGCTCTCTTGGCATGCACAAAGGACACGCACTTTATGAAAAATTGAAAAATTTCAACACGCATTACTTAAATAATAAATATTCATAAATAATACCTATGAATAACGAATGAGACAGTCCTTCAGAACTACTGTTTGACCTGTATAAGGAACAACAGCATTGTCAGAAAAGTGGTCCATCTCAGCCTTTTCATACCGGTGAGAGGACCTGCCTTTCGTTGGAAGGTGGCTATTTCTCCCCCTATTTTTATTGTCATTTTGCTTAGATATTAGGGCTTGAGCATAGTACTTGGAGTCTTTATTCTAATTTTTTTTTGTAGTTTGGGCATGGAGGTAGTTGGCTGTTCTGTTAGCTCTTAATCAGTTCCTTTTTCAAATGACAATTAAATAAACTTTTTGATTTTTCTCTACTGAACAAAATACTGAATTTGGTCAGTATTTGTACCCAAGCATAATTTCAGGGAGGAGGGAAAGGGAATGGAGAAAGAGGGACTGACCATGACTTAGTAGTCTCAGTTGGGATAATAAAAAAAATTTCTGGTCCGGGAAGCAACTAACCACGCAAGAAACCAGAGGAGTTGTGGGTATGCTGCACTGGCCCTGCCAGTCCATCAGTGGTGCCTCCTTAGCTCCTCTTGTAAAACTAGGAGGCAAAAGTAAGAAATAGTCTCCCAAAAACAGAGAAGAAAAGGGTAAAGAATTAAAACTGTTTAACTGAAAGGAGAGAATCAGAGTCAATGTCATGAAGAAAGTAGCAAGTGCTTAAGAAGTCTAGCAATTCTCAACACTCTTCCCAGTTGCTGATGACTTTCCAAATTTTAGTCATGAAGGCAATTCATAGAAAAGAAGTAGGAAAGCCATTGGTGACTCGGATAATTTTTTTTTTTACTGTTCTTAAAAATTCTATCGAGATATGCCGGGTAATTGCACAGTAATGCAGTGTACTAAACCGAACAGATCATAAATGTGCTCCAACTGTATGTAATTATCGAGTAAAATAGCAAGGGGACCACACATCAAGCCTTGATACATAAAAATTTTAGAAAAGGAAAGTTGGTTTTGTATGATACACAACTAACCTGTGAAACTTCTTTCCTCAAAATATCATTGAGACAAGAACATAACAGGATTAAAAAAAGAAGCAGCCTTGGGCAAGCTAGTTATAAAAAATAATTATAAGAAATAACAGATACCTCATTCATGCCAACTAGGCTAGAAGGAAACTTCAAGTAGGGTTGTCATTACCTACATAATCATGGATATTTCAATCATTGTTCTGAAGCATCTGGATAACCACTGTTCAGACCTGGGAAAACCTTCCACTGCAGATAGGCCATAAGTCTGATTCACTGTGGCAATTTATTGTTGCTCGTGGAGAATAGCACTCAAGCAAGAGCATATATAGGTGGCCAGGGAATCACGGTGACGGTTCTTGGTTTTATCTCTAATAAAGGGCTAAACCGATTTCCTCAAAGAAACATGGGGCAGAGCATCAGGAAGGCTTAATCCAAGACATTTAAAGTTTTACTCTTCTGATCTTTCTGTGATGGGGAAAGTTGATAGTAGCAAAAGAAGTTATATGTAGTGGGAGAGATCAAATGCGAAAAGGTTTTGCTTGTCCTTGTATGTTTGAATTTCAGTGTTCCAGATTTTCCACCTGTTATGGATGTTAAAATTCAAGAAACTGATGTTAATCTTTTGAAAAGAAATGATGATGATAATTTATAAGAGGCCATAAATGGCTTGCATAATATAAATGTTTTTACATGAAAGAAATCTATGCAGATTTACATTTTTATTAATTCATAAATATAAATTAGTCTTTCTTTAAGGCAATGTCTTTGGTGAGAGTTTGTTTTCCAATATGTGGTTTATTCTTTTCTGAAAACACAGATTTTTGAACTAATTCCACCACCTACTACATCAGAGAGGGGTGAGCACTTGCCAAAGACAACTTCTAACCAGCAGCGTGTTAGAAATTAATCAAGAAGAAGAATAAAAAAATAAAACCTCTCCCCTAAACCACTGTTTTTTATTTGAAAAGCAGTAATATGATTGCGTGACTTTGTCATCATGTATCTGCATCAAATTTGCGTGCATTTCTTATTTTTTCTTCCAAAATCACATTGACCTCTTATATGCTACAGTTATATTTTTTACTGTACATATACCTTTAACCTAAAGGGATATTTGAATGTTTTTTTTGAGAATTGTTTCTTGTTCATCCCAATGTTATTTTTTATTCTCTGTCTTATTTTAGCATTCCTAATTTCTGGAATTTTGTGATTTTACTTTTGAAATAGTGAGTGCTTGTTTGCTAATAATCAGCCTCATAAAAACCATAAAAGTAAAGACACATGTAGTGTATGAAAAGCTGTTTCTCCCTAGTGAAGATTTGCTCTTATTCCTATAGGTATATTTCCATCTTGATGTGCAGTGATTTACTCCATGTGTCAGTTTAAAATATAGTCCTTTGTTTATTAACTGCACTCACGTTTCAAAAGGTATGCATTAATCTCTGTAGTTGTATTTTGATTTTTGCCGTTGCAATGGAAACCACATCCAAAGACTTGAACTTGTCAAAATAAAATCTGATCTAGAGTTTTACCCCAAAGGGATGAAATTTATAACATATCTATAGACCTAAACTGTAAACATATTTGACAGTAATCTGCTGATTGGCTTTGCTTGTTGTCTCGCAAAAGGAAAACGGTGTGTGTGTGTGCGTGCACAAGTGCATATGTGTGTAATCCTCAATTAATTAGCAAATTATTGAGGTCCATAGTGGTTTGAGTGATGGCAGGTTTTTATTTTCTCTTTTTCAGTTTTTGGAAGTAGAAATTTGCTGCTTTGATTCTGGGGAATGTCAGGGATCTTCTTACATATTATTTGACTGGAAGGTTATTTGTTTACCTTACGTATTTCTTCCTGTAAAAAAAATTGGAGAACATTTTATTTTTCTATATTTCTTCTATCATGCCAATGAGATAAATTTTATACAGTAAATGGCAGGTGTAAGCATGATGATAAGTCTTGAACTTTGTAGTATACTCATATGCTGTTTGTTAATAGATAGACAGAATATAAAGGAATTGTTTTAAGGATTCAAATGAAAAACGCTGTCATAGAAATCACAATATTTTCATGAAATTGTTCTGTGATGTCTTTCTTTTAATCTATTTTTATCTGGAATTTAGAGTTTTTTATTAATCTTTTTACCTTTTTTTTCTTACTCTGTAGTCCCTGGATGGATTTGTATTTGCACTAAATCAAGAAGGAAAATTTTTGTACATTTCAGAAACTGTCTCCATCTATTTAGGCCTGTCCCAAGTAAGTACATGCTTTCAATTCTAGAACATAATTGTGTATGATGCATTCTTCTGTTTATCATTCTTAAAGAAATAATAATTGATGACTGTATTTTGTGTGGATTATTGAATTAGTTATTTAAAGCTGCATCGGAGAAGTAATTGAAAAACTTAATATCAGTATTGAATGTTGAGATAAGACAAACTTGTGCCTGAAAACTTTTGCCGTGAAGGATCATTATTAATTTATTGAGAACAAATGAAGTTTCTTTTCTCAGTTGTTTTGAACTTTAAACCTCTATACCTGATAGGAAAGGGACACACTAATAGTACTTCCCTTGTGTCCTATTACTGGATGTTTATGGAGTACCCTGCATTATCCAGGGAGCTGACACAATGACAGGGAGTCATTTGGAGTCAAGAAATGCTGAAAGAGACCATTAAAATGTCTTGCAGGGAGGGTTCCAGCAAGGACATACGTTTTGCTGCTTTCGCAAATGCTCACTAATATGAAAAGACAAATTTATAAAATATAATAGTTTAAATTTTTTTTCATTTAATCACTGATGACTGTTTTTTCAAAGATTAAAAGTCAGGACAGAAGTGGGGGGAAGGTTGCTTGTTGGTGCTTATTCCTGATCTTGCAGCATTCAGAAATGTTTGGGAAGGGTAGCTTCTTTCTGCTTGTACTTAGAAATGCAGCAGCAAGATTTTGCATGATGATTTTCAGAGTAGGATAGTCTGCTTCTATTGCAGTCACCCTGAGGAGAAAAAGAAAAACTGAGGTAATATTTATTTCAGTTCCTTTAAACTGGGACCTGGACTGCTATGGGTAGGCAACTGTTAGCACTGTCAACTGTCAGTTTTGCTGTACCCCAACAACAGTGAAATGGGAAATTTTAATATTTGGTGGAGAAAAAGACTGATTTTAAGTATTTTCTGATGAGAATCTGAATACGGGTTCATTAACTCCTCAAAGAACATGCAAGCAATTGGCTGTAATAAGTTCAGTAATTGTTACTTTTTTGCTGGCTTTAGCAAGCCAAATGATAGAAATGGAAAAAGAGCTGTTTCTAACTCATATCATTATTCCTGTCTCTCACTGAAGTCTCTCATTTTGTAATAGACTTTAATCCCTGCCTTAGTCTGTTTGGGAGTTAGTATTAAGAATCACAAATTCTGAAATTGGTATGCCACCGTGTTGCTAATACAATAAAGAATTGGAACTTTAATGTTTATTATTGTCTTATGCTCATATTAATCTGTTTTATGCATAGTATCCAACAAAGTTTAATAAGCCAGTAAAGAAGAAGGATGGGTAATTAGTCTAAGCAGGTAAATGCTAATTAGGAAACTCCTGAAAGGCATCCATTATACACTAGCTTAAAACAAATTTTACAGGCCTGGTTAGTGGTGTAATCCAAATTCTGTCAAGGCAACTGCATTTTCTGTAATTGAGATGTGTATGTTTGCTTTGCATAACAGATGGCTCTGTATGCTTAGACTGATAGCTAGGAAAATAATAATTGCATTATTCTGGCCAAAAGAATATTAGCTCTTGGGTTTTGGCCATTTCAGTCAGTCCTCCTGCCAGCACAGCATATGCACATATATGGATTGGATTTTCAAGGAAATTGATGCATCTGGAATACTGTGGCCATCTGAAATATCATCTGTTCAAGAAAAATTTGACTTTAACCCTATGATAGTCTCTTGTTAAAAGCATATTCTGCCACTGTCTTTTTAACTATATGGGTTAGAAAATCTTTCCTCGCTCTGAGCTTACGTCACACTGTTAAGACTTTACATTTGATCTTGATCCACATACACATTTCAAGCAAGGATTTAGATAAATAAACCAATTGCCTTTGCATGTTAGAGTATTTGATATATCATGACAAACCTTTCCTTGCGTTCACTGTTGAAACTATTGAAAAAAATAAAATAAAAATCAGAACGAGGAATGTGTACTTTAATGCAATACTAGATGAAATCTACTGAGATCTTCTAAAATATTTGTGATTTTTGCTGTTCTCCTCTGTCTTTATGGTGGCATTTTTTATTTCTCAGACCTACTGTATTTATAGTTTTAGTATATTGTTTTCTTGGTATAATATTATATACCTAAGTCTCTTAACAAGGACAAGAGAAATGATGCTGTTACTTTACTAAATCAATATTCAAAATGTTAGTTGTTACGAAAAATATTAGCAAGAATATCCATAAAACCATTTCTCAAACTACACATGGAAATACTACTGTTTGCACTACCAACAACCTTAAAATACTCATGAATTCTGAAATTCTGGAATGGTGCTATGGGACACATGTGGTGTTGCATTTCTTGCACTGCAGGTGAACATTGATAGGTCCCTATCCTGGTACTGCCTAACTATATATTTATATAGAGCCTCAAGGTAATTTTAAGCTTCAGAAAGTCTGGATGTACGTTGTAAGCATTTTTATTTGAATCATCTTCTTCAAGTGCTTTTACTTAATAGTCAAATGGCTTCTTAGAGACTTCATCCTTGTTTGGTTGGGGTTTTTATGTTTTTTAACTAGTACATATGGAAATGACGTATTATATATTTTGTACTTGTAAAGTAAAATCTCATGTCTCTTAGCTAAAGGAAAATCATCCTTGTACCAAATCTAAGCAAGAGAAAACATGTTTTTCACAGAACCCAGTTTTTTCTCTTTTCTGAGTATTGAGAAGCAGTGGTACAAAACAAGTGGATGCTGATGTTCTAAGATAACTGCAGGCTTAATAGTAAAGAAATCTGATAAAAAAATGTCTTGGGACGTAGCCTGGCAATGATGATTGTTCAAAGTTACTCCTGGCAAAAATTACACAATATTTGGACAGTAAACACAACTTACAGTAAATACTCTATTGACATTACAATGAATGGACCTTGCATGTGCACACCCATAGGTATATAGGTTTTGAACACTCCCAGCTAATGCTAAGCAAGGATTTTAAGTTAGTTTCGTAGACATGAATTTTAGAGTGCTTCAGTCAGAGCAGTTTCAGAGAACGCAGATGCATTTCAAAGTAGAGGGAAAGACACAGTAGGTGAAAATAATGAGTGAGAGAAGGAAGAGAAAAAAAACAACAGAAATGGGCCAAAATCTCCCAGTTATATCTTTAATCTGTAAAAATCGTCATAGCTCAATTATATTACAACATGCTTTCCAGTATTCAGTATTTTCAGGAACTATAGTATTTGTTGGAAGACCCAGATATGTCTTCAAATGTGCAATACAACCAGGATGTCTTACCTGGGTTGAACAATATGACCTGTGATGGTGTAGCTTACCCTTTTGCCAATACAAACAGCTTTTTACACTGTACCTCTCTAATGGTGTAAAAATAGTTTATCTTCGTGTATATCTGTTCTGTGACATTTTCCAGTCAGCAGGTAATTTTTTATCTTGGAGTAACTGCCATCTTTTTGAATACCCCATCCCTGATTTCCTTTAGAAATGAGAGGAGATATCAAAAGTAGGTGGCTAAAATGAGTCACCGCATCTGGACACTGAAGAGGCACTCAAATCATTCCTTCAGGCACTTAGAAGTCAATTATCAGTTCTTACCTAAGAGATTTCAATTCTTTTGCAGTCACTGTGTTTGAGACAGACAAAAAAAAAATGCTGAAACACAAATAGTAACAAATAGAGAGAAAAATCTATCCAGAACAAAGGATAGTGTTGTCAGACATAGGAGGTTTCAGGGTGAATAGAAAATACTATGTTCTGTTAGGCGCACTAAGATACTTTTGCTTTCAGGAAAGAAGTTCTTAATAATCTCTCACCAACAGTTGTGCTCAACAAGGGTATTATGCATTTTTTCCTCTCTGTGAGGTCCACACCTTGAAGTGAAATATTTTCTACCTTTGCTTCTACTTGTCGAGGACACAGACCAGGTTTGCAAATTGGTCTGTTGAAAAGAGAGCTCACTAAAAAGGAGCAGTGCAGCTGCAGAAATAATAGGAGGTAATAGAGATGAAGAAGGAAAAAAAAAAGGAATAAATTGTTGAGGGTTTGTCTTTTTTAAAACAAACTAGGCAAAACCAAAAGGTATACTACATGCATGCTGTGTTACTAGTAGCATAGCCTTTTTTTGGCTTTCTGTGCATTTGTTCTGTGAAATAGCAAATAAAATTATAGCTATGGCACAAAAGTACAAGGTCAAATAAATGACAGTACTCAGTCTATTTGTGAAGCTATTCTGAAAAGGAACCATGGTGCCAAATGTGGTTTATTTGACTAATAAAGAAGAATTAGATTCCCCTGATAACTTGGCTGAGGGCCAATAAATCACTGGAGGTTAAGAACGCTTTGCAACTGCCATGTATTTCTTTTGCTTTTACGAAGTCCAAACCTCAACTGATATTCTCTGCCTGTTTTTCAATGCAAACCAAGTTGAGGATGGTTAAAGGATTGCTCTTGTGCTCTGTTTGCTTGAAAGTAACATAAAGCAGTATTGATGCTTGCATTCGTTCTGTAAGTTCTACCTGATTTCCTCCCTCTGCCATTATCTAAAGTAAAAATAGTAACACTAAAAAAAAAATTTAAAAAATAAGAACAAAAGCCAGGAATTTCACAAGGAAACTGCATTTTTTTTAGACAAATTTAGACAATAAACAATCGAGAGAAGAACTTGGGGATTTTTTTGTTGTCATTGTTTTAGTGTTCTGTATTTAAATACTAATATGTAGAATATTAATTTCTGCTGATTTAGTGAATTTGTGCACTAGCATTGATAATTTCTTAGTAGTTTGTCCCCTTGAAAAATTACTGAATAAAAGCCTGGGAAATTCTGGTTTGGTCATGTGTTTTTAAAAGAAGTTTTTCCTTAATGTTCAGCATAAGAAAGTTCATTTACTCTTATCTTTTATGCTAAAAGAAGTGAGCAAGGAAGGAGTACTATCGAAATAGAATCACTCTGAGGATTTTGAGAGCAGCAAGAAAATATAAGTATCAAAATAATTCAGAA
>JAUMJL010000044.1:417500-467500 GCA_033558185.1 Dromococcyx pavoninus | reverse complement strand
GTGCACTGATTCTGAAGACTGATTCTCTGTTACATCCCTCCTTGATTCAGGACAAGGGAAATCGTGACTCAAATATTCTGCAATATATGAAATGATTAAAAATTTCTAGCAGTGAAACAGGACGGGTTCATTTGGCTGAATTCCTATTCCAAGCATTTTGGAAAGGATGGGTCAGGTCACAGAATTAGTGTTTAATCTCCAAAGTTTGTTGTGGAAATTCAAGACAATCGTGTCCATGTGCTATGGCTCTTCCAGTGCTATTCTGTACACTTTTATCTCTCTCCATTTGTCCTCAGCATTAAAATAGACATATGCTGCCTTAGTATCTTATGTTTCCCTGTATTTCCTCCTGGCATTTGAACCAGGATGCAATCCCTGACATAGAATTACAGAATCACAGAATCATAGAATTACCTGAGCTGGAAGGGACCCAAAAGGATCATCAAGTCCATCTCCTCTCCCTGCATAGGACACTGCCAACACCACACCATGTGACTGAAGGCATTGTCCAAATGCCTCTTGAGTACTGGCAGACTCAGCGCCATGACTGCTTCCCTGGGGAGCTGGTTCCAGTGCTCCACCACCTGCTGAGTGAAGAACTTCTTACTAATAACCAATCTAAACCTCCCCTGGCACATCTTCCTGCCATTACCTCTAGTCCTATCATAGGTCACAAGAGAGACATCTTCTGCCCATGTTTCCAGTTGCACACGGGCTGACACCAGCTTTCCTGGTAAAGTTACAAATGAGAGCGAGAATGTACCTGGGTTGGTTTCTGCATTTAGCGGACAGAGAAAAAGAGCATCAGAGAACTTGTCAGGCTTACTGTGAGCCCATTCTTTATCTTAGTTGCTCAGCTAAGTTGCTCAACAGCACTCACATTAAAAGTCATTTCTGCTGTTTGCTTATACCTTCAGAACTACCTTCATTAATTCTGAGTAATTCAGCTCCCCATGTGGAAACTGTTTACTTATTATTTTTATTGCCCTACCATGGAAGGACCCTCTGCAGATGAATCCATAGAACAGCCAATTTAGTGCCGTTTACAAGGTATGCCTTCAGTATCTGCTATCAGGACCCATCCCAGCACACTGGCTACTGCAGTTCCTTTGAGGACATAGTTAAATTTTTTAAAAACAGTTGGTGCATACTCTAGCGGTGCTGGCACAGTCGAAGCCAGCTACACAGCAGAGACGTACTTCTGCTCCTTTGCCCAGAGTTAGAAATTTAAAGCAAGAAGAAAATAAAGAAATACCTTCCTTCAGCAGTGAGGGGAGATGTCTAACAGCAAGAGTTGTCTTCCTCTCTAGAGATGGGATGTGTGTGCATATATTGGAGGGAGGGGGAATCAAAACAGTGTGAGTGAGACAAAAGAGACGCCTCTCCAGTGTGAGAAGACAGGAGAGAGAAGGCAGGGAAGAGACGCAGCACACTGCCCCTACTGAGTGACTGAGAATCAGAGCTGTGAGAAGACATGCTGCTGCTTCCTCACTAACAAAAATAAATTTTGAGAAACCATTGATATTCAGAACTCATGCCCCAGCATCAACTCAAATAGTAAGACTGGTTTCAAGTTATTAGATATATGAATGTAGTACTTTAAAGGGCTTATTAACATTCTGGGGGGTTTGTAGCCTTTATGGCTTTACATTTTCAAATCTTCTTCCATTGGCTGCCATGAATGGTAGAAGTTTACTTTTTTATTTAAGAGATGTCTGAGATTTTCTGGGAATGTCATGATTCTACAACCAAGTCTTTGAAGATACACTCAGACATCACATGATTGGCAGCAAAATTGTGAGGTTTGGCAACAGTAAAACAGAACATGAGGATACTGGCTCATTTCTCTAGCTGAATGGGATCATATGGATCTTTAAACTAATATGGTGCAGCATACTCATACTGCATTCCAGATAACTTTTGAAGCCTTTTGGGTCTTTTGGTTGAGAAGATTATTTTCTAGGCTGAGTACTGATGAATTAGGGTGTAGCCAGTATAATGAGGTGTTATCTGTACCTTTTCGTGCTGCATTTCAGAAAGATGTCTTTTTGGGGAGAGCACTTCTTCATGCATAAGTAGTAAAAACAAAGACATATACATTCCTGACATTCCTTGAATGAGAACAGAGCTATCCATGTGTTCTTGTTGAACTTCTGTAAAACGTGTAATAAAAATATGATGAATGTTGTAAATATGTCTCTTCCATATATTGAGGCAGCATGTATGACTAGTGATTTAAAGTTTGTGGGAAGAGGTGCTTACTTTTCTAAAACTCGTTAGTGTGGTTGGAGAAACAGTAGCTTTCCTTCCTGCATTTGTTTCTCCTGACCTAATGTAAGTCTGATCCACAACCTGTAAATCAATGAAAAGACTTCACAGGTTTTTGAATCGTAGTCATTTTACTATATACTGTCAAAATTGTCAAGGTGGTGTTTATGTTACAATGGGAATAACGAGATTTTCTGGAAGTTATTGAGCAATCTCTCTGTCCCTATAAGCAACTAGTACTTTGAATAAAGGTGACTGATTACTCTTTTTTTGTTCCCCAAATTGATTGCATGTTTTTAAATATTTTGGTCATATGATAGATTGATTTCTTTGTCCTATCTCCAAATATGTAAATTCAGTTTGAATTAACCTAAATCAACATTTTTTTCAATGCATTTTAAAGTATTCCTACATTAATTGTAAGTCCCATGTATTTTTTTTTACAGCATCTTTATTTGTTGTGTAGATGATGTAGTGTCTAACCACTGAAAAAGATGCTTTCCAAAGACCTGACAGTCTTCAGAGTCAGAGTGGTTACCTAAACCAATGTAATGGAAAACTTTTTCTGTTTTGATAGGTAGCATTTGATTAGCTGCATGTTTGAGAGGGATGAACAGTTATGATATTTTTATTTTAAAGCCATCTGTTTCCTATCTTCTTATTCACTCTGTCTTCCTTGTTAGCTCCCAAGTTCAGTTTTGATGTATTGTTGCTTCAGGGTACAGTGCCTTCCCATCAGAAGGCAATTCATGGGAAGAATTGAAAATATGAAGTAATTCAGTCAGTGAAATGCACATAAGCATATTCCAGTTTCTAAAGAGACTTCCACTGAAATGGGCTTCTCTTTCATACTCCTTGCAAATTTAAGGATTTTTCTTTCCTGGATTTTGGGAGAAATGTGTTTACAGAAAGAATTTCATCACTTTAAATTGGATAAGCTGATGAGGGCTATTTCAGATGCTTTGATTTGCTAAATCAAAGCTGGTTCCTTAATATATGTTATTTTCTGGTCTTCTTTTTTGATATCACTACACTCCTCCTGGTTTATCTGTGCTCGTGACTGTGAAGAAAGATTTTGGCATTTGCTGGAAGGCCACTGAGATACACAAACATAAAATAAATTATGCTTATGTTGGTCTAAGTGGCTAGGAGCTATTTGACTGGTGTAAGCACTTTAGTGCTGAACCTGGTTTGGACAGTGATGTTGTTAGTTCTGACACAGTCCAGTCTGCATTCTCATGATATTCTGTGATAAATCCCTGTAGATTGGCAAAGTTTGCAGCCTCCCCAGTGAGGGTGTAAACACATGTGAAATGATAAGTGACATTGGAAAAAAATCCCAGATATAAAAATGTAACTTTTACAGCTCTTTAATTAAAATTGACATTGCAGGGCTTCAAGAGGCTTGGAAAGGACACTGCCGTTTTAAGACATTTTGAAACCTTTCAACCGAGCAGACAAAAAAGTCATGTAATCACTGGAATTCATTCAGATTTTTAGTAAAAACACAAGCCTTTGATCTTAAATATCATTTGTAGAAATTAAAGAAGCTAAACTGAAGATATTACTAAAATGTCACAACTGTTTTACGATACTTATGATAAGGACTATCCCTTCATTATCATCTAGAACACCAGGGAAGGCGCTGTGAAAATAAAACGCTGTCTTTAAAAATAACTGTTAAAAGCAAAGATTTTAGAGGACATTATACATGCATGCTTTTATTTGCTATTTTGAATCAAGTTGTTCATGTGCGATATTCTTTGTTATGGCATTAGTACTCACGTCACAGCAATATCAGAATTTGCATATAAACAATCAACATAATGGAATAGAAGTATAAAATTTGGGGATTATTATTGTTTTAAATAAAACCCTTACCTATCCGTAAATGCAAATAAATATTCCTTGTGTGTATAATTATAATATTTCCATGATAGCTGATAATTTCCTAATTCTCTTTCATAGTCTCATTTAACTTGTATTTATTTCTTCTCTTGCATCCATGGTCTTAATTCAACACTGGGCATCTTACAGAGCTGTAATACAGGGGTTTTTTTGGTTTTAACCTTCAAAGGAATTTAGTTGAGCAGATGCTACGTTGAACTAGTCAGAGTAGAAAGGAAATGATATGGCTTTTAAAGGGCACATCTAGCATATCTACTGGGCTAAAGTAATTCTGGCAATGCTTCAAAGGATATAACTTTTGATGGTAAAGTAGGTAGGCTACGGAATGAAATCACATATGGCAAGCTGTCAAAGTCTTCCTACACATTCAGTACATTTATATAAGTGCAAATGGATGCTGCTTAGATGGAGTCCCTAGCAATTTCCTGTTAAATCTGCTCTAAGATTATCTGATATTATTTGACTACATTATCTGTGTAAAAGCTGAGGACAACTTTTATGATCAAGTATTTAGAAATTAGATTTTTCTTTTTGGCAGACAACCTGAAATATGAACTGCAATTGTATTAACACTTGGAAGCACAGGGCTTTCAGTAATAACAATTATATCAAAACAGGGATAATGAATTGCTGTATATCAATTTGAAGAGGACATATTTATAGGTCAATGATGTCTATAGCTATAGTTCTCATAGACACCTCATTCTTACCCTTTTATTCCTTGCTAATGCTAAGCAGACACAGTTTTAACTTTTAATGAGGTTGGTGACTATGATAATTTCTTTTTACGATGGAAGGGAGTACATAGTTTACAAAGGATAGGTATTCTTCACCTATCAATACTTAACAGTAAAAACTGTTACCCTTTTACAAATGCTTACAGTCAATGATTAACCACCCCACACACTAAAAAAATCCAAATTTTTTCATTCATATTACAAAGACAAGCTTTTTTTTTTTAATTGTTAGTTGTGTTGTATAATGCTCCAGTATAATGACAAAATACAGGATGCATTACAGATGCAATTTCCTCTGTAGCTAAGAGTATGCTTGCATATGTTTATAGATAATATGTCTTTGTGCTCCATGTGAATTGGTATGGGTCTGTGTGTTTGAAAGGGGGGTCTTAAGGTTGTGCTGACAAACTCTTTAACTCTGTCCTAAACTGTCCCAAAATAGTAGGAAGTAAGGTCTGCCTGCAGCCTTACAGCCCTGAGTGCATACGTTTGTTTTCTGGTTTTATGCCATGGGCATCCTGAAGAGCTATGATAGAAGCATGCTTAGTTTTACTGGGGGATGGTGCAATGTGGCTGTTAAATGTTGGAGTCTGTTTGCCAAGGATGGAGTATAGTAAGGTTTGGCCTTTGAAATCCCTCTAGGGAGACCTCCATGTTGATGCATTTGGCCCTTCTCTCACACTTAGGTCTGGCAGCAGCATGTGTTGCCATCAGGGGTCTGTGGTGTCTTCCCCATTCTGAGACTCTGCATGCCAGACATAGGTAATAAACCTGTCAAGTTATCCACATCTTGCAGGATCCAAGAGCAGAGAAGAAGTTCAGAAATGCACAGCTTTGGTGAGGTGTCAGTCTCTTATTTGAGCCCAAATTCCTCAGCTGTAGTATCACAATACCTTAATCACGTGGCTCACTGTACAGGTCACACTCTTGGCCCCTGATTATAAGCATGGGGCATTGTAGATTGTAGAAGGACATAGAGAAAACATTTGTATTGATCTGTTTAAGCAGTGGTTGCTTCCTCAGTGGTATAGACTTAGACAAATTTCAGTGCCCTTTTATTGGGGTGGCAAATAGCCTCTTGCTGATATAAAGGCAACTCCATCTGCCAGTTTCAAATCCATTTTCTGATAGAAATGGAATTATGGTGACTTCCCAAAGAAAATCTTGCTGCTTTAACACGAGATGAAAAAAATGTTGTGTCTAGACTGAGCCTTAGCTGAAATTTTCTAAATTATTTACTCTGTAACAGATGTGTGTGCTGGAAAAATTTATTCTAAATATTGGTAAATTTGACGACATGACAAGGAACTGAAACCAGTTTTCTGAGTGAAAACAAAAGGTAATGCTACTAGTTGCACTTGTAATAAAATAATAGAAGTAGAAGAAAGGATGAATATATCATAGCAAAGGCTTGGATCCTGAAAATATGCACTCAAGAATTCTCATTGAAAGCTGTGAAACTAATGATGTATATAAAGCTATTCAATTAAATCTTTGAGGGACTGGAGCTTGGACTTTTGGACTGCGTGAACTCATTAAAATCAGTGGCAATCTCACGAAAAGCAGAAGTTCTGGAGAGAAAAATGATGACCAAAAATATACATTCACAAAATTTAATTTGTTTCAGTAGTGAAAACACATTGATACCATTGTTACCATTTTGTTTCTTTATGGCTTGATTACCTCTATAAACACTCAAAGTCAAGGCATAGATCATTTGTAACTGCTTGACTGGCTGATCAAAAATGTGGAACTACGTATGCTTACGAAAGTAGGAAATAGGGCTAAGTGTTTAATTGGTTTGTTATACTGAGGAGTTGCTCAAGTCCTCAAGAGGCTTTTGATATATATATTCAAAGTATGGATAGGCACCATCTGAATTTCAGAAACCTTAACTAAACATCTAAAATAGTAGTTGGTTTTGAACCAAGGAAGAATGTGTCAAAACCTACCAGTCTCCTGTTGACCTCAAGCCAGGAGAACAGGCAGATTTTATGTTGAATTGAAAGCTTAGCATATTCGAATGTTGTGGCCTCAGATGTGATGGGGCATTACAGTTTAAAACTGGGATCTTTGCTTAAAACAAGGAAGGTTTTGGTGTTTCTGTGGATCACTATCCCAGAGGTAGCGTGTAAAGGTAGGCAAATGAGAAATAGACATATCCCAATGTAAATGTGATTTTTACAAACTCATTACCAGAATAGAAACTTCATTTCGGTGCAGTATACACAGAACTTGGAAAAGAACAACTTTGACACCTCTCCCTTCAGGAGACTGAGATTTATACTACACAGATGCAGAGAGTTGGACCCAAATCGACTTGATTTTGTCCATAAAGTAACAAAAGGGTTTTTTATGTGGTAAGGGCTTGACACAGTCCCTGAGCGAAAATAACCTAGATTAAACAATCACTGATTCAAAATATAAACACTTATTTTCCATGTGCTCCTGTAGGTCAACAGTGAGCAGCAAGCATGAATTAAAAAATGTGGGAATTTCCTTCAAGTATCATTGCTCTATGGCATATTATTTCTTCTCCCAGAATCCTAGACAAGATGCCCAAACTGACTGTAGTGAGAGCTCAGGAATACAAATAGGCAAATTGCAGACCAGAAATTGTCTGCTTCTGTTAATCTTGTGAATAAATGAAACCAGGGATATTAATGCGCATGGAAAATAATGCGCAATGATCACTTATTGAAAAGGGTTTAATTATCTGCATATATGCTAAAAGTTGTAGCTATTGAAATTCCCCTTGAATGTTAGCTGTGTTCTAAGGAGAATGATCTTCCATCTTTCAAGACTGTGTTACATCTTTGGTTGCATTTGTCTAACCTATGTAAAATATATTTCACAACCTTTTCACAATATGCTTTTTAGCATGTTGTCTTTTGCATATATTTAAATGTATTGAATAACCTTTGATATTAAAAATACCTAACTGGAGACAAATACTCCTTTTACATTACGGAGAAATAATGTCTACTGTTGATAGGAGATGTGACTGTAACGTACACTGCATTTGAGAATCAGGTTTTGCACTATGCATCATAAACTGTACAATTTATAGTTCTGTGTGAAATCATGGACTTAAGATTGTTTTATTACATTTCAGTGTAAATTTTTCACCCATTTCAGTTCAAGTAACATTTTCGGAGAATACAGGTTTTGTACTGATATGATATTTCCTAGCTCTAGGCATGGCCTGTCCCTATGACTGGCTGTAATTTACTTTTTGGTGTCTGTCGCCTTGAGCTTGCCTTCTGACTAGTTTGTTGAATGATGTGCTAATCCATTATATTTTTCAGACAAGTGTATCGACCAGTATAAACAGACTGGAGGGCACAAACCTAAATGAAAGCTATACTTCCTTGAATCATTTAAAAAGCTCCTGCAGTGGTGGCACTGCAAAATAACTTTTCTCTGTACATTAAATATAAGAGGGAAATTTCAATAAATAAAATGAAGATTGTGGGGAGATGGATGGAAATGGAAGCTTTGTGAGCACATTATGCTACTTTTCACATGGATATATTCAGTTATAGGAAGAACAGACAGATAATGTTAGTCAGCCACTTGAGAATGTGCTTCGAGATGATAAATTTGAAACTGAGCCCCAAGCGCTGCATTACTTGCCATTTTCCATTGTCCAGACACTCTCACAACACATGATACATGTTTGAAGTCATGTACAGTATTGAAACTTTTTTATACAAATAAAGAATGGAGAATAACCACACTATGGAACTGGCAAAACTGAGAGCAAAAAATACAGCTTTCTGGTCTTTTGCTCTGTAAGAAACAGGTAGATTCCAATACCAGGTCATGAAAAATATCCTCAGGTAATTCATCTTAAAAAGAAATATCAGGAGAGTGACTAGCTTCTCAATTTCTACAGCTGGTACCAGATACTTAAGTTCCTACATGTCAAAATGTGAATTAAAATTGCAATATCAACAGGAACTTTTGGCTAGTAATTTAAATCTAATCCATGCACACAAGTGATAGTGTGGAAAAATATGTTTTTTAATTAAAATTACAACTCTACAAAACTGTAGTAATCCCATGATAGCAAGAAAGGGGATCATTTTTCCTTCAAGGCACATTTGATTCATGTTGCATGATCCCCGTTACATTGATATAGTTAAGGTACAAATTACTAGAATTCCCACAGACTTAAGTGTGACAAATCTTTAAAAAAATCATTCCCTATATCTCCTGAAATGGAGGAGTCCAAGGAAGGGATTTAGATCTTTCTTTCCTAAAGGAAATATTTTTATGTGTTTTTCTTTCAGTTTCCAGTTTAGTTCCAGTAAATTGACAGCAATACTGTTTGATTTCTATTTAATAATTCACTCTCAAGGTCCCCAAGTGTATTTATATCACAGTTTTCACGTTCTTAACTTAGAAATCAGCCATTGTCTACTATGAGAGTCCTGATGCTTAACAGTATTAAAGCATCATATATGCTTTAATAATGATTCAAAGATGTGGTGTTCTGCTTTTTCCAATGACTTAAAAGCCCGAAGGTCCCTCCCTTTACAATCACAAATGCATAGATGACAGTAAGCATTTTTATCCATTCTGAATCTGTGTTTGGTTTGCTACTCTTGAACTGATGATGTTTGCATGCTCACTTCTTCCAAGAGCAGGAGCCTCACATGCCTTGAATTAATATCATGAAATCATGATCTAACTGTCTGTTTGGCCACTGATATCAGGGAGATCCATGTTTCCTCACCTCTACTTTTCGCTGTTCTCCTGAGGAACGATAGTACTAAAGCTATGACTGTAATCATTTAACAGTGAAACCGATCATGATAGTTACTGTTAAGACTGCAAAAACCCAAAGGAGCAAGAAAAACTTTGTCTGTGGTTTAGTAAATAGTCAGACAGTATTTTTATGGGGTTCTGATGTGTCTATATATTTTAACTTCATTTTCCCTTTCGGTTACTAGAATTGTGAGGTTTTTCAAGTTTTTTTTACTTGGTTTTTGTATTTCATCTTGTAGAGCTGTCTTCACAGGTTATTGGCATGAACAAGATACTGACAGGTGTATTCTTTCTGATTGGGTAATATTGTTTTAATTAGTGTCTGTTGATATTTGGAAAACTTAGTTTGAAATGAGCCTTATCTTTCTGACCATTTCTTCCCAGTCCATGAAGCATTTTAATCCATTTGCGCTTTCAAACATGGTAGTAAACCTTCACATCAAAATATCTGCACCTTATCAAGATCAAAGCTGTCCAAACTTGACTTTGCATCTACACAGATGGCTGTAAACATGACACCAGAATATTACTTTGGCTTCACTTGACAGAACTGAAAATTGTCCCTGCAGAAGTATCCAGAATTTGTAGCAAATGTTGTTCTTAAATTTATTGTTTATGAATATAGCAAAGAGCTTATAATTAATAGGCATCTATGTCAGTTTAAAGAAAAATGTGTTATCTGCTTTGTTTCAGTGTCTCGCAGAGAGAAATTGCTGAGCAGGAGTTGATCGGTATACAGGAGGAAGAAGGGAATGCTCATAGATTTTTCAGACAATTTTACGCATTTTTGAAATAATGCATTCATAGCTAGTACATGCAATAAATAATATGCACCATCATTAAAACAGGAGTTTTTTGAGTAGAGGCTTGGCCTTGTAAATGACAGCTTTCTAAATATAATATAAATTTAAAAAGGCCAGTATACTCTTGAAATCTTTATTTCAGAGCATATGACTTAACGCATGTTGTGCAGAAAACAGCATTTCCTTTATGTAGCTCAAACATTTGCATAGAAGCTTACTGGTTTGTAAATTCCAAGTAGCATAAATATTGATATACCATGCTTAACTTCCCACATACCTTCACTTTGGTTTTGTCTAAATTACAGAAATGAAGGTACAACTGTGTGCACTGTTTAAAGGCATTTTCTTTCTAACCTCTGCTTTCTGGAATCATTGTTATTCAGGTTCTTCCTCCTTATGTCTCCATGCAAGCACGCACACACACACACGCACACTCTGGTCTATCTATCTGTGTAACAGTTTCTAAGCATTCAGCATTCTGTTTTGTAACTGTGTAAGATGCGTTGTAAAGATCAACAAAAGAAAGAGTGTTGGAGGATTTTGATGGGGGAGGTACTTACATGGTTTTATTGGGTATTTTACACAATAGTGAAACCATTTACAGGGGCTTCATACAAAAATAACCCCTAAATAAAGCACTTTAGTGTGATGAAAGGAAAAAACCCTTCTAAATTAGACACAAAAAATGGTCTGTAAAAAAAGAAAATAAAATGCTTCAAATGATGAAGGAGTTATATCAACCGGTTAATTGCAGTTGAGAAATAAATACATTCTAAATGCTGGGATGTCTTCTCAGTGCTATATCTTCAGGGAAGAAGTATTAGGTTTATTTCACTGCCTCTAATGAAAGGACTATATCTACATTTTTTTTTCCTGAGTACTGGCAAAGGCATTAAAAGATGAAGCATCAAATTATTTTTTCCCCCTCATAGTACTACATATCCATGAAAAGTGATTTTGTTATTGTTGTTGTTTTAGGGTAAATAGAATGAATTATATCACAGCCGTGCTTTGCGGCAGATGGGTAATAAAGTCTTCCGCAGAACAGACCTTCCCTGTTCAGTGTGCTGAGTGCTGCTAAACAGATAAGCAGTCAGATGCGTGTGGGGCTGGCCAACAGGAATCGAGGATTGCAGTTTGCAACACAAAAACACCTACTTTGAATCAACAGTGAAAGTAAGTTGGATGACTAGAATTTCCATTTGGCATATACAGGTGACTTAGTTGGCTCCCTTTCTACTAAAACCAAAACCTTTTGAACAGAAATTTGCAGTCTGTACTACCAAAAGGATCAATATGTACTAAAACAAAAAAATGCTGACTTATCATGTATTAAAAAAAAACCCACAAAGCGACTAAATATGAAGATATCGACTCTCTTTTACAGTTCAGTATCTACTACTTAAGCTTCTGGTTTTTTTAAAGATATTTTTAAAAATTTATCTGATATTTTGTTTCCCCTTACAAGGTGTGGAAGGATCTTTGTGATTGTATAAAAAAAATAAAATGTTGCTCATTTAATCTTTGTTTCCCTTCTTATCAAATAAGTAACCAGCTTGGCCTCTGTCTTGATAGCAAGCAGTCTTAAATAAAGGATGGCTCCTCCCTGAACATTGTGAAAACAGTGTCATTTCTCCGTGTGTGAAATCAAAAGCAGATGAGCAATACCAAAAGGATAGAGTGAGAAGAAAACAGTGACAAGCATTAATATAAAATTGTATAAAAGTAGAACAAATATCTGGAGAACTTTCTTCTATTCTTATTTAGTTTATGTAAAAGGTCTTTATATTGTTGCCATAATAGTGGGAGCTACAAAAACACAAATAGAGAATGACTGCCAAACTGATCATTGTCGGAAACTTCTGGCTTCAAGACATGAGCAGTACTTAACCACAGACATTTTTCTTTGTTTGTTTGTTCTTCCTAGCAAATATTTTCAGATATGTTGGGAAGAGCAACATTTGGAAGCCAAAGAACTGTTGTTGAACAAGTGATAATAATCTTAAAAACAAAGACACATGAAGTAAAATCAAATAGAATATAACCCTTATGCAAATTAAGCAGTAAGGATATGTAGCCAAAATGAAGAATATCCAACAAAATATAAGTTGCCATACAAAAAATTTTCCAAAAGAGATAGCTGTGTACTGGGGACAGGAAACAGATGATAAAGATGCAGTCATGCACTGTGATTGGGAATTCAAGTAGTAAACACTGTATAGTGAAGTTTTCTTAAGTATTTGACTTGCAAAGATGTTTAGCCTTCCTTCATCGTTTTTCTCTTGTGGTGAGACAGTGTATTCTCTCATTGTATATGTGTGTGTTTGGTAGAATAGCTCTTTTCCTTTCTTGATGGGAGAAGCAAAACCAAACTGCTGCTTGAATTGGATTTTGAGGTATTCATAGGTCATGTTAAAATAATTTTACAGCTTAGAACTAAAGATGATTTATTTCCTAAGATACCTAAAAATCCATTATCAGACCCAAAGAAAAGAGAGATTTTTGTTGTATTCCCATCCCGTTCTATTATCTTCCTAGCCTCATGCAAAAATCCAAATTGTGACTTACCTAGCTAGTCACTCTGTATAATAGTCAAAGGAATATCTTTGAGTTTGCTAAGAATTTCATTCCAGGACAGGAAAAGTGGCATTCCAGAGCTCAATAACTAGAAAAATGTTGCTCATTTTAGAGAAAAGTTATGATATTATGACTATATTCTTGGTTTTGCACATTTTAAAATCTAGGAAAGATAGTTACCAAATGAATAAATAATTGAAAATAAAATTATCTGTTAAGGTGGGAATGTAATCTGTTTCTTTGCATCTACTCTTTTTTTCCTCTTGCCTTCTTTTGACAAACAGTAGAGGAGGGATGCCTGGCTCAAGACCTGGCATTCCAGCTCTCAAGCTAAACAACCTTTAATAGCTCTGCCTCTCAAAGTCAAAATATTGATTGTGGAAAGTCTGAATAAAGCACTTCAGAATAGGACTGAGCAGAGAGCATCTGTGATTGAAAACAAGTGCCCTTATTAGTTCTTTCAAGAGAACTAACCTACAGGAGGTTTCATTGCTCAGCAAATCAGCATTACTACCCGCATTCTAACCACCCTGCCACTTTAGTTTGGATTACATCCCACAGTCTAGCCGTTTAAAGAAAAATTATGCCATTTTAGAATCAGATGAGCAGCTTACTTCCCTGTAGGGAAATGGTGTGCCCCATCTTAAGATACAGTCTACACTTTGACTTATGTAGAGGAAACACAAAGAGTATGCAGTTTTCTTTTCCAGAAGACACTTTGTTCAGTCCCTCACACTTTACACAGAGTAGTAAAAAAACAGAATAGCTGGGATGCAGTGGCTTCTGATGAATTATTTAACTAGAAAAGACCTTAAACAGTAATCTATGAAAGGATTTTTTCTTTCTCTTAAAAATTATGGTTTCAGAGACTGAGGAGTTTTAACAAGAAATCACTGAAAAAAAATTATTTGCAAGCATTCCAACATGTAAGCATGAAATTGCATGGTAGCATTTGAGATATTAATCTGCTGATTTCAAGGATGCTTACCTCATATGTCAGCTACTAAGACTGAAATAACAGTCACGATATAGGAATAGATAAAATTTTTGCTTCTGAAACACATCACCTCAGTTCTCTACTGTACAGCTTCTCATCCATGAACAGGCAAATATCCTTATGTCGTGAATATGCTGTATCTGTCCTTGCCTTCCTTTCTGAGTCCCTCAAAGACATGCTGAAATAGGTGTATGAACAATAGCAAAACCAACTGATTCTGTGGTTCTGGGTATAGATGTAAGTAAAATGATAGGGGTCTTGGCTGGAAACCAGAGTACTTGATACACTCCTCAGTACCTAAAAAGCTTTAATTTTTTTAGACAATGAGAGCTGTTTATCTGTCAATGCAGAGAGAAATTGTACTTATTCTAATTTGTTCAGCTCATGATTTCTCTTATTGACCTGCTCACCAAGAAGCATGCTCAGATTTGGATAGCTGTATTTCTCTCTGTAAAAGGTAGAAAAATACAATAATCCTTCTCACATCACATTATTCCTAGCATATAAAAAAACTTATGCAGTCAAGAAGGTGTTATCCCTCATGGACACAGTAGCTTTATCTCTAAACACTGCTGTTGTCTGAGATTCTTAGGAACAGTGATTTTGTTTGGAGTGAGCTACTCACTGTAAATTAACATCTTGAAACTTCACGTGAACTGCTGGGTCTTATATTAAAAGTTTAAATGTTATTTCATCAATCAAGGTTATGCTTCCAAAAGTGCAACATGCAAACTTATTACTTCTAAAAGGAGACACACTTAATTACCTATAAGAAATACTGACCAGATGATGATACTCAGCAACCAGCTATGTTGCAAAGGGATGCTGGGGCTTGCTTATTCAATGGGTATAAGCATGGCCTGGATCCTGGTAATTATCTCAGTATCAACGTATGTATCAAATCTAAACACCTTAAGATTTGAGATCCGGTTTAGAAAAGCAGAGAAACACTAACAAATGTTTTCTGTGGTATTCCTTTATTCTTTTATTTTGAGCTCAGTCTCTCCTAACATGGTTCATAAGATGAAAGAAATAGAGAAATGTTGTGATAAACTAGTTCTAGAAGTTTGAGCATTTAAAGCTGTTTCAGTTTCCCTGAAACTGCCACCTCCTCTGCCACCAGAACTCCTAAGGTTCAGAGTATTCCCAGATTGTAAGCAAGCTTTGCTTGCTTGTATGTGGCCTGGTTTTGGTTGCGGTTTTTTTTCCAGAAAAGCAGCAAAAAGTCTTATACATACAACTGCTTGTTCCTAAGATTTGTTAATAATCAGATATCATAAGTCAAGCAAATCTGACAGGAAATTATTTCATTTATCAGGTACATTCATTCTTTTTACAGGTAGTACAATAAGGAACTGAAAGTATACCCAACTGTCCTGCCACAAAGAGCAGCAAGACTGGCATTTTTGTCTTGATAAGGCACACAGCAGTTATTTACAAAATTGAACAAATTCTGTGTAGGAGTTGTTAGAATGTCTTGGAAGATTTTGTGAGATACAGCACACACCAAATTGAGAAGTCTTTGTTATATTTTGGTTAGGAGTTTCTCAACAGAAGCAGGCCAGTATGTCTTGTTGCTTTATCACTTGACAAAGCTGCATCTTTTGCTTTAAGCACTGCTAGTTCAAGAATCAGAAAAGAACTTGAAGCACAGAAGTCAGCTTTCCAAGCACCAAATGTGTTTGTTTAATAAAGCCTTCATACATTTCCACATTATTTTGTTACGCTTCTTAGAAATTATTTGTCTTGGATGAGTGTTTTCTCAGAAATTAGAGGCTTTTCCCTATCATGTAATTAGTGTTTTAAAAATAAAGCCAGGTTTTTTTATGGTTTAGGAAGTGAGAGAAATACAAGCCATGTTTTTCTAATTATGAGACTGCTGTAAAAATGCTCTATAAAGCAGATGTACTTTGCAAATTAGAAGTTAGATTCAACCCTTATACTGCTTTAAGGTGGTTTCCATTTCATCCTATAACACAGAACATGGCAACTAAAATAAGCTAGGAATTGAATGCAACCCTAAGACAATCCTACCTGTAAGACTTTTTTTTAAACTTATATATCACTGACCTGTTACTTTCTAGTTTCTCTTGACTGAGATAATTATCTTTGTGATAATATCTTGCAGTTGTTTTAAATACTAACTACCATTTCACTTCAGTCACTATATCATAATTTTTATTAATTGAATTGATACTAATTTCTAACTGTTTAACACTGCATTGCAATATTCCCATATATTGGTACTGGCTATTTTTTTTTTGTTAGGTGATGAAACAATGTAACCCAAAGGGTTTCCAGTGACTTCCCACATTCCAGAAGATTTTTCATAAACGTAGAAAACCCTCTGTTCTATGACTTCATCCACTGAAGAACAGGAACAAAAAGTGATTAAAAATTGAAATGCTGAGGAGTCTGGGTGACTTGGAGAATAAGAGTCTGGCTTTTTACATCCAAATTCCCTTCTGAAATTCAACCTCAGGTCTTAAAAGGATTTGCTTTCCTGGATTACTTCCAATTATGCTTAGCACGGTGACTCATATTACAAGACCAGGATGGCCACTTTGAGGCTGTCAGGGTCTAACTGGCATGTTCTCTTTAGTGAAGTCAGACGGCAAGATTATATAGTATGCTTATGATGGCATGTCCTGCTGATGTGAAACAGGTAGCTGCTGAACGTCTTTCCTACCGCTTTTCAAATGAACTCCTCTGAAGCATTTTTCAGACTACATTTCAAGCTAAGTCTTAATGCTTCTGAAATATTATGAAATATTTTGGGTGGTGATAGAAGAACATAGGCTTGGTAGTGAAAGTTTCTTTTCTCATTGAATATGCTCTGGGAATACCACAGGTGGGATTTACATGAAGTTTGGGAGTTGTACCTTCAAACTCTGGCTTCTTTTCTGAGATATCAGCAAGGATAACAAGTATATGGAATTCTCGTTAGGGAGGCTTGACTGAGGCAGGGAGTTGTTCAAGTATCAGTAACTTTTGTTCATGGTATTCCCTCTGCTAGTTCCTGTGGGTTAAAGGGTTCTGAATTTCATTTTCATCTTCCCTTGAGGATGCTTAGAACTTTGTGTTTGTTCAGTAATCCACAAAACCTCCTCAATATTGGTAATTTAAACTTTCACAGCATTATTCTTTCTAGGGGTTTCAGATACATCCAGTGTTTTTCTGTTGGTGGATTTATGTAGTCTAGTATGCAGCTTGCTTTCTCTTCTCTTTCTCTAAGTTGTGTGTCCCTGTAGGGGTTAAAGCAGAACATTCTTTAGTATACCATGAGTGTTACCCATCTTCCAATAGATTGATTTCACTACAGCTCTTGATCCACAAAGATGCAGAGCTGAGCAGGGCTGAGTTGTATTTTAGCTTGTTCCTCAAATTTTTCTTAATAAAACCGCAGTAGCTGAAAACAGTCAAGTCATAGTGAATGAGAATATGCTTATAAGAGGACTGGACTTAGAAGATGCAAAACTGCTTAATAGCTCTTCCAAACTAGTTCTTCGTGTGAAAAATCTTATTTTGCAGTTAAAGTGCATTGTATGGCTTAAATGCATCCTCTTCCAAAGTATGTTGACCAGAAACATCTATAACATATTAGTTATTACTATAGAATAATATTCTCCCGTGATGTCAGTATCGCATCATCAGGTATTCTTCTTCTGTGAAGATGACTCTGAATTTTTATTCCCCATAAATAAATTAAAAATATTCCACTCACTTTCTGGAGGGCTAAATGTTTAGATTGAGAATATTGCTATTAACATGCAAATGGAGCTGTATGATTTTTTTCCTGTGTATTTTGTTATAAATTTTGCTATTAGTATTGTGCACATTGTACTTGTAATTGCAACTAAAGTCCGTACTTTTAGTGAGCATGTAATTTCGGTGCATATTCATCATTCAGCATCTCTTAATCTGAGATAACAAGGGAAAAATGTCCAAGTAATTCTGATACATTCGACAACCATTAAGTAGAAGTAACAATTTCACCAACTGCTGTACATGGAATTTTCACTAGGTGTGAATTTGGCATGGTTAATACGTGCATTTGACTTATAGATGTATACATGAGTTCTCAGTGGACATACAAGGAAGTGGTTTAGAAATTCTTTGTAATCACAAAGTCCAAATTGGGTACAAGCAGTGTGAGAAATACATAGCTAATAAAAAATAAGAGTTACTGTCATCATTCTATACAGGAGGCTTGGACTCAAGCTTCGTCAGGGAAAGTTTAGGCTTGATGTGAGGAAGAAGTTCTTCACTGAAAGGGTGATCGACCATTGGAATGCGTTGCCCAGGGAGGTGGTGGAGTCGCCAACCATGGAGGTGTTTAAGGGGAGATTGGATGAGGCACTGAGTGCCATGGTTTAGATGATGGTTGGTGTTAGTGTTGGTGTTAGTGTTGGGTTATAGGTTGGACTTGATGATCTCAGAGGTCCTTTCCAACCTTGTGATATTGTGGTACTGTGATACTGTGAAAATATCTGATAGAAATAGCAGAAGTTTCTTCTGTAGAAGGACTTCTTTGGAAGAGTTCATCTGGATTTTATTGAAAGATTGAAAAGACGTCTGTTCATTTGTTTAAATTCTCTGCTTGCTTGTGCTTTTTGTTACTTTATAAAAAGGAAAATCATCTCCAAGTGAATACAGAATGAACCACCTTTCCCCTTTTCTGCTTTTCCAAACATCTTTAAATGTTTGGTTTGGGTTTTCCTTAATGACAGAGCAACACTGGTATGTAGAATACACACTACTGTACTGTTCTGTTTATGATTGTTTATAAATCCAGAAGAAGAACGTTTTGTAAAATATAATCAGAAGGCAAATAATAAGAAAAACTGACAAGGTGAAACTGTGTGGAGAATAGAAGTATATTATTTTCACTTTCTTCTTTTCTTTTAATTATTTTTAAAATTTTATTCTTATTTGTAATAGTTCCTTTTATCTCCTGTTTCATTTTTTAGGAGTTATAATGGCAAAACAATTGCAGCTTTTTGCATCTAGTACTGCTGCCATTAGTTTTGCAGTAAAAGAATCTTATTAATCCCACTAAGTATAAATTGTTCAAAGATCAGAAATTTACTGATATGCTTTGTTATTATCTCTACAATATGTGGCATGATTTTTTTCCACATTTTACTCCACTGGTGAATTGGAAGCTCTTTTCGGTTGAGATGGGGAAGGTTGCTTTTCATCCTCTCATATTTAAGCAATTAAAACACATATTCCCAAATGATAAGGCCTTTTGCAGTAAGTGCAGGAGGCTGGACAAGATGACTCACTGTGATCCAATCCATCCTGAATAATCCTAGATATTCTAAGACTTCTCTGCACAGTCTCAGTTCTAGGACACATTTCAGAATGCAATATAAGCTTCCACCAGTTCTACTATGATACATTGTCTACTCATTGTACTCTATGCACCGAACAAATAGGCTTTTAAAAATGCGTACATATATATACCCAATACATATATTTGTACCAATTTTTTCTCCATGTTCCTGATCTGGCAAGAGGTCTTAAAATTTTTAATTTGGGTTGTTTTCAAAAAAAATAAAAACCAAACTCTTCTTAAAAATTATGCAGCTTTAGACTGTCTATGGAAAAAGAAACTCTCAAAGAGGTTGTTGATCCGGGAATTTGGTCTGTGTACACAAAGTATGGCAAGACTGTTCTGTACATGTTTGTTTATAAACCTTTTATGTATTTACAAGATCTCTTTTTTAAAATAGTTTTCTTTTGTATGTATTAGGTACCTGACACACACTGATGTACCCAAAGACTCCATTTTGAACAATAAAGTTTTCAAAAGGACAATATTCCTCTTGTGGCATAAGATACTCAACTTTTTGTACATTGACAGCAGTCTACATTGCAAACTATTAGTCTCTTTCTGATCGTAATAATTTTACCACTGATTTTTTTCTGTGTTTTTACATGTTACTTACTGGAACTTACCTTCCTTGTTGGCAAAGTCAGAAGATTCTCTACTGTTCCCAAGGCCGGGCATAATTCATAAGAATTTCCAAAATATTTTGACAGTATTATTACATTGTTGCTACTTTACTAATTAGAGGTATGTGTAGAATATCAATAATGTACTACTTCTACATAGTCAGAAGTTACCATTTATTACTCCTTAACTCTTCACGTGCCCTGTGCCTTCACAACAAACATCCAATAGAGCAGCAACATTATTGCACTTTGGGCGTCCATTGTATGTCCTCCTGCGTTGTTAAAGTAAGTGACATTGTAGTAAGTGGCTTGACCCCAGAGTGCACGTAGTGTTCAGCACTCAGGTTGTTTCGTTGGTAGAATAATTTTACAATCAAGTCTACTTGCAGAGTAACTCTCTGCATTTCAGTTTGTTTCTTTGCAAAACAAGATGTGGTAAATGTTCTGCAATCCTGAGGAACAGTGCAGCAAATTCTTTTGATAAGATAGTACTAATAACAACCTATACACATTGATTCTTAATGTTGACTATTGTAAATGTAAATCTTGGTAAGGAAGTAGAGCTAAGAAAGTAAACTTGATAGTCAATTTTGTTCTTTTACAGTTTTGCCGTCATCTTTACACGTTGGCTTTTGCTCTCAACTTAGGGACAAATATAGTAATCTGAAAACACATTATTCTGTAGGCTATGCTAAAGGAATTAATATGTATATGTACTTATTGATTTGCTTCACATTAGTGGGTTTCTGTTCTTCTGATGGATATACCATGGATTAAAATTTTTACACTACACAAAAAGCAATAGAACATCGTTGTTCTATTTTGAATCATTTATGGTAAAATATGTGCTTCATGCCTCATTTGCTGCAAAATTTATTTTATTGTAGTGTTTAATTAATGAGTAATTCTTCCATTTATGGCAAATGGCCAAAATATTATCTTTTCTTTTTAGACAGACATTGTTTAGACAAAGCAGATTAGGCAGAATTTATCAACCTACCATATTCATTAACAATTTGTGGAAATCAGTGGAGATTTTTTCTTCCGTTGTTTTCTAAGGTATTTGTTACAGATGTTTAGTAGTTTGAATAGAAAATAACTGTGGCAGAATTTAAAACCAAGAAAGGAAGTAAAATCTACACTTTTTAATGTAAGAGTAAGCCTTCACAGGGTTTTAATGAACAAACAGAAATAAAATAAGAATTGTCGCTTGAGATGTTCTTAAATCAGTCACACTACTAAATAGCTTTTAACGGATTTCAGCAATAAATCCCATATAGGTAGAAAGAAATGTTTGCTTGCAGCAGAATACCTTCAATAAGGTTGCGTTTTGGTACCAAAATAAGGAGATATTTCTTTTTTCTTTTGCAGGCAGCTTGTCTTTGTGAACAAGCAATCTTACTAGAGATCAACTGTTGTAGACTTTTCAGAACTTTTCTCATTCCTGTGCCAGGATGTGAGTGGGAAATACGTTGCTGCATAGGACTGAGCAGGTTTTGTTAAAGATACATAAGTATGGAAACAACAATTCATTGCTAGTGTTTGTTTTTCGCTCCTTAAGTCCAGTTAGCACACAGAGGTTTCAAGGCAAAGAATATGCATTTCTAAAATGTCTCTTCCGTATTTATGCTGTGGCTACCACATTTATATAAACAGAAAATTACTCCATTCATGCTTTATTAGCTCTTCTTTTGTACCACAGCCTTGACCCCAGTCATCATAAATTGAGAAATAGTGGGGAACTAATGGAGACAGATGGGAATATGGCTTGCCATTTACTCAAATTGGTAAAGTAATTAACCTCAAGGTGCTGGTTTGCAAGAAAAATTGTTGGAATATCTCAGGGCGCCGGTAAACAGACTCCTGCTTTAACCACTTCTGACAACTGCATCATAAACTAGACTTATTCTGTTCAATTGACCTGTCAACGTCTTGAGTCCAAATAAAGATTTGTATTACAATGCACTTGCTGAGAAGTGGGAGAACACTACTGCTGTTTCTTTTCAAATGGGTTGCTGTTTTCTCTCTGTTAGATAGAAGCTGGAATGTCATATATTCATTCTTCAACCATTATATTCCTTAGAAATCTTCCATTACTGATTGTGTGACAGCTTTGTGACAGCAGATGGTAGTCATTTGGCTTGAGAAAATGAAATGAAAAAACATAGGCCAGACTGACTGGGCTCATTTAGAATAGCAGTGGACAGAGGTCAGATCAAGTTTTTATTTATCGAGGGACATCATGTAATGAAGCCAGTTTCTTTTATTTTTTCCCCTTTCTCTTCCTCCCTGCCGCATATTGGGTGAATGAGGTAGATTTTCAACATATTAGTACATAAATCAAAGGCAGTCTTGTAAACAGGAATATTCTATTAAGTAGCCCTCATCCACGTGACAGCTTTCAAATTCTTCTAAGTTCTTTCCTCATCCATTTTTTATTTCCCTCCTCTCAATTTCATAGAAGAACCTTTTAGATTTATTTTGTACACATTATCAGCTGGAATAATATTTTTTTTAAAACAGCAAATAAAATCTTCAGGGGACATTTTGTAAGTTGGCTTCATGAATTTAGTGCAGTAACTGGAAAAGTTTTGATCATTCAAGCTCATGCAGTTCTTTATCTCATATGTTTCAATTTGCAACTGAAAGAGTCATGACAAAATTAAAGAAAGATGTTTTTGGTATTGTCGTAACTGTAACTGGAAGGCATATGTCAAGGGAACATGCAGAACAATCTTCATCTAGAGTAAATACAGCCATTCAAGACAGATGAAAACTAGAAATATAGTATGGTATCTCAATTTAATGAAAACTCAATTGGTTCCGAAGCATTCAAGGAGCTCAATTTGTAACTTCTGCTCCCCCAGTTTATCCACAGACACCTGCAATGGCGTCCCATAATGCCTTGCTGCATAATGTGAATTCAGTGCCATTATGACCACAGTAGTTTAAACTATTTAGGTATTTGTATTGGATTTTAGGAAACAAATATAATTCCAGGTGAGTGGAATAATGTATTTTAAAATACATTTATTCTTCTCAAATATAAATTTTTCAGTAAATAATAGTTTTCCTAATAGTGCTCCCTAAAATTAAATTTCTCAGTAGGCATTGTGATTTAATAGTTCATGCACTTTATATTCAAGGTAGTCGTCTTTGAAATGTGTTATGAGTTCAAAGACTGTGCCAAAGATAATTTGTCAGTGTCACCTGCACTGGTGCGTTTCCATCATTGGATTAAAGATTTGTTAACGTGTAATTGATAAAGAAAACACCAAGCAGCATTTTGCAATGTTGAGTAGTAGTTTAGAATAGTATTTTTTTTTTCCTTCTGACATGCACATAACATTTTATGGGGTTTTTAAACCAGTGTGTTCACACAGACAGAAATCTCATTGCCTTCTTTGATCAGTCATTCTCAGTAACTGTGTTGGTGAGTTCACAGCACCTAATCCATGTTATCAGCCAGTGTCAGTGATTTTTTAATCTATGGTCAAATTATACTCTATTTCATAACCTCTCAAAAAAAGACACAACAACTAACTTGTGGAAAAGGGGAACTGGGCAATATCACTTGTAATTGAAGGGATAGAGTTCAGTAAATTTTTTAATTCTGAGAAGGTAGTGCGGGTTAAACATATTTGTTACCTGTGTTGTTTTCTTCTGTTTTTTAACATTTTAATTTATAATCAGACAAGAAGAACAGATGTAAGAGATGTAATTTAATCATTTTATTGCTATCTTTGTATATTTTGAAGAATTAGGTATTGTACTCTTGGGAAGTCATATTTTATGCCTAGTTGGAAAAATGAATAATGTAATAATATGCAAAATGTGAAGTTTTAGAACTTCGCTACTGAGTAAGGCATATAAACTAATGATCTAGTTAAAGTCCCTTGTGCACCATAATAAATATGGACTAAATTTGTCATTATAGCTTTAGACAGAGGTTTCAGGCTACAGATTTAATTATATCCTTTTTTAATATTCATACTTCTAAACTGCATAATTCCTTTCTACTGTAAAAGTGAGTGCTATATTAAAACAAACAAAAATGGCAGATTACTAAATGGATATTAACGTGGAGTCAATAAGCATTTAATTTCTGTAGAGAACACTGCAAAAAAGAGTGTAAAGCTCATGTTGCTCAAGAGATTTTTCATAGATGCCCATCGTTTGTACAGAGAGATTGCCTCCTGTTTTAATGCTGACTTTTGTTACAGAGGTTAATTAGTTATTTATGGAACTCATAAAGGACACAGGGGCAATACAGGAATACCCTTTGTTAGCCATTAAGAAACAGCGATTATTGAAAAGCCTAATTTAGTCTCCATATGATACAAGAGTTAGCTGAGACTAGCTCATCTCATATTCAGTCAACACTACACAATGGTGTCTGAATATTGATGACGATTAATACTGGCTGAGCAAAATACCGTCACATTAGAATGTTTATTCCATTTCTCCTGTTTTCGTAATAAATGCTCTATTGACTTGAATTTAAAGATTTTGTTCCCTTTATAGTATGTAGTTGACCATGTTCTCAGATGAGGGTCATCAATTAAAGCTCAGCTTACAAAACAAATAACTTTTCTATCCACTTTCATATTCCAATAGGCACATTTTAAGTAAATGAAGAGAGAAAATAAATATATCTAAATTAATGAGTCTTGGTCCATTATTTCTCTTGGGAAGGCCCTTAAATGCAACCAGAGCAATGAAGAAGTACAAATGTAGCAACAACAAACGTGAAGACAAAAAGGAGGAAGAGCGGTAATATATATTAATGAGGGATAAGCAAAGAATAAGTACTATTTTATGGGTAACTAGAGGGAAAGTTCAAGCCAAACGATGAAGTAGTCTGTATAGTTCCTAATAATTTTCAATTTGGATTGGCTGAATTGGGAAGAATGAGTTTCAAAGAGGCTAATGAAGAACCATGTACTCCTTTGGATAAAGTCACTATGGACAAGTTAGTCTCTTGTATACTGAATAAAATATTTAAGTTGACTGATAGATTTGAGCCAGTCAGATCCAGGGCTCAAAAACAAGTGTTTTATCTTGCAAACAGAGCTGGCATTGGGTGTGAAAAAGGTGTTTATGACACTCAAATAAACAATTAAGGTCTTTGATATCTCACTACCTGCTTAAATGATCCTATTTCTTGTTCTTCCTTTGCTTGCAAATGCACTAGGTAATAGAAATGTTTCTGAAGAATAAAATTGCTTTTGTTAAAAAAAGGAAAAATTCTGTGAGTGATTGCAGCATATTTTTCATGTGGCTTTTACACATGGATAGTAAATAGTCTTGGGTTTACATTATTTTTTTCTATAATCTAGTATTGTAATTATTATTTCTTGTCTTGCTTGTCCATACTAAAATGCTTTTGTTTTATCAGAGGGCATATTATAAACATTTTTACATATTTATACATTTTCTTATTATGCAAATTGCCAAGAACTATCACAAGGTGAAGGAGAGTTAAGAATAAAGGTAAGAGGACTTTTCTAACAGACAGTTGTTTAGTAGATGTACAAAGGACATATTTCTTCAGTTTCAGAACTAAAATTGTTGAAGACATCAGAGCATTTCTGTTGAGACGTTGCTAGCTGCTCCTGGGACAGGCTGAAGAAGGGGAAAAAAAGCTGTTTTCAAGTTAGTCCCTTGGTTTCCTTATCTGCTAAGGCTGGCTGAAATACCAACATTTTCAATGTTGTTTTATGAATACAGTTTTTTCTTACTACCAGATTAACAGCATTGGTAATTCTGATCATGTTCTCTTGATTTTTAAAAAAACTATATAAGCATTTTTCTGTTTTAAGGCAAAATATTTTAATCATGTAGCCACATAAAAGTGCTATCAAAAGTTCAGAAATCATTTCAGAGTGCCTATGAAAGATGTCAAAACACTAGTGGTATGGAAATTTTCAAATTTGTATTTAATAAAAAAAAAGGTAATAGTAATAATTAAATTTACTTAATTATTGGCTAATTTTTGACCAAGGAGGAGGTCAGTTGCACCAGACGTTGAGAGAACACAAAGCAACACAAAGGCATTTTCTGAGAGCTGTTGTAGGAGATGAAAAATTAAAATGAGAATTTTTGAATGTTTTCTGGGGTATCAAACTTAGATCTTAAGGATTCCCCAAACATGAATATTAGAATTAAAGAATTCTAATATGAACTGAATCTGTCGCTGAAAAATGAAAAGTGGCATAAATTAGAGAAAAGAAATTACCAGGCAGTCAGATGACAGTCTAAAGCTTAAAACATTTCAGAATTATTAGCAAGCTTTTTTGAAGAGGTATCATAGCTTGTAACTAAAGGACTCCACCCTCTATTGGTAAAGTTCAGTATAAGTAAGCTTAAATATAAATGATTTTGGCCATGTCTAGAGTTTTATGGCAAAATAAGTGAATTAAATACAATCCATTCTAAAGGTGGGCATCAGATCAGCACTGCCATCTGCATTTAACAGAACTGCCCCATTTACAAATGCACGTACTACCACAGCAATGACCATGGAACTAGCCTCACATACTGTTAGTCCAAAACTGAGGAAAAAGAAAACTATTTATTGCTCATAAATTGTACTTAAGCATTAGAAAAGTGAATTGCATCTATTAAGATCAGAGTCCATTCCCACTCTCTCCTGCATGGTAGCATGTGGATCCCATGGGCTACATAACAACCATGAAGAGGTTCAAGATGTTTTATATCTTTTCTTAGACAGCAATGGAAAGCGCATCAAAATTTAACATAATTGTCTTTTTCTGTTTGGTTCTCATTTGTTTCTCTTTGGTTTTCTATCCTCTAGGCTCTGCTTAATTTGTTTGTTTGTTTGTTTGATATGATTTTGTTTCTTTTTTTTACATTATGTTATTTTTTTCTATAGTTACTCTATACTATGAGTATATGAGAATATACAGGACACAGGAAAAAAACCTAATTCCAATAATTGTGCCATTTTATATTGCAGTAGGAAAATCTGACATCTGGCATGCCTCAAACTCAGAAAGAAATATTTAAGTGCATTTCTTCTCTGTGAAGAAATTAATGATTCACGTGTTCAGGCAATGCTAGGGCTGGTTCTGGTCTGAGATCAGCATGACATTTACTATGATATTTTGTCTGACTGGTTCTATTGGTTGATAGCTGTGACTTTCAATCAAAAAATAGAAGCCTAACAATTTTTGAAGAGTACTGGAAGTACTTTGGAAGCACTGCTGAGCACACATAGGTTGGTGGCTGTTTGCCTGACCAAGTCGAATATCTGTCAACCAGGAAGAACTTTAAGTGGGCCGAATATGGTAAATAAGGTAAGACACTATACCAGTCCTTTCCAAGGTCACCTAGTTAGAGTTGTTTAAAACAGCCATTTGACTCCACCTGTCTTGTTATTGGTGGTTTATAAACAACCTTGCATAGAACATATCAGCCAACTGCAGAAAAAATGCTGAGTAAAGGGAGAGTGTCTCCACTGTACTGGCACACAGCAGAGTTACTCTGGCTTAGTGAACTTGGCACGCTTTCCTAGTAGTTAGATTTCCATGTGACTTTATCTGTCCATAAATACCATCTTCTAGAATTATAGTGATTTTCAAAATGCCTTGATACTTTCTTTGTCATGACGGTTGTGATATGCTGTTGCCACGGTGTAACATCCCCAGTCTACAGTGTTTCTCCTTGGGCATCCAGGGACAGTCAGATAAACTGTTGAATTCACAACAAACTCCTTACATGGATATTCTTGTATGTCCTTTCTTAGGGTTAGCATTTTCTCATTTGGGCATTTAACTTCAGGTATATGAAGTGGGATTGTCTAATGATCCCAGTATAGCCAAGGAGAGAGGAAGGGAGGTTACAGGATCAAGAGCAGAAACCTATCTTTTTTGTGGTCTCTGCATCTTCCTGCTCTGTCCACTGTTAAAGCCTAGGGTGCTCAGACGCCTAATTTTGGTACTTAAAATCCAATGTTTATGTTAGTCAGTATAAATGCATCTTTAGGGACTTACTGCAAAATAGTGTGCTGGGAACTTACGCTTGTGCTCCCTAAAAACAAGCATTCCTCTGTACACAAGTACTGGTCTGCTAAAAATGGTCTGCTAGTGTCACACCCCTCAGGTGGCAATGACAAGCCTGAGTCTTTCTGCTGACATATAAGAGATGGAGAATGTTAAATGGAAGCTACAAAGTCCCTCACAAGCCTTGTTATGATTCACCTCTCTGACAGAAGCCCCAGGTGTCAACTCTGTGGGCAGCGAAATGCCCGCTTTCCACTTACAGGGCATCATCCTACATTTCCTTTCAGTAAAGAGTGTCTTTCTGAACTGACCACAGCATTTGCAGCAGAAATCAAGTGTATATCTCACAGAATTGTCACTCAGGAGGTACCATTTCATCGTTTAGGCACATCCAGTTTTCTGATATAACAGTAAGTGTAGCACAACTAAATGAAAAAAAACCAGCAAGGTATCAGTTAGAGTGTCCCTTTCCCAAAGACGAGAGGAAAGGCTGCAAGAGGGAATAGTTAAATAGGGAGAAATGTTCCCCTCTCAGCCACAATAAGCTGTCAGCTGCTGAATCTGTGTTATTTTCAATTATGCTCCTCTGATGCCTGAGTGTACAGGAGACATATGTCACTTTGCAAGAGACACTGTGAGCTGCCTAGGTTAACAAAGCCTCCTGTGCCATTGACTTAAGACGCAGTTAAATAACCCTGCATTATTACAGTTCTCACTTTAGATGTATTTTTATAACCTTAAAACATTGTTCATGTTAAGAATGACTCAGTGAGATGGAGTTTCATTCAGCTTCTCACACATACTTAAAATAATCTTCTCCATACAAGAAAGTATCCTGTATGTGAGTAAATTGACTTTTTCCAAGTTTCTGACCAACTGAAGTTTAAAAATATCAACCCTAAAATTTTACCTTTTTAAAGTCAAAGTACGTTTAAATGAGTTCACTTGGATTCATGGGATAAATTAAAAGCTTTAACAAAGAATACATTAATTAAAAATACATGAAATTTTGTCTTCTGAAAAGTTGAGTTTGAATCACTAAGTGCATATAATTTATTAAATACATGTAAGCAGGGCTCATTCCTGTGATTATTCACTGTGGTGTTCATTCTGTGGTGCTGTGTTAGTCCATCTTTACAAACATCATCTCATTTGGCTAAATATTAACTACTTGATTTTTTGTGCACTGACTATCCTAAATAGCAGCTCTCTACAGGTTTTGTCAAGCTCATGTGAATAATCCAAGTCTGTGTACCTGGATCTATAGGGGTTGAAGTGGCTAGTGGCTCATCTACCAGAGTCAGATGTCACATGCTAAGATGAAAAAACACCTTTTTCTATCTAGGGAGGCGAAATGTGCTCCTGCTTCACTGAGCTGCACTTTATGTTTAAGTTCACATTTTAACATTACTCAAGACATGGAATCTGGCAGCTTCTTTATCGTTTACCCACATTTTGCCTTTTCTCCATTCCCAAAAGTGTTGTCTTTCTTCCCTCCATGAGAACAGACGTTGTTTTCACCTTTCCAGTTTCATCAGCTTGCAAGCAGGTGCTCTTATGTAATTTTTAATTAATTGATTTCTCCCTTGGAGGGTTTTGGTTTATCTGTTTTAAAAAGATACCTTAAATTTAAGAAAAAGAAAGAAAAGGAAGAAAAAAAGCACATTTGCCTGTTCTCTTCTGTGTGTCAAAATGAAAATATAGTAATATATGTCAACAAAATTAAAGCAACTCTTACATTGGTTGAAAAAGCTTTTATGTCATACCTACAAATATCTTGGCTACAAAGTATTCATTACATATGCCATATGTCATTTATCCTCAGTGCCAGTTTCCCTTGTCCATCCTGAGTTTGAGTTCCACAGTCCCACCCATCTGCTCCTTCTCCCTCCCAAATTGAGGAGAAGAGGAAGGGAGTTTGAGAAATAAGAGACAGATCTGCAGGTAGTACTTTTCTCTGTCTTCTTTCTTTCCTTGTTTTTTTTGCGGCAGGCAGGGTTGCTTTTAATGTTCTTTTCTTTAGTCAGCAATGAAGGAATGAGATTGCAATGAGAAGTAACGTTAGGACCTTGGTTCACATAGCAGAAAGACAAGGGACAGTTTCTGGTGTTACATAGACCCTCAAGAGAATACATTTTTGAAGCACAAAAATGTTTTTTTTCTGCTAAGGACTGTTGAGGGCATTGTAGTTAGAAAAGTTAATCTCTTGTGGACTATAATCTTCAGTTGCATCACTTGCCCTGTAACCCTATTTTCTCTTCAGTTCTTTGATCGTGTCAGCTAAATGGGCTGCCGTTTCAGCTGACTGCCAGCACCAGCATGTTGTCAGAACTATCTCAATTTGACCCACTAGCCAAAACACTGATAATGCGCTCCCAACTGTATTTCATTTAAGATGGGCTTGGTTATTTAAACAGTAAAAACAGTAAGTTTTTGCCATCTCTTCTCAATTAAACAGAAATACCTTTTAAGGAAAGTTCATTTTTTTGCTAGCATGATAGCAGAAGAATGCTTTTGGCTGGAATGGGGTAAGGAGGGAGATCAGCAGTTAGAAGCAGCAGCCTTTCAGATAACATAGGTGAGATTTAAAAAAAAAAAGATGTGTTCATCTTCTCAGACAACGATAATGTGTGATTACTGTCCTAAATATTTGGACACCTATGACTAGCTTGCTTAGAGTTTGTGAGCCAAAACTCTGGTTGGGGTTATCTAGCATTTCACATGTAAAAGAAAAGAAAAGAAATAATTTTAAAAGAAAGGAAATCATTTTAAAAACAACAAGCATAATGTATGTCTGGAACTCTGTAAAAGAAAATTGAGTGTGCATGTGTACCAGTCCAGACTGAAATGAGGAAGTCCTCCAACAGGTCCTTGCACATCCCATTTTCCAAGTGTGCTTCTAACAGCAATGAAGCGAGAACCCCAAGACAGAACAAGTCATTTTATACAAATGCCTAATGACAACCAGCCCCTTCCAGGAACAATTTCAAGGAACAGCAAAGACAAAGGATTCTCCTTTTCCCTTTAGCGCCTCCTTCACACTAGCTTTTCAGCTAAGACTGGACACATGATAAGCAGGAGCACTTTTACACTGCAGCATCTTTATACCCTGTCATAAGCGTAATTGGATATAAGGTATGATGGAAGAAGATAATTCCATTTGGTGAGGAAACACTGAGGCATTGGCAGGACTACAGCTATGCATTTCTGGATAGAAAGAAGTTAAAATGTTTCAGTCCCTAACTAAAATACATAGAAACTGTCTTTCTGACTGAAATTCTTTTAGAAATCCCATCAGTACACATAAAACCTCTAGAACCTCTGATTTTACTATGTTTTTCCTCTTCTGTGCCTTTGAAATATATAATCCTTTGTTTTATCTAAACTGTATTGAATCTCCCTGTTGCTGCTGAGGAAATATATTTATCATCCTTGAAGTGTGTATTATGTACCTGCCTTCCATTCCAGAAGGGAATAATAAATAAAAGATAGCTAATTGTTTAGGGGCTTATTTGACAGAGAGGAGATACTGGGTCAGGGAAGACCAAACCTACATAAATTGCCCTGGCACAGTATAAGCTGCATTTTGTTGCTGAATTTTTTGAGGATTGGTAGGAGAGCTGTGCTCTGTGTGTCATATGACAATAGAGAAATTTGGTGACTAAGCTCACCTAAATAATTTCACCATTGGATACGCATATATAGAGTAGACAGTGAAGACTTATGTATTTTAGATGTAAACAAAAAATGTAACAAAATCAAAATATTTCTCAGATCACAGGGTAATTCAGGCTAGAAAGGACCTCAGGGAGGTCTCTGGTCAAACTACCTGCACATAGCTGTGAAGTCACATCAGGTTATTTGGGGTTTTATCCAATTCTGTCTTGAAAACCCCACATACTGTATCCTGAGACACCCTTTATCACACTTAATTAAAAATAATTAAAAAATATATGTTTTGTCTTTGCATAAACCTTCTTTGGCTCACTTGGCACCTTTCATTTCTGCTCCTGAGAAACAGCACTGTCTCTCAGAGTTTAGACAAGAATTTTTTGGAGGTCAATCCTTCTATTTCCATGAAAATGTCATCAGAATTTATGAAAACTCTGAGAAGGGAATTCAGTTTGCAAAATGGCTTGTGCTGCCAGTGCATGTTTTGGGCTAAGTAAGTTTCTGATCAACTCTGTGCTCCGATGGCAATGTTCAAATTGTTTCCAAACTCCCTTATGATGTAGAATGTTCAGATGCAATAGCACAGATTTGGGGCAATCTATGACTGCAAATATGCTTCAGATTCTGTTGCCTTTAAAGTCTGTTGGATGTGTCTGAATTACTGATTTTACTATCTAATTACTTAGAAGAAACTAATCAAAATGCATCCCTAAATATGGACTTCCTTTCTGTAATTGCATTTCTACAGTGGTTTTTTTTTATTCTAATCTAGCAATTTGGGTGAGCTGGTGCTGGACAAATTTAAAAATTTGTCCTATTGTTTTTTATTTTTTGCACTGTTGAATGTATAGTGACAGAAAATGTATAGGAGTTTAAGGCAGTAATTATTGTTCTAAAAGCAACAGAAAAGCAATAAAAACGTAAGGGTTAGGGTGAGGGGAAGCAACTTGGAATGAATACTTCCATTTTTGCCAGGTACCAGAATCAACACTCCAGTATTTCCAAATCCTTCTGGTCCTATGAAATACCAGACAAACAATACAGATACTCCTGGCGCAGCTTTGGTTATTTTGCAATGCTTTACTTGGGTGTGTGAAAAGAAACTTTACATTACCCTCTGCTAATTGCTGGAATTCCTCTGTCAGCAGACAGGCTGAGGTTACAACAACTGTTTAAGAAGATTGGAAATATTTTTGTTCACAAATCTGACATGATTTGCTAGTTGTGACAACTGATTTGACAATGACCAGTGATTTAGGTCTACCTGTAATAAGTGAATTAATCTGAGTTAAAACATAGTGATCTGTCATGTTTAGAGATACCTCAACAGCTGGCTGGCTTGTCCTCTGTCAAGCTAGTTTGTCCTGTGCAAATCTTCTGTCAAGTACAGAAAAGAACTGTTGAGAGAAAATTACATGGCAGTTTTAGAGTTAGCGATGAATTTTTCTCCCAACATACCAGCTGTGCCAGCAACACTATTTTTGATGGCATTAATCAAATAACTTGCCTGCAGCACCTTCGCTTTCCCAAAGGCTGGGAGATGAATCTGTCAAAAAATGTCACTGGGATTTGCCAAGAGCTTTTCCTAAGCTCAGGTACTAGTCCTTGCTCCTCACAAGTTTGAATAAGGCTTTGAGGGAGTTTGTTCTTGGAATTAAGTCTTGTAGTATAATTTTACCCTATACCTGAATTCAAAGCCATTGTTACAGTGAACATGATGAAATTAAGGAGTCTGCCATAAGGCCGAGTACTCAAGCTTTATTCATGTATTTCTCTTGTTGATTTACCATTCTGTGTTTATTTTTAGTAGCCTTTCTGCAGTTAGAAAAGTACAAGAACAACTGAAAGCCACAGAGTGATCCATCTGCTTTTTCTGTAGATGAAGGAAATTGAGACAAGTTTAGGTTGATAAACACAAATATATATTCCATCATTATATCAATGCATATTTTCATTAAAAGTATACACTTTAGGAAATTCCAAATTGCAGTTTTTCATAAATAAAAACTATTTTATTTTGATGAACAAAGAATAGAAATGTATTTTATCATGTCACTTTTTTAGTACTTGAAATTTTAATTCATAATTTACTATTTCTTACATGAATATTGAGACCAAAATGCAGAAATTAAGAGAAACAATAGATTCCTATCCAAGTGAGAGGACAAAAATTCTTTTACCTTTTATTCTTGAGCTTGTATACCATTACATATGCTTAGTGGAAATCTGTGCTGGATGATTTCATATCTTAAAGGCTGCCAGCAAAGTTTGATCTACCTAGCACTCAAAACCTGCAAAACGCAGACAAACAGAACTGAACAAGTAGGTGGAATATTGAACTCTCCCTGTAGGCACTCTGTCTTGGAGAAAAAAGGTTAAAGAAAAGAATTCCTCTGATTTTCTTTCTGAGAGGTGCTGACCTGTGAGAGGTTGCAGAAGTGCATTCAGATTAATAACTGAAGGTGAGGGATCCTTCACTGGAGTGAGTCCATCCATTGTGATCACGTCTAGTTCCTGAAATTGCTTTCCTTTTCTTGCTTCCATTGGTTCTCCCATTCATAGATTGGCTTTCACATTACTCCTCTTCCAGATACTTCTTATAGATACTTAAACATGTCTTTCATGTGGGATTGAAGAGGAAGGAGTAGAATCAATTTAGTACAACTCCATCTATCCCTTTTGGAGACCTCACATAGACTGATAGACTCTATAGTTATGTCAAAGGCCTCTAATAAATGTAATGGTTAAAGTATGGCACTAGGCTTTGGTACGTAGCCCTTGTGAGGGAGGTCATTCATCAGCAAACCAACATTATCCCTTTGTCATACTAAGGTCTGAAATCAGATTTGAAAGGACCCAGGCTGTGCTGATATCTTTATCTGATTACCATTCCATTGGATAGGGAGTTTGAAGAGTCATTGGCCTTGGTTAACGAACATTCCGAACTCTTCTCTCTGCTCCTGATTTTACTAGCCCCGGAAGGGTTCCTGAGACTTGAAGATTGCAAAGCCCAATAACTAGCATACATTATCAATTATGTGGTTTCAACAAATGTTGTAAAGAGATTTTGATTCAACTTCCTCGCTACGAAAGTCATTGGACATAGAAAGCATTATGTATCTCTAAGGAAGATTTTTATTTAAAAATAGACTTTCCTTCAGAAATTGCATTAGTAAACTTCCTTCTGCAAACAGTAAAGGCAATTTTAGAGGTGCACAGAAGTAACAAAAGAGAAACAGCATTAAAAAGCTTCGGTTCTAGCTGCAATTATATTTGCAAATTCTCTGTGTTTCTCCATGCTCTGTGTGATAATGATTACTGTCTTCTTAAGTATTGAGGAAAGCTAAGCTGGTATTTTAAAAGCTGGAAACAGAGACTATATTCAAAATATAGAAACTACCTGTGGGGGAAGTTTATATCATAGTCTTAACAAATTGTAAAATGGACTTACAAAAGCATCTGTGTCTATAGCTACTTGTAAATGATACCATTTGTTCCTGTAATGCATAAGTAAATTAAAATCAGGCACAAATCATTATCATTGTCATTCATAATAGAATTCCTACTACCAACATGAATAGCTGCTTCTTAATTCAACATCAAATTAATTTTTCCTGTTGCCTTAATATTTTTGTTGATTTGTGTCACCTGATTAGCAAAGGCATTTTCATAAGCTTAACTAAATTACAGAAATATTTACACATTTCGGCATTGTTTTGAAAGTGTTCGTAATCTATATGAAAAAGAACAAGTCCACAGAAATATCAAAGGTTATTGTGACTGAAGTTATTTTACAATAATTTAAATAGATTTTATTACAGGTTTAAAGAATGATTTAATTATTAGATAGGCTGCAGCACTCGAACTACTGTGCTAGGTAATATTTGACATGTCTGTCTGCCAGCCTTCCTATCTGTCTAGCTGTCTGTCTTTTCTCAAGTGATTCTTCCTGTGGAAGTACTTTTAAAATTGAAATAGAGAAATACAGTGAGAGGTTTCTTAAATCACGTTATTGTATAACCAAAAAGGTATTTTATTTTGGATGTGGTGTATTTTACAATTTGACAAGTTGGAACTTTGTAAACTGACAATTGGGCACAGATGAAGGTATCCATTTATCTCATCTATGTCTTGTTGAGGCAAAGCTGTCAGAAGAAATCTTATCACATGGTGCCCCATTTGTTTTCTGTAGTGATTTATGATGGTTTTGAAAAGGTCTTGTGATCCCATAGGCTGCCACGATTCTCTGACTCTTCTCTGTCAATGGATCAGATTTTTGACATTTTCTGAGAGCATTCAGAAAAGATTTGATAAATCAGCTTGTGGTGTTTATTTTAATTGATCTGAAGCCCGTGCCTTCAAGAATTCATCAAACACTGTGACAGGGTCTGGGTGTGCTGCAGTGAAATGAAAGAACTAGGTTGGCCATGCTTCTGTAATGATGATATAGATATTTTGTTGAAAGTTTATGCTTACAGACGAAAAGATGTCATAACTAATTTAGAATGTTGTAAATCTTTTGATGCAGATTCTAATTCATAAGTTTCATCCATCACATGTGAGTCACGAAATGATAGACAACCTTTGATCCGAAGGTACTTTTGTGTGCGTTCCAAGTTCGTTGCACTTTTTATTGCTCCAGAAATAAATCACTCCAGAACAACGGAATTCTGTTATGAAAGTGGTGCTGTAAAGGTCTCTCATTCTTTTTCATCTGTTCTTCTTCTCATAAGGGATAACATTTCTTCACTTTAAGATGCAAATGAAACTCCGTGTGTGTGTGTGCTTCACTTTACAACAGGAAGAAAAATGCAACTTATTGCAGTGGTTCTGGTTGAGGAGTCATCACATTTGGCTGGTATAACCTGGGTCTCTTTTCTTCTCTCACAGGAACCTCCATCTGTTGAAAACATCACCACAAACACCTGTCCTGATCAACCACAGTCAGTGTCTTTGATCTCTTCACTCATTCCTGTTGCGTTTGATTGGTAAACCTGTAAGGAGACCATTGCAGGATCTGAATCTCTCTCTTATCAGCCAATCCACTCTTTTTCCTGCTAAGTTGAGGCATTGCTGCTGACTGGTGGCTGTGGATGGTCAAGGAGGGAATTTGTGGTGGTGTGTTTGATCTCTCTAATTAAGGGAAATGAGCATGGGATGACTGATAAGCAGGCGGGCCTATCAGGCAATGAATTACAATGAATAAATAAATGTCACTCAACCGTGTTACCAAGAAAACTGCTGAGGACTGGCATCAATCAACGTCTGTTTATCTGTCTAGAACTTTGTCTCCAGATATAAAGTTGAGGTAATTCCATACATTATCAGAATAATAAAGTAGCAAAGCCAAACATTCCAAAGTTTGGTAGTCTTGGAACTAAGTTTGCCAGTGCAATATTCCTTCTGAATACATGTTTTGATATTCTTCTTCAATGTCACACTTGTGGTAAAATCGAATAGAGAACTGAGTGAACGATTATTCATTGTTCCTAGTTCATGCACACAACCCAGACAACTATTTCTTGCAATAATCCATTTCATTTGCATTTTAACTTCTGCATGGAGTGAGGCTAGTGCTTCTTTTCAAAATAATGTTGCTACTTCCTTGCATTGTTTGCTGTCTTAGAAGTGCTAAATATGTGACCTGCAGAAGAAAAGTATGATCGTGTTTGTGCTCAATACAGCTCCTATATCAGATTATACAAGATGATCCTTAATGCAGATTTTAATGCTGAGCCTTTACTGAGTTCTTGAGAATACATGCAAATAGCAGTTTCCATAATCTTATAACTCGGTCACATATTCATTTGAAAAGATAAAACAAGCTTTTTTGAAATTAAGAGATACTTCTCTTCCAAAATCCTGCTCCTGCACAGAGTGAAACAATTAGTATTTTATAGAAATGCATGCTTATATCAGTAAGTCTATTTCTCCTTGCTGTCTTTCTTGAAAGTTTTCATAACATTTATGGCTGAAGGAAACGTCAACCAAAGAAAATGCAGCCTGTAAAACTACTAAATAACTTTTTGTGGGATACTTCACAATGGGTGGAATAGCAGCAAGTAACCATCGCAGAAGAATGGAATCTACAATGTTCACTATGCACTCAATGCAGGTCTTTATAGGTTACTAATTCCGTTTTGCCATTTATTGCAGACCTCACTGTTAGTTACTGGAAAGGTCAACAGTTTCGCTTGCCACATACGGGTCAAGGAATTTGGAGGTTTTTTGTCTGGCATATTTCTGAGTTTATTTCCCTTACCTTACTTATGACTTCTTTTGCAAATGGTTAAGCAAAGGTTTCTCTGCTCACGTGATTGTGAGTAGACCTGCAAAGCAATGTTGAAGACTTTCTTTGAGCTGAGAGAGAAGCGATCAGTATGGCATGTATTTCAGTGCAGTTGTCTGTTTCTCCACACAAAGAAGATAAGCTTAAATTTTCTGCAGCACTGCAGTATTCTAGATGACATCAAACAGGGAAGACTGAGGGCTAAATATGCGTAATTCAAGGTGGGGGATTGAACTGAGGGATTGACTCTGTGTTTTTCTTTTCCTCAAACTTCCCCTCTTTCTTTCATTTTGTCTGTCTTTGCCTCTTGTTATTGTTTATGAAAGCAGTTGTCTATGTGCCTGATTCTCAGTCCTGCCATCTCATAGGCATCTTTCTTTAAAGACATCGAGATTCTAACTTAGTCTTGTATTGTGCTAAGAGTCAGCAGACAGATTCAACTATGCTTAATCTCCTCATCATTTAGGTCCAGTCTATCCATGTTCAGTCTTGATCTACACCACCTATGCTTGTCCACTGTGGACTGTCTCCTTAACAGAAGCAATTAGCATTGCTGAAGTGCGTATACTGCTTGACTGTTTTTCTTAGAAGGGTACATGTACCTGAGAATTTAGAGTGGATATTTCAAAAGGAAGGAGCCTTTGTGTAGAAGCAGTCATAGAAAGATGTTTAAAAGATACCCTGGGCTCCGTAAGATGGTGATTTTTAAAAGTACTGGCAGGTCTTAGCACAACCTTTAAAAGCCCAGTACATTGCCAAGAGGCAAAGTTTTCCAGTGTCTGTAATTCAAAGTTTCTGTACTTTTTTTTTATTTGACCAACTGCCAATCTAATCAGTTGGTAATTAACTTGATGTTTTAGCTGTGAGCTAGACTAAGAAAGCAGGAGAGCACTCAAAGTCTGCAACAGCAGGATCAACAGATTTTTCAGTGTTACTTCTCCATCAAAGAAGCAAATAATTTGGAATTTAAATGAATGGTAGAATTAACCGGTTTTTCAAATTCTTCCAAGGATGCTTGAACTTCTAATCTGTTTTTTTTTCACTCAAGATGGCTGAAAAAGAAATATGTTTTGAACATTGTTATTTTTGATCTCCAACAATGATATTCTCTGTTTCTGCCACCACCACAAAGTATTGAGTGTTTTTCACTTTTTTCAAAGTGCATTCATTTTAAGCGGTCATTGTAAATAAGTAGCATTTAATAAAATGTATTCTGGAATAAACAGATCTGCCAATCATAGAGAAAAAAATTTAAAAAACCCTTGGTTAATGTTGGCATTAGGAATTAGAATTGTGCCATCCCCGCTTAATTTGTGGGTTTGGGTCTTGTTTAGGAAGGGAGGAAAGTGATTTTATGAACTATTCACTCAAGGTTAATTCAGGAAATATACTGAAGTCCTCTTCTGTTATTGTGCACCAACTTTTTAATGTCATTCAGAGGAACATAGAACTGGATGCTCAGCTAGTATGAATTTTCATGACTGTGTTGAAATCAATGGAGCTAGACCAGTTTACTCCAACTAGGGTCTGCTATTTATTTTAAAAAAATAAATTATTCTGAGTGTGTATTAGAAAAGTGACGTTTTGCAACGATGGCTTGTTCTTAGTTATTCATTTTTAGCTCTACAGAAGCAACTGCTGACAAGTCTTATCAAATGATGCTTCTCAATACAGCAGCCTTGGCAGTTTATATTAACAGAAGAAATCAGGTTAAGTGTCGAGAGAGTTAAGAAAGCATATCTTTGCTAATTAATTTATTTTCCATATTGGCCTGTATTGGGTACAGATGCTTTCATCCAAACTGAAAGGTACGATGGCTAGCAGGTGTTACAACAATCTTAGCCCAGAGATATCCAAGTCTTTTTGCCTGGCAGCATTCCAGCTACAGACTGGAACTAGCTTTTGGAGATGTTGACAGTGAGATTGATTGCATTTTGGAATTTCCATTGGTTAATTATGTCTCCGATTCTTCACCATAGGCAATGTCCTGGGTTTTGAGACTATGCATTAAAATTTATTGTGCTTGTGTTCATCAGTTTGAAACATTGTGAGATTTTCATAGGTCATATCTTACAGGAAGGGAGATAGAGGTGGTTAGATGTAGCTGTGCTGCTGTACATCTTCACAGATCACAGAAAGCAGAGAAGACAATCCAGGCAGGGTCTTCTTACTGAAAATGGAGATAGCCTTCATAATCGCCAGTGGTCACTTAAGTGGTCTTCAACAGTAATGAGAATTCACAGTTATAGCTGGTTGGTCTACTAGGAACCAGTTTATTTTTGACATTTTGTGAAGGAATAAAGGATTCAGTTTTTATCTAGTTAGGGTTTGGGTTTTAATTGTTTGTTATACAGAGTTGCTGTTCTAACCCAACTAAGAGATATTTATTTCAGCAGTCACTTGTAGATACCCCTTTCTTTCTAGCATAAACATTAAGTCTTAAATGAGTGGAGCAGTATACTAACTAGCTTAATAAAAAGAGAGAGATCATACACAACTGATGGACAGGGCATTGCAACCAGGTGTTATCAAATCGTTCAGTGTGCTAAGTGCTCTCTCCAGTTCTGTTGTAAAAACAATGCAAGTACTGATGGCAGGCTTAAGTTACTTCAAATCATTTGGCAGAATTGATCCACAATTATCTTTGTAATCCCTGAAGCCCCAGCCACTGAGTCCTCCCAGCCACTGAGTCCTCCATCCACTTTGTATTTCCTACATATAGTTCTCATACCTGTCAGGTGCCATGCTCGATATTCCCTGGAACCAGCAACTTCACTGGAGTCAAGAATTCCAAACTCTAAATCTGCTCATGCTCTGAATACTCAAGTTCAAGTGTACAAAACACCTGCACAACACTATATCCAACAGCTTTCAAAGAGCTTGTATCATGTAGTCACGTTTGCTGTGTAAATGAATTTGTGTGATCGTGGAATACATGAGACATTGAATTACATGCTCTCTGTAGACATTTATTTAATATTTGAACGGGTGTTGTCTTCTGTTGAGTGTCACAAGGCTTGTAGTAGTCATTCTACTTTTTAGGAAATGCTATGCCAATCTCTAATCTGAATCTCATAAAGAAATAGCAAAATTTAGTGGAGTTTCGTATGAGTTGTTTGAAATAGAAGACAGACATTACCATATGAGATGAGTAATTCATACAGCATAGCACCTTTCCTCTGGTAGTTAAGAAATGCAACTCCCCTTGGCGGGGAAAATGTCAGTCCAAACGGCTGGGCTTTAGCAGAGTTCTGTGTACCAGAGCACAAAATTGGACAATGGCGAGTGTTAGACAGACTGAATTGTAAGGCAGTGATTTTTGTGATACTCATAATAATTTGGAGATTTGTGCCTCTCACATCACCATTCCAAAATCAAGAAGCCAAATTTTCTTCTGTAGCTAATGACATGAGGGAAGAGGCATATGATGCAGGAGAGGAAGTTTTGCCTAACTTTTACCCTGTGGATGTTAAACCAGAATGTGCCCACAGCAGGTCATGATAGAAGAGTTGTCAGACAGCTTACTGATGAGGGGATGAGTTGGTACATGACTTAACCATGCCAATTTTGAGCTAAGAAGTCAAACCAGAATAGCTGCACTGGGGACTTCACTGCAGGAATCTCTGGCTGAAAAGTTATTTTTCATATGTAGCGTCTGTGCAGTGTAAAGAGAACAAAGCAAGTCCAAGAACATATCCCTATTTTCTGCAGAATTAATGGAGGCATCTATTTCACTCTTACCAGCCCTGAACTTCGGATAAAAAAGGGTTTTTAATTGCCTTCCAACTGTTAAAACTGATCCGCACTTGTTTAGTCTTCCCTGTTCAGGCATCGGGCTTTAATGCACTTCTGTTTGTTTCAGTGCCAACATATTGAACCATTAGAACAGAAGGCACCGCTTAGTCCATTACCCAGTCAATTTCCAGTTTAAATACCATTCTTGAAGGGTCGTAAGGGATTCGAATTGGTTTGAGCGGCGCAGTGAGCTTTGCAGTCTCTATTGCACAAAACAGGGAGTTATTCTGTCTCCTTGATGATAAGTGTGCTCAGAGTAAGGGAAGAAAAGAGAATTTCAGTTATTGAATATTTAATTCTGGACAGCAGTTTAATCAGAAGTGGGATTTGGGCAATTGCTGTAGCCCCCACCTAACATACTACAGTTTCAGTTCTTAGTATTCCTTAATTATCCCACTGAGATGTTTGAGGAGCAACTAGTAGTAAATGAACTTGGCAAATCAGCTATTACCCAAGTAATGAAATACAAATACATATGTTTGACAATTCTGCAGGGAAATCGTGGAAGCTGGGGTTCTCCATGGAATGTATTGGCCAATAGAGAAAAAAACAGGTGTTGTTATCAAAATTTGTGTACAAACAATTTGACTAGAGTTTTAAAATAATGTGAAGCTTTTTTCCCTTCAGCTAATTCCAAGAATTTTGGTTAATGTATGGAGACTGCTGATTGTCAGATAATGAATCTGTAGTGGATTCACACAGTGACGTAGTTCTAAATATTCAAGGATTTTACGTTAACATTATATCTAAGGATGAGTACTAGCTTTGCATCTAACCTTAAACAAAGGAGAGTTCAGCTCTACTGAGAAAATTGATTTTATTCAACAGTAAGGTGAGGGAAATTAGTACATTCAATATTTGTAGAAAGAAAATAAGCAAAGCCCACAAGTCTGGGTGGTTTGAGATTTTTCTTTGTTTTGGTAATTATACCTTTATATGTGAGATCTCATATTTGCACTTTCAGAAGTATTCCAAATGCTTTATGCATCAGTCATGTCCTGGACCTGCTGGATTTCTACAGAATTTTACAGTGAACTTACAGACAAACTAATTCAATGTGATACTGAGTTTTAACTTTACAGCTGTAGCTATGTCATTCTGTCTTTCTGGGACATTAGAAGAATTTAATTAGTAACCAAATGTCAGTTGCCTCTAGTTCATTTGCATGATATCTCAATGTGCTAATTTCTAAAATTAACATGATTTATTATTTAAGCTGTCTTTGATTTCAGGGACAGAGTTGTTTGACTCATTTCATCGGAGGCTTTTTATTCATATGCGAGAGGACCCAAATAGGAATACTTAATCAGGATGCATTTACTATTGTTTACTGTAGAATGATAAGCCAAATGCAAAGCTAGGAAGGCCTCCCAAACCTCATAGATTTCCATTTTGCCATTAGCTGTACCAGTTTAAAAAGTGTGCCGCAAGAAATATCGACAGGTCAAGTACAGCAGAGAAGAGTGTGTGTCCCAGTGGCCTTTACACTGACAGTTTCTCCCACATTAAAGAGTTAACTAGCAGCCTACCAACTCAGAGTGGAAGCTAATGAATGAAATGGAGATTGATATAGACTCTCTTTGGAGGTGCATCGATCTGTGTCTTCTGAACTCAGCTTAGGAATTCTGCAGGCAGCATAGCATGAGTAACCCTGGCATGGTGCCCATTAGCAAATAACTCTTTTAATGTTTGTCTTCAATTGATTCGCTTATTGTTGTAGTGACTACTATGCAGTTCTTCAAACTTTCTTGTAGTTTGCCACTGTAGTAACAAGTTATGTAAAGGTCTACAACAGGAATTTGATTTTGGAAGTACAAAACCGAAGCAAATTCTCAAGCAACTTTCTTCATTCTGCTTATTTCCTTCTCCTGCTCCCCACCTCTCAGCCCAATTAGCATCAAGGAATTATTCAACTGAGATGCATAACTGCCACATATGCCCCAAAACTGCAAATTTCAGTAGTTTTATAAATAATTTTATTTTTCTGTCTAAGATGATATCTCAGTCAGAGCAAGAAGAAGTAGTGTGCCCTTAACTGTGAAGTATTATTTCCATTTATTGCTTTAAATTGATACTGAATTATAGAAGTGTATGTGGGAATCATTTGTTTTTTCTGATGGCCTCTACTGTGGTATGTACCTACAAAGACAAGTTCCAGCAGGAAGGCCTTCCATATTTTCTCTTTAGCAGATCAGGAGAAGTTGAACCCTCATTGAACAGCAGAGAGATGATTAATCTCACAACTTCAGCTGTCTGAAAAGTAGTCACTTAGCTCAAGTCTAAGTCTAAATTGCTGTACAGCCAAGGAGGGATGACAAATCACTCTTCTGACTTGAGCACCTGTGGATCTCTAGTCTCTCTCCATCAGCTAGGAAGGAAGCATCTACAACTAACCTTAACCATGTCTCAATTTTTATGATATGTAACCTGAAAAATATCTATAGTTTAAATGCTTAACCCTATAAGGAAATTTATGTATGCAAACAAGCTAGTGAAAGCAACCAGAAATGCTGACCTAATATTGCTATCTGAGGTGATGAATATCTCAAACCCCTGTGCCACTTGCAAAATTTCAGTAGAGACTTTTGGCTGTAGACTTCATCACACAGAATGTTCAATCATCTGGCTCATGGCTCTCCACCCTTATATGTATGTAGATAACCTTTTTCAAAGCATATAAAATTATAAAACCGATAACTCTAAAAAGTTAGAAGCATTCAGAGGTGATTTTTCTGTCTAAAACTGCATTATCATTAGGAGAGGTAGACAGAAGCCATTTAGCATTTTACGGAAAAGTTTAAACCAAACATGCGTAACAATAAGCTACATTGTTCCTTCTTTTCTCTTTTTCTTTTAAAAGTTTTCTGCCTGTCTTTTGTTTTTCTTTGCACATTTTTGTTTTTCTGCCTGCAATGTAGGCAGAGAGATCTTTTTTTGCGGTAAGATAATTGTTTTGATTATAGGCTTGAACCAAGCATCTGTACATCAAGGTGGAACCCGATGTAAACTGGTTCTTTTGAAACATTTTTTGTACTGAAAATCAAAACAAAAAAATTTCACATAAGAATTTAAAATTACAAAATGAGAATTTTTTATAGAAAATTATTGAAAATTTGTGGTTATTATTTTGATGGCTTTTCATTTTTGACAGCTGTAATTGCTATCAGGGGTTTTTTTCTTAATCATTGTGTGTATCTTCTGAAACTCTCTTGCTGAGGAAGTATTAAGTAACAACCTTATTCTGGCGTTATAAGCACAGCACTTATTACAATGATTATTGTTTAATTTTGTTCCTGGAGCTGCCTGTTTTGATTAAGAAGTTGACATAATGAAAAAAGTCACAAAATTTTGATTTGTACAGTGGTGAAGTTCTTCTTGTTCACTTTAATATAACTCATACCTTACAGTAAAATTTTTTATTTTAATTTTATTTTAATCGATATAGTTATAACTCCATTAACTTAGAGAAATTGTTTCTGACTTACACCACGGCAGATAAGAATCAGAATTAGGTCTGATACCAGCATATTTCTAAAGATGGAAGCAAAAGAATAATTATAAGTAGTTTTTGCCTTCTGAACCTAATGGATTGTCAGCTATGCTTGACATTATTCTATAGGCAAGGCCACAGAAAATCAATACATATTAGGCATGTTTAATTTCTTTGTAAGTTCTTACAACTAATGACTTTCCTTTTGTGTTTGTTTTGATTTTCTTTTTAGCTTTTGCTCTCATGAATAGCTACAATTTTATCCTTTTATCCTCTCATTGCAACACACACTGCAAGAAATGTGATGTAATTATAATGTTGATAAAAGACTAGACGCATGAATGAACAACAAAAAAATGGAAACTGTCCCTTAAAAGAATTTGGCACATTAGCATCAAGCTTCTCTGACTCCCACCTTGGACGATACAATGTGTTTTCTGTTATGATATTTTTATTTATATTACAGCAGCACCTGCAGCCTCCAAATAGTCCTGAATCTCTTCATGCCAGGCACTATACAGTCACATTCTGACTGAAAATCTGTCCTGTGATGATCTTCTGATCTGAGTAGAACAAACAGAAGTAGTATGAAGGAAAGTAATGTTGTCATTGTTCATAAGAAAATGAGAAATGAAGCCAGATACCCAAAAACCAGTGCGACTTAGAAATGATTTATAATTCCTCAAGTTAAAGTATCCTGGATACCAATACTAAGTTTTGAGTCTTATACTGAGTGTCTGGTGGTTTTTGAGAATGTTTTCAATTGCGCCACAATTAATTTCTGCCCATTCTGTAAATATCATTGCAGTAAGGCTAGCTTTCATGTGCTTGATGCTATTCTTCAAAGGTGTATAAATGGAGGATACTCTTTTTGCAAGAATTTTTCACTGGAAATGTAGATGAAGGTTGCTTTTTTGTTGTACTGGGAAAGGTTGCATTTGGCTATGGTTCTGCTGTAATTTAGTGTATTACCAGATCCTGTTTTTTCCACATCCTCATCTTTTCATGCCTGCTGCAATTCAGGGCATAGACTCCAGCACCATTTCAGTTGGTCAGCATTGACAAACACATAAGCTACTCTCAGACCTAAGTGGGATTTTAACTTGTTCTAACAGAATCATAAACATTTGTGACTACATGGCCAACTTCTAACAAAACTTTATAAGTAGGAATCACTGTATCACTGTCTTGCTTACCAGCACAAAGACATTTCATCAGGAAAGTGGAACTGTGCAAGACTCAAGCGAGGAAGTAGAGGGTGTATAACAGTAGGGTCAGGCATTTCAAAGCGATTCTTTACACTGGTAAATAGATATGGCAAATGCGTAAATTTTGTTAGGATTCTTCTGACAGCCATGAACACAGATATATTCACAATAATATAACTGTCCTAAATCCTTAGCAGGGAATATACTGACTTCTAGTATTATTTTTCACCACACTGGCTACACTAAATAAGCCATATTTGATTAATTTCTTCAAGTTACTTGACTTTGTACAAAAGACCATGATAGCCATTTAACCTTGGTTTAGTTCTAGTTGTTCAACCCAATGTTATAGCTGACCTAAAAAAAATCAGTTGCCTAGACAAAGAAAAATTACTGAAACAAATACACAAAAGGTGTTTTATATGTGTCTCATAACATTTGTTACATGATGAGCCTGTAAGAATATAACTCCAGGGTTTTTGGCTATGTTTTTTTCTTTGTATCTTGTATTTTCTCTGAATGTTTGTGTTGAGAAAGAATGGAAATTGTAGCTGCCCTTCTAACTTTAGCTAATATACTTAGGTAAATCTGTCAAGATATCCTAAATAATGCTTTTGTATGTTTTTGTAATACCATATTTTGACTCTAATTTCACCGTGTTTGATCTTTGCCTAGGGGTCAAACATGAAAGCGAATTTATTCAGAGCTACTTTTTAGTGACTCAGCAGCTGGGTAAAATCAAAACTTGTCATCTGTTTTCAGTAAATTATCAAAACTTTCAACTTAAAAAAGCAATCATCTTGATCATCTTGCTAATCAATATAATAACTTAGTAGACTGGATTTTGGTCTCTCAAATCTTACTCTAAAACATTTCTCTGGCTTTTAGTAAGGGCTGTAACTTCATGCAGTTGTAAGTACACAATCAGCAAGCACATACAGAATGGAAACAAGGAAGGGCGTAGGAGCAACTTTTTAGCTTCACTGAGGAAAAGGCTATATTTTTTCTTTTCCTCATTTCTGAAATATGAGACACTTATTCTTGTCCAGTGCCTTAAATTACTTGATCTGATCTATAAACATTAGTCAGGATTGGCCATCTTTATTCTAACACTTTGAGTCTGACTTCTTTTCCCCAACTCATCTGATTCTTATCCTGTCACTGCAAGTCAGAACATAACATTGTGAGTGCATACAATTTCTCCTTCCTTTTTACACTGTTATGGTTTGTGATGTTTCACTTTTAGATTTTATTTTAGCGACTCATTGCATTGAGCCTCAATTTGCACTGGACACCAGATGCAAGTTGATATTTTAATAAAATCTACACGTGCTTTGATTTCTAAATTAATTATGAACTTTTTCATTGTTAGTGTAAAAGAGATTTAAACAAGGAGGAAGGCAAAATCCATCAGAAGCCTTACTCATACTCAAAAAAAAAAATGTAAAAGAGGTGCAGGATTCTGAAAATGTGTTTCAAACTACACTTCAGCTGTAGGTCATGGAGTGCATAAACTTCCATCTCCCTGAGAATCCCCAATGAAGCGACATAAATTTTACTCTCTGCACTTTCTCAGTGAATCTTCATGGAGAAGACTTCTTACTGACCCACTCTTTCATGCCCTTACATGCGCATGCAAATGTTTGTACATAGGTATCTCCAACCAACAGAAAAAACAAACAACTGAATTAATTTTTTTTAATATTTTTACTAGCTTTGAAAGCTTTGGCCTAAATTCAGTTAATTAATCCTTAGCATACAAAGCATGCTTTAAAATCCTGTTTCTTTTTGAAAAAATACACCTTTTAGAAATGAAAGGTGTAGTAAGTCAGTGAGGATATGTTAAATTGCTCATACACTTAAGGTGTGACTGCTTATAACATATCAGGATACAGAGGAAACTTGGTACCTTTGGAATTCTTTGAGTTCAACTTATATTGGTTCATGAAGGCTTTACATGTGGGACACTATTTTGCTGATGAAAAAGAGTTCAGCCAATGCAGTTCAGTGTAGGGAGGGGAAGATGTAAGGCCATTCGCATTACATAAATAGAACTACATGCTATTAGAGAAAGAGAGGCTTCCCTTCCTGCCCAGTCTATCCATATGTGATAAAAGCTTTTCCACTCTGAATTATTTTATGTCATAATTCTATTTAATTGGAAGTATGGAACTAAAAGAGCTTATTTTTATATGTTGGAGAACAAAAATAGTATCCTTCACTTATAAATAGAGGGACATATTTTGATACATACACAGATGCAATAGTATCGTGCATGTATGTATCTGCAATCGTTCAGTCAGTTCCCAAACCTGTTTGTTCTTTAAATAGATGGAATCTATATATTACCTTCAATGTCGTATGAGGTAAAAACATTCAAGACCATTGTTGATAAACCGTTTTAACTGCTCTTCTGAGTGTGTCTCCTCTCTTAGATGCAACAACGTGTAGTGATGAAGCTGTTTGAGGAAGGAAAGCTTAACTAGAACTAGGTTTAGTCACAGCTCCATAGCAACATTTCGCAGTTTCCTTCGTCTGTGCATTTTCCTCCTTTTTGTTGAAATGCATTAATTTAGTAAAAAAAAAAAAAGTCTATACTATAGAAGGCAGTTCACCTGAAAAGGTACCATCACTGATGTGCTCTGCTTTTACTGAATAGAGATTCAAGTTTACTTGCTCTTTGTAGAAAATTATCTTTGATACAAAAGTTTCATGTTAGCCTCTGTTGGAAATTGTCTGTAATTTAAATCCATATAGTTCAACACCCCTAGTGATGTGACTCAGAATGCAGCTAGCTATCAAGGGGGCTGTTTCACCTTTCTCCCAACAGGGGACAGTGAGAGCAGAGGTTGTTATTATCTTACCATTGCAGGAAAAATTCCATTGCTTTTTGCTGCCCTACATTGTAACACTAACCAAATATACTAGAGGCTTCCAACTGTCCTTCATTTGGACTCCATAAGCACAAATGTGTATTCTTCCATTAAAAATGGACAGTGTGGAATGTTTTCCTGTATGTTATTCGCTCAGTTATTGCTATCTGAATTACACTCATATGCATGATTATAATTTACTATAATGTTTACAACCAAGGTTTTCATGTGGTTTTAATTTACATTGCAATTAAATCAGGAGAGCATCAGGCATCAGGGGTTAAGAGGTACCTTATCTACAAATCATAAAAATTGGTTAGCATTTGAAAACATCAAATTTATTTTAAGAGCCTGTTTATTTAAATAAAGATAACCAAAAAAAAGACAGGAGGTAGGAATGTTTATACTTGCTTGTCTTTCATTGTACAGATATGTGGTTTTGCAGAAAGTTTTTACCCCAAGTAAATTTCTCATTTGTTTTTTTTAGTGTTTGTGTTCAATAATTCATTGATTCCCAGCAGCAGGGAAGAGAGAGAGATTTATGGTGTATGATTGTGTCATGTCTTATTTTATCATGTCGATAGATAGAAAATTGACCACAACTACAAAAGCCTATTTATAATTC
>JAUMJL010000044.1:392500-412500 GCA_033558185.1 Dromococcyx pavoninus | reverse complement strand
ACAACCATACAGCATAAGCTGTCTTCAAGGCTTTATTATGGAACAAAATTCCAGTACAAATTATGCAATCTCTTCATTATCAGTATCATTGTAGAGTGGTCTATGGAAGTGATTCATGATCTCAGTAAATAAAAAAAAGGCATCTGCTAGCATCAGTGAGAAGTGGATCAGGCCCTTTTAAGATCTAAACAAAACAGAGCTGTTGCCAAAGAGATGTCAATAACATGAAACGTTAAAAGATAAACAGTTAGGATTAAAAAAAAAGGACTTTTCTTAATAATCAGAAATGTAAACTTTTTTTCACTTTCTGGATTTTGAAATTTTAGTTTTCTTTTGCAACATGGACTAGAAACTTTCTTTTACCTTCAGAGTAAAGGTGAAATTCTGTACTGTTTATGTGATTCTAGAGTCTGGGACTTTATGGAAAAAACAAAGTTACTGCAAGTCTTTCGGTTAAATTGTGCAAGTTGGTAATGTTGCAAAGGTTAGCAGTTCACACAATTATGAATGCTTCTTTAAATAATAATAGGCATCCAATAAAGATACAAAAAGTTGATTTTGTTCTCCGAATTCCCAGATTCTATGAGAATCAAGAAACAGGACTTTAATCACGGTTGTTCAGTTTTTTGTGCTCTCTGTACCCACTTTTACTTTCTTTCCTTACTCTTCATGCATTATTTTCTGTTATTTATTATTTGGTCAAACTATTTTTTCTAGAGTAAGTATTCCAAAAGGACTTAGACTTGGTTTATGTTCCCTTTTTGAAATTATACATCTGTATTTTCCCTTCCCCATATTGAACTGCACAAGTGAAATTATCTGTTGCGTATCTTTAGTTACACAGGGTTTTTAAATCATCTGAGCAATTCTCAAAGGCGTGTAGACAGCTAATTTACACTAGCCTTTTGAGTAGTTTTATTGTTTTTATCAAATTCTCTTCTATTTAGTCATATATTTGGGGATTTGTGATGCACAGGGCAGTAAATATTGGAATGTTTTTATCACAGGATCTCTCAGCTATAGCAGGGTAATATAAAAACTGTAGATAGACGCCACAACATTTCTTCCTTTCCCTTTGTATGTTACATCATCAGCTCTCATTTCATGAGTTGTCTTATTTAGCCTGAAGGTCTTCATTAGATCCTATTGACTATATACAGGAAATAATTATTTGACTTATTTTTTGTCTACCTTCTGCAGTTGGTTTCTCCAGAAAAGGAGATTTGGTGCGGGGTACCTTGTAAGCTTGAATTTCATGTTCCACTCCAGTTTTCTTTTGTGTTCTGGGAAAAGTCATGGATAAGTTTCTGACTAATTCAACAAAATCCTTTAATGAGTGTCTCCATTTTGCCAAATAAAACAGGTGAGAGCATAACAAGAAACATGTTCAGTTGGACTACACCAGCAAAGGACTTCAGCCTCTCAGTTTGGTTGACAGAGCAACTCTTTAAACTACTCAAACAAGTCAGCCAAAACAGCAGGTTAAGGCTGCCTCTAGCTGGGTGCATCTGTTCATCAGTGGCTGCTGAGTACAGGGAGAGTTCATTTAGAAAAGAGCAAAGGTCTTGGAGAGTGGAATGGGGCCTGAATGCAGAGCAGGTAACCACAGGGAACCGTGGACATTAAACTCTTTCTCTGTAGGCTCTAAATGTTCCCCCTGAAAATTGTGTCAGGCTCTGTACCTTACTTTTCTCATTTTAGTGGCTTACACCCTATCACCAGATTTGACAAAAAAATCAGTTTTCCTTTAAAAAAGATCTGTGCTTTTCAGATTGCAACTAGAGCAATTTTCAAGTTTTCATTAAATAGAATATATTTTAAATTGGGGGGTTTGAACGTTTTTGTAATCCTGAATTGTATCACTTTTTTGTGGGGTTTTTCTCTATTTATGCATTCTGTGGAGCTGCATGGCTGCTTCAAAGACTGTACATACTGTGGCTTGTGTATGATAGACTGAGTAGTTTCTCCTAGTGTTTTGAGGGGAATTACAACAATCCTTGTCCTTTGTGTACTTTACTTTTCTGTGCAGCAGTGAGTCATATCTACAATGTGTTCCCAGGCATACTGAAGTTTCAATGACATTCTCAGTTTTCAAATAGCAAATTAACTAATATCCAAAGATTTATTTTATATTAACTGATTCTCTGAGTTGGTTTTATTTCAAAAACTTCCAATAATTTAATTATGCCTGCAAAAAAAAAGAGGTAATATGACTAACCTCAAATTAAAAAATACAAACGTCCTATTGCAGTGCTTTGAAACTTAAAATCTCACACATATATTTTCCATCATATAAAGCTATACCCTAAGTTACACTGTTCAGCAGTCATGAACTATCCTTTCATCTGTCAAGGTTAACTTACAGAAAATGGCCAATTTATTTATCCTGAAGTAGAGAAAGATTGTATTTTTTCCTAAGAGATGCATGCCCTTTAAGCAAAATATTAGCTCTAAACAGCAAGTTTTGTTCCCATCTCAGATGAAACAAGAAAATGGCACCTCTTCACCTTTCAGATCCGCTCCTTCATGTAATTCATGACAGTCTTTTGTTACTAATTTTATGATTATAATGAGGCAATGGCGTGCTACTTAGAACAGAATGACCTTCTAATTGAAAAGCTGTAAATTCAGTCTCAGTGGCCAACACTGGCAGGAATTTCAATAGGTAGGACTGCAAAGTCCTTAAAATGGACTGGCCTCTTGACCAGGGTGCTGCCCCATCCCAGTCACCTGTCATCTGGCAATACTTTGCAGCTCCTTGGTGTTAACTGTCTCTCTTGTAACAAGTTAGGTTAGCATGAGAAGAACAAAGAACAAGGAGTCTTCTATTGGTTAAACAGAGGATCTTGCATTTGAATACCCTCAATATCTGATCTAATACTATACTTTATAAAGCAGCCTCTCGGTCACACAAGGCTTACTGTTTAATTTCCAAATCATGATAAAAAGCTGGCCAGACTGATGCATCAATAATTCCTGTCTCTCTATACAGGTTTTCTTGATCATAATTTTAATGTTTGTGCATTTATTATTTGAAAGCACTAATAACATTGGTTTAATGAGATTTTTCTTCTGACAAGCACTTAAGATTGGTGCCCAGATAATACAGTTATAAGGTGTTTTTACATATTTAGGGAAGATGGATGGATAGTTGTGAGCAATTCTGAGAAATTGTGCAATGTTCAGTGTATCTTAGAGAGAGACAGTTTGTGAAACTGTCACAGCACATTATTTTACCCACACATAAATAAATACCTCTCAGGATCTTGATGTTGGTGCTTGGCACTGTCTCACTGAAGTTCATAGCACTGGCTAAACACTAAATTAGTGGTAACTAGTAAGAGTTGATAGTCTTGTATAATATAGAGCAGCTTTATGCTGTCAGTTTTGTGCATCTTTATCATGCAGACAATGGAAATTTTCCATATCCTTTAAAGTTTTGCATCCTGTATATTTGGTTGTTAGACAAATAGAGCAAGCTTTGCTGACTTCATTTTCATTCTTGGCAGCATGTTTTTATCATAAGGCAGATAGTCATTAATTTACAGAATCAACGCTGGGAACAGCTTTTGTGATCTCATATTAAATTTTCCCCTGAATCCGCCCCTTGGCAAAAATTACTCACATCGTTAAAAAATATTTAATTAGGCTGTAGTTTATACCCAGCTCACTGGGGAAATGTTGGAATTAATATGATTTGCATGAATTCTGTTTCTCTTTTTCTGTTAGAGATTAGTTTTGAATTCGGTTCAGAGGGTCGCTGACACTGCCAAGGACTCACAATCGTGAAGGTCAAACAGGTAGCAAATACTTCCCCTGGGTAGCTTCACTGAAAACACAGCTCAAAATTGCTTTTAATTATGGGTTACCGAAAAGGCCACTTGCTGGTTTTATTTTTCAACAGATCTTTAAAACGTTATGTGGCTCAAAGTTCTAGGTAGACCACATCAGTTCAAATCTAAAACAACCTAAATCATGCTGTCACTTCTTTTTCTTTTCTTAAAATGAATAGCATACAAACCGCAAACAGAGATTCATACATGCACGCAAACAGGCATACATATATATCTGTATATTTAAACCAACCTGGTTTTGGTGACTGTTCCTCTATTGCAATGGAGGGAAGCAAGAAATCTTTTCCTAAATGTTATAGAAAAAAAAGAAAAAGAATATTTTGGAAGGAAACATATTTTCCTTCATACCAATGCATTCACTAGTTTAATTATTCTTCAGAAGATAAGATGCGATGTTTAGTTATGCATTCCGTTGTTTATGATTTCAAGGGTTAGAAAAAACCCTGGGGACACACAGTCCTGTGCTTTTAAAAGAAGATAATTTAATGGAAACTTTAATTAATAATCTAATCAATCAATTAATCTCTTTTACATAAGTGTTGAAATCTAATTCTTCTTCACAGCTCTTTCTATTCAGAAAGAAATGAAGTGACTGCCCACTTATCAGGATGATGGGGAACCATTACAGATGCAAAGAAAAAGTCACACTGTAATAGTTTTGTGAAGCTGGCATAGATAACGTAATGCTAACAAAGTACTCTTGAATTTGGGATAAATCACAATATATCACTGTGGTGAGCTGTTGTGCAGTTCATTTCAGAAGGTTATTTGTCCTTTAGATCAGTATAAAAATGTAAGAACAGTCCCTCAAATAGTTAGGAAACTCGCAATTACAGTATATCAGTAGCCAAAAAAATCCTTTAAATAGTTAAATCCTGTTAAAGAGTGAGTGTCATATAGTGTTGACTTTTGCCTTGAGTTCAGAAAATGTAAGCCATCTGCTTTATGAAATATATGCAGACCACACCATGCCTTTGACTAGCCAACTGTTGATAAATACATATTTATATATCGAGTGATTTATAAAGGGCTTCTATCAGTACTGCAAAGGTGAGAGTCAGTTTGATCCTTATTTCTGGGATTGCGAGTCAACCCAGGGTCCTCTTTGGAGCCTGGAGCCCTGCCAGAGGTGCCTGCAGTACAGAGGGCAATTTAGTTGATAACAATGCAGATGAAGATTATTTAAGGCACAACAAACTCATCTTCAAAGCAGACTCTGTGTAAGTGTGTTTGTATGCTTTCAAATACCCCCAAAACCCATTAACAGAGCCTTATCTGTAGGAAAGAGAATTAAAGCATAGATAGGTCTGCACATGTGTTGTACAGTTTCTGTCACCAAGCTTCTACTTGCTTTTCAAAACTAAAAATACTTAAAGGAGAGTTTTACAATTTATTGAAGAGCCTTTTGCAGAGAAGTGTAAAAATACGAACCAGCTTTGAAAAAGGAAATTGAGGATTTGTGTATCCTTAGCAATGTATTTAAAATTTGGAGCTACATACCATGTGCTACAGTCAATGCAATCTGTATATCTGAACTCCTATAAAGTCTGAAATGTAAGAATTGTATTACTCTGAGTAGAAACTACATGCATAGGAAAATATGGTTTATGGGCAATTTTTGGACTGTAAAAGGCTAATTAGATATTTACATTAAGATCTCATTTAGTATCCTTTAGTTCTTTCCTACAGTAATAGGAAAGGCAAGGAACAAAATGTCATAGTGAACTATCATTGAACCTAATTTCCTATTTCTTAAATCCAATGATTTACCATTTCTTTAAAGCAGTATATTTTTCCTTTTATCTCTGTCATATTCATTTTCCATTTTTTCCGAGATGCAAGTCCTGATGGCTTGATATCACACTCCGTTTTGGCAAGGAAAGGCCACAGCTTTATTTGCAGCACAGATTTGTCCAAATACACTAGTATTAATTGTGCACACTATATACAAAAATAAGAGCTTACCTTGCCAGCAGGCAGGCTTTCCAGTCACTGATTATAATACTCTTTTCCAGAGTTTTGATTTTTTTTTACCTGTCAGTGGCAAACTGACCATTATAACCCTCAGAAGTACATTGCTGTATAGAGGGCAAAGCAAAATTTCTCACCCAAATTTGTAGCAACTATCCTTTTGCTCCTTTCCCTTTTTCTCCGTTCTGTTCCTCAGCTAGGCATCACTGTCCCTTGCAGTATCCAGAAAATGTTAGTCCATAAGTACACCATTCTGGCTGCATCTGATATAAAACACATATTATACACCCAATATGATTTACAATAACTTACAATAAAATGCTAGAAGTATGCTGAATATAGGTTTAGGAAGTGCCCATCAAGCGTAGAAGTTTCCATGTTAGTCAGTTGTGTTACATCGTCTGGATTCCAGCAGCAAGGCAACACCATACAGTTTTCCAAGCTACAGCTACAGAACGACTGAGGTTTAAGCCATTGTCATACCCAAAGTATGGCAGAGACTATTTGTAATGCCATTCTCTTCTTGTTTCTGCCATTTAGATCAGTGACAGCTCTAGGAATGAGCAGTAGTTACAACTAGTTACAACAGGAAAAAGATCTCAGAGTCGCTATGTTAGTGTTCTCTGAAATTGTCAAGTGAATGGGCAGAAGCAGCCAAAGTGCTAAGGATATTTAGGCCAAGATAAAGGGCATCGTTCCGCCAATTCATAAAACCTTGGTGTTCTTATCTCTTGAGCACTATGAGCATTTCTGCTCCCTGGAAGGAGCAGGACTATTGTCGAGTTACAGTAGAGAGAAAGGTAACTACAACCATCAAGGTAATCAAACAGCTGCATTACAAGAAAACAAGAGAAACGCTGGGACTTTTCAGTTTGGAAAGAAGATTAATGGAGCATTATGATCAAAGTTTACAAAATTAAAAGTGTAGTGATTTGAGGTAAGCCTTTTTGCACAAAACCCTGCAGTACCAGAATTAGGAAGCACTCGTCGAATCTATGAGATAAAGCATTTTTCTAAGACTGATGGGTGACCACTTGTGCAAAAATGGATTAGAGAGATTGCTAGACAACAAACCCATAAACAAATGCTAAAGGGAGTAGATAGGGAAGTACTCTGTAATATCCCTGGTGCAACAGCCATGAATGTTGGGGAAACAGTTCTGAAAACAGCTGCTCTCACACACTTTGCATAATAGCAGCTCCTGCTGCCACTGCCAGAGAGCAGACACTGGGCTAGATGAGCTACTGGTCTGACTCAGTCGGACATTTCTTGTGTCCTTATGTTCATACCTTTACTCGATTAATCCTCAGAATATACATGTGGGGTAAGAAAATAGTAGTATAGCCACTTAACATGGAATATGAGTCAGTGTCGATCTATATCTAAGGTGTGCAAATTGAACACAGCAATTCATATTCAGAAAGTTACGAGCCCAGATTTCCAGTCCCTTGACCTAATTACTCGGCTAAAATTTTAGCCTGTTAATAGAAAGGAAAAATGCATTTTGGCAGTTGTGGTAGGTTGACCCCAGCCAGTAGCCAAGCAGAGGGAACAGGCAGTGTGAAGGCTGTCATTCCTGATCTCCCACCTGAACTTCAATATTCCATTAGAACCCCTTAGAGACATTTTAAGCCAGGTTAGTGTTTCTTACCTGGTACTAGAAATCAAAGTGAAACCATATAAAGTCAAGAAAATCTTTATCATGTTATTTTTTCCATTAACTTTCTTCATTATTCCTGAAATTAAAGTACTGTCAAGGCCTGACGGTATTTCTCAGCCAGGTCAACCATAACAGAAGTGTCGGAGAATTTCTTAATTATTGATGTGTTAGGTACTCTGAGTCTTCCCCTTTTACGTGATTGTTATATGACTTCACAGTGATGGCTAGCAATGTCCAGGTCTTGGACACTGTCAGATCACAACCTTAGCCATAAACATAACATCTGATTCCTGTCAAGTGGAAAAGCCTCTCTTGCTCTTTTTTCCTTCTTCTTCTCTTTCTCTTATGTTCCTATATGACACCCATAGAATCAACCCTGTGTTCAGAATTGGAGCAGTAAAAGATAGGTGCTGAACCTCAAAAGAGCCTGTGTGCCGGCAGAACAGCAAGACTGTTCAAGGAAGTAACAAAAAGATTCTCACTGTGATTTGCTGTGCAAGGCAGGTACTGGAATGCATTAGCTATGGGGAGATGAAGATAAATGAAAACAAAAGAACCACTTCATATATAAAAAATGTGGAAAAATATAATGACTAAAAGAAACAGAAAAGCCTAAAAATTATATACTTACTTATTACAAATGCTTGAGGTAGGGATCATGTTTTATGCATTTTCCTCTAAAGTGGAGTTACAACAGTGACTGGGCCACAGATGTTTTAATCATGCAAACAACTTTAGTTGGATGTAATTAGAGGATAACCTTAATTTTCAAAACTGAGGTTAGTTGTCATATACCTCACAAGATAAAGATTGCTCAGAGCCTTAAACTAGTACAGTTTTCTTTTATTCTCAATTTCCTATTTTTACTTAGTAGGTATTGTGAATGATGCTGGAGGAAGAACTGAACTTCATGTGTTGGCCTTATTATCTTGTTGCTGTTTACTGTTGCTCCACTCCTTAGATGCCTTATCAAAAAGACAAGGAACTACTGTTCTAAATAGTGGGTCATTTCCAAATTAATTACATGAGAGAAAAATCATATGAGTAAACGTTCACAGTCACTTAAAGCCATTAAAAAGGATGGAGTGGCTAAATGTAAAGTCAGCTAAGAAATGTACTTGTCACTTGCAATAGACACAGGCACTCGTGAAGCACCAAAGTAAGATTAAGCATATAAAATAAATACAACCTTTTATAATGTTTTGTTAGTTAGTTCAGGTGCCTACAACGACTTTGTATTTGAATTTTTTAACCTCCAGAAAGGCAATGGTACCACGATCCTAGATTAACATATGTAGGTTTATGAAATTATTAGCAGTGGGAAAAAATCCACAGTGTGAAGAACTGGAATTATTCTCCTAAGCTAGGTAGGAGGGATATTTACTTTCACTAAATAGCAACTGAGTTACATAGCCAAGGTATAGCTAGTGAGTTGATAATTGGACACATATCTTTTGGTATTCATTTTTTATTGGATTTATTGTCTGCATTGTATTTATCATTCTCTCCTGAAAGCTCCATTTCCTTCCTTGTTTTCTGCAGTTCTGTTTCTCAGTGGTCATATCCCTCACTGGTCCTTCTGTATCTTCTTTATTAGCTCTTAATTTTCCTCTGTTATGCTGATGTTTCTCTGAGTTGAGCTCCATTTTCACTGATTCTCTCATCTCTTCCAAAGATTTCCATAAGCCTCTATAATTTTGAGTCTCAGATTTCTTTCCTCCTGCTTCTTTGAGTATTTCCCTTCTTACTGAGCCTTGCAGTTGTATTTTAATTACCTCCTGCATTTCGTGCCCATATCTCAGTCTAAGCGGAAGTGAACTTTTGGCCTACTGTTTCCTAACAGGTATTAAGTGATGTAATATGCAGGCGCTTAAGAAATTTCAAATATGAAAAGTATCACTAAGCCCTAAAAGTATCTTTTGTCTTTAGAACTGGGGACTCTGCAGTCAGTATGTCTCTCTGAGGCTGCAAAACCTTCTCCCTTCTGTCTGCTCTTCAGTAGTGCTGAATAGTACAAAAGTACATATGTGAAGTACTTTTTATCCATTCTTCTTTCTCTCTCACAACTTAAAAGTCACTGTCATTCCATTATCCAGATTTACTGTTGTGGTTTCAATTCTACGCCTTCCATAATACCTGCTATACAAGTTGTCTCTACCTAAATCCAATTGCGTTTTAGATCAGAAACTATCCAAAATTTGTCCTTTCATCTACATCCATTTCTCAATCATTTGGTTTTATATGGGATTCATTGCTTTGATCTTCCCCTCCTGATCCAACCTGTCTCGCTCATTTCAGAGCAAAATTTGACTGTTACATTTTTTTTTTACCAACCCATAAGAATCACAAAAAAAAATATTTTTCTTACAAGTCTGCTTCACTTCCTTTATGTTCTCACAGTAATCTCTTGGATTGCCTCCATTTCCTTTCCTCCCTTTGGCTTTCTGGTTCTTCTCATGCTGCCTCCAGTTCCTGGCAGAAGTCTGTACATCTCATTGTTAACTCTACTATAACTTGCCCTTCTCTTTCAGATTGTTTCTCACCTACTTTAAAACACAAGTGTTACCCATACTTTTGTGCTCAAAAAATTTTCTCTTTTTCCAGAACACTGGGAATTCATTTTTCTTACCTGGATTCAGTCATATATTTAACACCAAGACTCCGTCATTTCACTGTATCATTTATAATATGTGCAGTGTTGCATAAAGTACTAAAAAAGAAATATCAAATTTTAAGAGGAAAGATTTAAAGAAGAACTAGGCAAGAAAAGAACATGGAATTTTACTTCACCTTTCTACATTGTCATCCTACAAATTCTATAAAATTTGTATTTTTCTTGTTAAATAAGAGAAAACCTACATAGGTGAGCTAAATACCTGTGTGGTGATGTTAAGAATAAAGCTTTATCAAATCCATAGTGTTTCAGAGAGTTTAAATGGGAAGGTTTGGAAGTCTGTCACAGGATAGTAACCTTCTATTGCTTCTCTTAAGCAAAAGAAAGACATTGGCTTTTCCGTGATTGTGAACGTTTAATAAACAACAAAATGCTGAATGAAGGTAGAATATAAATCCTTTTAAAATTGATATCTTTATTTTGGTAAAATTTGACAAAATCTCTCTCATTTGAAGGACAGTGCAAGCAATATCTACTTGAAAGAATTTCATGTAGCATGCAGATATATTGTGGGTTAATCCTAAAGAATGTGCATCTCCAAAGGTCTTCACAATGTTTCAAGCATTTGTTCTTTTTCCTCTTAGCATGCCTGAAATGGAAATTTATCTGTGAACGATGGTTTTTATTCATGTTTTCACAGAAGCACATTTGCATGCCCTAGGAAAGAATCAATATTATGAATGAGAATTCTCCCCAAAAGTCTTTAATTATATGTCTGTGTATCAATATGTAATATTTTATGTTTTCTCAGCTTTTTATTCTTTTAGCTGACACAATCAGACTTTGAAAGGAGTAAAATCAGCAATGTAACAACGAAATGCATGCAAACTTGTTAAATGCGATGGCAAAATAAAAAGCTTCAGTCAGTATGATCGGTTAAAAAAAAAAAGATAACCAGCAAACTGTCTATCATGTGATGAAATTTGACAGTAGGGATTATGGCTTTGATGGACCAGAACAGCTAATAGAAGAAGCTGACATTTTTGAAACCCTGCTAATTAAGGGTTCCTTCCTTAATATTAAAATAAAGTCTTTGTCTGGGTTTTATGGTTGGAGAATCAGGTGTTTTCATTAATATATGCCAGTCAGTCTTAATAAGCTTGGAGGGCAGAGGAAGTTATTATTGAGTGACCTTCTACAAAATAAGCATGTTGCTAAGGGCTCTAACCCTGCCCTATTCAGACTGATGAATCTCATTTCCAATGCAAAAGCTTCACAAGAAATCCAAGTATTCTCTGTGCAATCACAGAAAATAATCCTTGTGTCTCTTGTAATGTCCAGAATTGCCACTTACTATACTACTACTGTACAATGAATATTACAATGCATATTATTTTTCTAGCACAATTGTCTACATTTCTGAATTGCCAAGAATAGAAAAACTTATTGTCAAGACACTTGTATTGAAAAGTCAGCTCATTTTAATACTTCTCAAATAGTCATCTACCCTGTTCATGAATTATAATGCATAGAATACATCTGACAATACTAGCTTTGAAAAAGAGATGTCTGTATTATTATAGATTCATTTTCAAATAGATTTCAAACAGATTTTAAACCATTCATTGAAATTCATTGAAATGATAAATTCACAGTTGGGTTTTGATTGACTCAATCTAATTTTACATTTGATAAGTTTTCATCTTTTTTTAGTAGTAATTTCGATTTTCTGTAGATTTTTCAAGCTAAGTGAAAGGGTGGAGTGAGCTACTAAGACTTATCATATATTTGCTGGTAGAAATTAGAAAATGAGCTAGGGAACTATATTAAATAAGTGCAGCATTGTAACTACCAGTGATGTGTCTCACATCAACTTTGTGTGCACTGAGCAGTTTCCAACACCCCAAGACTTTCTGCAGATATTTACTAATGTTTTGTTACTTTTTGCTTTCCTTTCTTTTCCTCTCACTAGGTCAAGCCAGTTCTCTAAATGGTTCTGTGAGGTACTGCACTCAAAATAAATACAGTAGATAAAGGATGAAATTCAAAGCAACACATCCAGTTTACTGACAATATGCTAATAAAGTAACATGGCTGCCGAGTAGAAATGTCATAGTTGGGAGAATATACACATTCCCACGTCACTGAGTGTATCTCTAAAAGTTGATTATTTAATAGGAAGCAATCAACTCCATCATGTTTGCAGGTCTCCTTCCTTTAATTGATGACACAGCAGATGGATCTATTTTTTTCTTATCCAACCCAATCCAATCTATCACAGTCTGTACAGTAATTGATAAAACTTACTCCAAAGAGGGTGGTTTGCATTTTTTTTTATTTACATTGATGATGAGGGTAAATTGGGTTCAGAACTCAAACACTGCAACAGTAGAAGATATACAAACTCTCAGATAGTTCTTGACCAATATCATAACATACATAAATACATTGTAAACCAGTGAGTCAGTTCAAACCTGTGCCAATGTTAGAAAAGGTGAAACTGTAATTTTTTTCTGCCTAAGCATTTTATTCCTAGGGCATTTTGATGGAGCATTACATGAAAAAATAAAATAAAAAATAAAATAAAATAAAATAAAATAAAATAAAATAAAATAAAATAAAATAAAATAAAATAAAATAAAATAAAATAAAATAAAATAAAATAAAATAAAATAAAATAATAAAACAAAACCCTGGAAGACAGATCTCATCTTTAAAAGACTCACTATCCATTGCAATGTTTGAGTTAATTCCTAATGCCTAATATATGCCACAATGGAATACAATAGTGCTATTTAGTCCAGTTAGCCTACAAAGTGCTTTGAATATAAAAGGCTGTCTCTGTTCTCTTCTGTTAAACTCAAAGCCATCTATGCACCTTGGACTTTTTGTATCTTTATTTGATTTGTGTATTTGCAGTTTGGGATTTTGGGCTATTCTATCCCTTAGGCATTTTTCCTCCAAATGAAAGTAATTTCATTTAGCTCCATAACTAACCTTGATCCTATTCAATTTGGGCTACTCTGTAGAAAAGGGAAAAGTAATAAGTGCAGCATTTTTTCTTAGAATGTGGAAAACTTATCAAATTAAAATCCTTGTAGGTCTTTCTTGCTTCTTTGTGTTTGAGGGGAGTGTGTGGGTGTGGCTGTGGATATGGATGGTGGAGGTCAGGGACCCAACTTAAATGTGATCAGTGATTGCTGCTCTGTTTCTAGTGGACAGATATGAACACTACATGGAAAACAGCCCGTATAGTACATCTTAGCATCTCGTTGGCAGCTGCAAAGCAGAGGAGCAAATCATTAAATCTACCGTAGTAATGCCTCTTTCAGGTATAGTGTTGGGGCAGTTACTGCACTGCTGGTCTGTAGCTGTTTCTGTTCTTTCAGGATTCTATTATTTAAATAAAAGGAAAGTAAAACACTTGAAGCACCTGAAAGTGGTCAGAAAGGAGTAGGAGTCACAATCCTTGCATGTCAATAAGTTCTGGAGGATTTTTTTTTTCTTACTGCTTACAGTGAGTTTAGGACTCCAAAGCTTACTGTTAAAAAGTCTGATCAAAAGCCTGATGATTGCTGGTGATGAAAGTGTAGACATCATTGTGACTAAGAATGAACCCGTGGAAAGAAATATTCCATTCTCAGCCTTGTTGGCATTGTGTTGCTAAATAGTATGACAAAGACTTTCTTACACCCGTAGCAGTATTTTATGCAGTGCCTGCTGTGGCTCATCTAAGAGCCCATACTATTGCTCATTCACAAAAAAAATTAAGCTTTAAGTAGAAATGGTATCTTTATGCAGAAATCAATATTCACAAATAAAACAATCAAAGTCACTTTACTCAAATACTGTAAATGCTATATTTTTTGCTGTAAATGTAATTGAAACAAGATCATTAATTTTGCTGCTGGAAAACAAATGTGGTAGTAAGCTAGATTTACTCCTTCTTCAAGATTAAAGGATTTTTGTGAAGGAAGAAGGAAATTTATTCTACAGCAGAAACCAACAAGTGATTTCCACTTCTAAACATTATGAGGGTAGCTCAGTACAAGACATGATGAGAAAAGGGTATTTGGAAAGGACTCCATGATTGCTAACAGTGGGGTAATACTGTAAAAATTGTTGTATCAAGCTTGATATCATATCAGTGTCCCCTGACAGAGTGAAGTGCTAGATCTAGAGTCAGTATGTCTTAATGGAGGTTCTCCTGATTTAACTTTAATGTTCTGATTAGAAGCAGTGACTCATGAACTGTGAGGCATGCAGTAAATGTGGCAGGCTACAGGGCACCCAGAAGATCCCCCAATGTGCTGAATCATCCGTCTGCGTTCCTTTAGTCATAAAAATGTATGAATAGTCACAGGAGGTGAGTTTCAGAGCCAAGACAAATGTAAACCAATTGAAAGGATAAAAAACCCACAACCCAACATATTTATGCAATACGCAACATTTAGAGCTGTGAGTAAAAGGCTAATTTAGCATTTGAAAAAGAGCACAAAAGTAGCTATAAAGACAGTCAGAACAGTCAGCATATCCCACTCTAATAACACATTTGTGACTCCTGTAATAATCTGACTGTGGAAAGTATTACTTTACTTTAATACCTAAGTGATCAACATGGCTAATCACTTTTAAGAAGAAGGCATTTATTTGCAGATAATAGCTAACTGTTTGCATCATGTGTAAGTCCTGCCTTTCTCTGCAGCTTCAGGCTTTACATTTCTATTTGCTCTTATTTTCATGTCTTTCTCATCTTTCATAAAACAGGAACTAAATGTCTTGGCAGTTATCTTGTGCTCTTGCCTTTCTGCTGTTGCATTTGAATGTAGTACTATTTTTCTATGCCTGCATCCACATAAGTCTTTGATGACTTTCAAACTTGGAATAACCTCCAGTTCTGGGTAGCAAGAAAAAAAAGGATGGAATTTTCCAGAGGTACTCAAAAGGAGCTGAAGGAAAGAGAGAGAATTCAAGATGGGAAGTAGAGAAGACATGTGAATGACTTGAGAAAGATAATGGACTGGCTTGAAATGCAACAAGAATAATTGTTTAAACAAAAAAGATGATAGGAGTAATGGGAATTTTTTCCACAGTGATTAAGGAAAAGTGAATGACAAATCTCTCCTCTTTCCCAAAGGAACAGCAGAATCTTTTCTTCTTTTACTTAATTTTGTAAAATGCAAATGTGTTTTAGAAAGTAGTTAGAGAAAACTGTGGAATTTGACTTTTTGGACAGTATTCCAGTTTCCTTCTGTGTACCTGATCAAATCCATCCTGATAAAAATCCTTAAAGACAGAAGCTATAAGAGCATCTAATGTAATTTAGAGGCCGCCTCCCTCATTCAGTGTTTCGATAGCAAGATCCTCTTCCAGCCTGGCACAGGCTCACAGAGGCTTATACAAAGAGCTATAATTCCTTCATTCTCGGGTTGTATAGGGTTGCAAAGAACTGCCGTGGGCAATCTTTGTAAAAGATGAAGAGAAAATAAAAACAAAGGTATGAGAGAAAATGGGAGCAGAGCTGAGCAAAAGCAAGGGTCCAAAGAAGTCTCTTTAATACCCGGTGTGTTAGCTGCCTTGCATACACTTGCTCCTGGTAGACTAGGTGCGACTTTTTGTCAGCTGCAGAAGGCTACAAGCCCCCATCCATCCCAATACGAAAAATCTCTAGTTGATAGCTACCTAATATAAAGGTATTAAGGATATTATATCCATGGCAAAATTTTCGAAAGAGCTGTCTCAGTCTGAGCATCCAGAATCAAAGGCTGCTTTTGAAAAGTTGACCCTGGCCTTTGGGAACACACTGCAAAGACTTTTCTTATAATGTTTCCTGAAAGGTAAATGTGAATCTCATTTTATATTCCCACATTGGACTAAATTGAGAGTGTCTCCACTGATGTCGATAGTTTAATGAAAATTACTGTAATTTCAGGGAATTTTTTTTGTAACCAATACTAAATGAGTTACAAGCTGCTGTGTATGGATATGTGTACAGTAATTGAAAGACTTTTTATTCTATCCTGTTTGTTGTTGAAGTTTTTCATTCTCCTCTCTCTACTAGTATACACAAAACTACATTCACAAGAGTTTTCAGTTTCTGTGTTTCTCCTTGAGATACATGAACTAAAATGTGAAGTAAGATGGATAGGGAAAGAATATGGTGTTTCTGCTGAAGTAGTTCAACATTTAGCAGAATCCTGCAATATATAAAAGAGGGAGCTATGATGCCCATTAGTCCGGAGGAAAACCTATTCTAATTCTGGTATCACATTGTGCTGTATTTCACTCTCTTACTGGTGGGTTATTTTATAAATTGTTGTACAGTATGGCAATTGTCATATTCTATTCAATAATTCATCTCTAGTCTTCCTTGTTGGGTTACATGGATCTTGGTATCTAGTGAAATGTGAAATAACCATAAAATGAGTGATATAAATACTTATTCAAATCCACAATTTGGTTTATTAATCCTAATACAGAAAAATTCGATATGGCATAGGTATATAACTGCTTTTTCTGTTACTGAGCTATTTGTCACTGTATTTCACCCTAAAAAGTAAGTAATGAATCAGTCCTTAATTATTAAGGGGTTTACAGTGTACTGACCATTTCCACAACCTCAAAGTACTGTTTATCCATTTAGTCAGATGAGATTTACTGTACCACTAACTTTTGTTGTAGCAGTAATGCCACAGTTAGACAGTGTTGTTCAGTACAGGGAAACTAGCAAAAAGCTATTGATGTACCTGTTTGAAAATGCAAATTAATAATTGTTTCCATTTCTCCAGAAGATTTGATGGTTCTGATTTAGAAATGTCACCTGAACTTAAAAATAGTTATATTATTCAGCAAACTGTGAAGTTTCCAAACATGCAATGCTAATATCTCAGGATTTTATGGCATAACAGCAACTTTTTTAAAATATTGTGTTCTGAGTTTTTTAGAAATGGTGTGAAAAAAGTTGTTGCCTAATACACTGTGAAAGAAAATAAAAAATTGTTAACCAGTTTTTGTGCTAGAGAATCTGCAGTTTCCTGTTGCTGTAAGCAGATACAGAGTTCCACAGTCATTTCATTAGTAGCAATCTGCACCAATTCTTTTGAAGTCGGTACAGTTAACCAGCTGTAAAACCAATGTCACTGAAATAAAATGCAGACCTACCATGGCCATACTTTCTGCCACGTGCCACACTCAATTCTCATGCTTCTTTCAGATGCTCACTAGTGTTAATACTAAAAAAAATAGTATCTCAGATACTGCAGTGTGGTAACCACTTTACATTCTTTATAGTGGTGACCACTGTGACTGAAGAGTAGCAAATGCAGTCAGCATGCATGACTCGTCTTGCTCAGAGCCACGCAAGGCAGGAGTATATCTAGAGACCTTTTGACAACTAGCACAATACTCATTCCTCTAGAGCACATTGCATGCATCCTATACATATTCAGTTCAGTTAGAAAAAAAGTTTTTTCTACCAGTCAGAGAAGTGTAGGAAAATAATTCCATCTCTCCACGCTGCATGCATCGTGATTATAGATGTGCTGAAGCACCAATAATCAATCTCAGTTACTGGAGAATGTGTTGTCACTTGCTGCTCTTAGTCACGCAAAGTGTTGTATGAAGAAGCAGAAGTAAAACAGCTTGATTTTCATGAAGGTATTATTGTACTTGAAGTACCGAGAGGTTATACATTATGATAGGAACACAAGCGGCTCAGTGCGGTTCATTTTGCTGTGTTTTTTATAAATGGTTATGGAAGTAAAATATTAAGCTATATGGCTACACTATCAGCCAGAGTACCTTGGGCTTTTCTCCCACTTTCTTCCAGCCATCCAAGCAACTTACATAGGTGGTTTTAATCAGGTGATTTTTCCTCCTCCCAATGAACTGTTTTCTTTCTGCAGGGATTAGTTTAAAATGATCTTACAGAACTGATATCTCTTTATGAGTTGTAGGTGGCGGCTGGCAACAAAACAGTTTAGAGGTGCAGAGATTGTCTGTATTAAGCAAAACAACCAAACATTCATTTGCAGCCCATTTACCTTGAGGAAACCTCAGCACAAGTTTAATGTTAAGCACGTGCTTAGTGTTTTGTTGAGTTGCAGAACTCTGAAAAGGCTGCTCTCTCAGCAACAAAAAGAAGTCTGAAACTCAGCGAGTGCTACTGAATTGACTTCCAATGAGTACAAAATTAATTAATTTGAAGGGTGAAAAAAATCGCTTTAGTCTGCACCTTGTGCCAAAGATTTTGTTATATCCAAAGCTGTAAATCTGAGAAAGAGTAAATTGGCTAATGACAAGATCCAACCTGTGCATTAATATAGCGTCTTCTCGAAGTCTTATATTTCCTTTTAGAGTCTGTATTTTTTAGGCTACAGGCTGAAATGAAGCACACTATTTAACTACCACTTCTAGGTATTGGTTTGTGCCTGGCTTTTCTCATTTTTTTTGTCACCCAGGATTGCAATGATATTTTCAGGGATTTCTGTTGTTATTGCCATACTAGTCCATCGTATAGCTGGGTCGTAGTAACATTTTGAATGATCTTGAGTTCAACTCGAGATTGGCAGTAAGAAAAATCAGTTCATAGCTCTTCTTATAAGCCATTTGCAGAAAAGAAAAAATATAGTTGCATTTTTGTTTCATGTTTCATGCTTACAGCACTGGTGTCATTAGCCGGTCTATACCCTGAGAACATACAGGTTTATTTGCAACATCTTGTAACAATAAGGAATGAATAAGTAACAATAATGTTATGTAAAAAATCCTTTTGCTTTTGGTTTGTTTAAAATATCTTAATAGCATGTATGCAAAGCTCCCATTTGAGCAACTAGAATTCTTTTGTTCGGTAATGATCATAAACCTTGCTATTGCTCCTTATAAGGCACTTGTCATAGATAATATGCTGGAACTTCCCTTACTTTGCTTCACTATTGGCCCCTCAGATCAGTGTCGCTGCTTCTTTCCTGAAGACAAGTAAGGATAGCCAAGGTCTGTGTCTTGTAAATGTCCTGCCCTATAAAGCCCAAACATTTCTGTATTTCTGCTATTAGAGTAGTCTATCCCTGTGAATGTGCTTTCTTGTTTCACTTCGGCTCGGGCTGCCCTTGAACCATGACTGTTTTCTGGGGAGGTGGGAGCGGGCGAGCCTGGAGTTGGGGAGGAGTGTAGCAAAGCTGTGGTTGTCATGGTGCCTTTCCTGCCTCAAACATTTAGGGTTAAGAATTTTTTATGTAGCGTGTTTTGAGGTGGCTTGTTTTGTTGCCATTTGCTATGGAATATGTGAGTACTTGTATTTGAAATGGGTACTTGGACTTCATAGTTTATGGTAGTAAATAGTAATACCAAGGAATGAAAGATATGCTGAAGTATTTCAAAAGAGGATTTGTGATTGAAATACATTAGTGAAAAGCTGACAGAGTTTATCGAAGTGTTGCAGTTTGCGTGATACAGAAAGTGAGTGGCTGTTTTCATATGCACTAATCCCCAAATAACCATCAAGAAATATTAAAATACACATTTTATTAGTTTCATTTAATTTCTTAATTGCTCAAATTCAGTTTACCAATTTATTGCTGTGTGAAATGCTTAGAGGCAATGCGTACATTAAAGGGATTATTTACATGTAATCCCTCCCTCCCAAAGGATACAAACGGATCATTTATGAATCCTGATTTACACTCTGTAACAATACCAGATGAATGAAATAGTTACTGTAGAATGATGTAGCTCCTGGAAGTGCAATACTGTATGGAGTATGATTTAGTACTAAAACTGAACTATCTCGTTCTCATTGATGTTAGATGAACCAAACTAAAGCTGCTTGCTGCAGTTGAAATATTTATTTTCTCTGAACGTGTGCAATCAAGACATTAAATTTAACCTTGGGGAAAAGTTTTAA